>CM022948.1:34893202-35443478 GCA_012931725.1 Litsea cubeba
CAGACATAATATAAACAAGTGTATAAGAAAATATACATAACCAAGCAGAGCTATGATCAAGTCATACGAGAATACTGGAAAACGGAATTGCCATGCATGTACAGAGAAATTTATATTCGGAATCAAGACAGAATCAAGCCAAGCCTACGGTTTGGAACCCTCGTGGTCTTCACCGTCCAACTCGGTGTAGTACTAAGAATTCCAGCATTATTTGGCTACAAAGAAAGCCTTGGCGTTACTTAATTTGGATGCCGAATCCCTTAGTATAACACATTTGGTTCGGATCACAATATGAAGATTCACGATATTCTTTATGGGTGTATGGTAGCTCACACATCACCCACATGAATTACAATTCCATTGGCATAATTTAGGATTCAAGAGATCCAACCTTAAAGTCTAACTATCAGGCCAAACAATCTAAGCATACTACGGTTCAACACTTGGCTCGCGGTACCCTCGGTTGCCAAGATTTATTTAAAATCTAATATCCTCTAATTCTCAAATCTCGAATCAATAATATGCAAGTACCATTGGATTCTACACTTCAAGAGCTTTCCAACGATATAAAGAACGTCAAAATCGGACATACGAGTCAAAAGTTATGGCCATTTGAAGTTTGGCTCGCCAGGCCCAGTGGGCCCTCTCGCTATAGCGAGCTGGAGCTCGCTATAGCGAGAATGCTCTCTGTCAGGGGGCTCTTTTGCTCGCTCTAAGCTCGCTAGAGAGAGGGTAGTCACTGCCAAGGTCCGGGGAGGCTGTGACAGGGCTGTTTTGTCCCTCTTGGCTTCCCCTACAACCATTGTAGTCCATTCCAATGATAAAAAAAACTAGCAAGATGAGCCACCAATGCTCTCTAAACATAAACATCCATTCTCTTAACCAAAAATACATCAAACCATACCCATTTACAAATCTAAAATCAATTTTTAAGCAATAACAAAAATGAGCTGGAATTGGGTAATCTAGAATGAGATCCATTGCAAGAATCATAAATAGAGAATAACATGCACATTATTATAAATGTTTACTTGCCTTAAGGTGCTTGAAGCTAAAAATCACAAATCCAAGCTATACTCAATCTCTATTTCCAAAGTAAGCTCTCCAAAAGAAAAACCCCCAAATGTAATGATGAAGATGAAGTCCTACAATGGTGAAAAATGGAAATGAGGAACAAGAAGATGCATGCACGAATTGTAACATCATCTCACTGATTTGAAACAAAAGCAATGGAAAGGAAGATGGAAACCTACCAATGGAGAAGATTAAAAGGGAAGAAGCTTGAGAGAGATTATAGATCTTGTAGAGGAAGATGAAGATAGAGTCCCCAAATCTCACATGCAAGGTCACCAACCATTCAGTCTTGAGAAAATTTGGTGAAGAGGTGAAGGAGAAGAAGGAAGTTTCAGTTGCTGGAAATGAAGGAAGAAGAGAATCGTTGGAGATGAGACTTTAAATGGAACTTTCAGGGCTTTGCATGCAAACCCAGATTTAGGATTAAAATGTCACAAAAGGGCTTCCTGCTGGTATTTGGGCCAAGGGGGATCCGAATTTGGGTCAATTTGGGTCTGAATGACTCGGGTCAAAACATGAAAATCAAAGCCCAAACTATGCTTTATGCAATGCACCTAAAATCCAAAAATTTCTAAAGACACACACTAAAACCCAAACACTCCATAAGTCATAATCTACTTAGTCAATGGTCAAACCCAACTAATTCTACCTAATCAAGCTCAAATGCAAACAAAACATTCATTAAGTAATTAATCTAAATTAATTAACTCTAAATGAGATTAAGGCGGGTCGGGGTATTATATCCTCCCCTCCTTAGGACATTTGGTCCTCCAAATGTAAATCGTACCTCGATCAAGAGATGATGATACTTCCTCATTACTTGCTCCTCTAGCTCCCACGTAGCTTCTTCCGGACTATGGTGCTTCCACAAGATCTTCACCCAACGAATCGTCCGGGTACGCAACACTGTCTCCTTGACGTCGATCACTTGCAAAGGCTTCTCATCGTAGGTTGCATCTGCTCGAATCTCCAAAGGCTCATACTCAATGACGTGCGACGAGTCTGGAACATACTTCCTCAACATAGCCACATGGAAAACATCATGCACTACTGCAAGGTTAGGAGGCAATATCAATATGTAGGCCAAGTCTCCAACTCTGCTGCGAATCTCGAACGGTCCAATATATCTCGGTGACAACTTGCCCTTCTGCCCAAATCGAATGGTGCCCTTCATCGGTGAAACTTTGAGGAACACCTTGTCTCCCACTTGAAATTCGAGATCTCTACGTCGGTGATCCGCATAACTCTTCTGCCTACTCTGAGCTGTCTTCAATCGTTCATATGCAAGTTTGACCTTTGCACTAGTCTCACCAATAATAGTTGGTCCATGAAAGCTTCTAACTCCGGCTTCTTCCCAACAAACCGGTGATCTGCACCTCCTACCATAAAGAGCTTCAAACGGTGCCATGTCGATACTCGCGTGAAAGCTGTTATTGTACGCGAACTCGCATAAAGCCAAATCTCGATCCCATTCTATCTTGTAGTCCAAAACACACGCTCTGAGCATGTCCTCAAGAGTCTGGATCGTCCTCTCTGATTGTCCATCAGTCTGCGGATGGTATGCCGTGCTGAAAGTCACTGAGTGCCCATAGCTTGCTGGAATGAAGTCCAAAATCTTGAAATAAATCGGCTATCTCTATCTGACACAATCGAAGCTGGAATCCCATGCAATCGAACAATCTCCTTAATAAACATATCCGCCATCGTATGCATCTTGGTTCTTGTCCTGAAAGGCACAAAGTGTGCAGACTTAGTTAATCCGTCTACGATCACCCAAATAGCATTGTTGTGTCTCGAAGTCTCTGGCAACCCCGACACAAAATCCATCGTAATGTGCTCCCATTTCCACGTGGGCCTCTTCAATGGCTTTAGAAGTCCTGGAGGCTTTCTATGCTCTGCTTTGATCTTCTGGCATGTCAAACACCTCGAAACAAATCCAGCAATCTCTCTCTTCATATTGTTCCACCAAAATCGACCCCGCAAATTCTGGTACATCTTAGTACTACCGGAATGCATAGAGTACCGCGCATGATGCGCCTCTGCCATAATCTGATCCTTAAGATTTCCAACATTAGGCGCATACAACTGATATGCATCAAACAGCCTAGAAATAAGTTACTAGTATGCAGACAATTAAAAACTCGCAAGCGCACAAGATCACTATGTAGTGTAGTGAATTGTAAGTACGAGGTCGATCCCACGAAGACTTGTGATAAAATAATGTCAAAATTAACTAAAAATCAGAATATTAAAATAAACAATTGAATGATGAAAA
The DNA here is from genome assembly GCA_012931725.1 of Litsea cubeba. NCBI lineage: Eukaryota > Viridiplantae > Streptophyta > Magnoliopsida > Laurales > Lauraceae > Litsea > Litsea cubeba. Next base: position 34,896,552 of record CM022948.1, read on the forward strand.
GTGGAATCAAACTATTAAAAACAGTAATTTAAAGTATCAAAAGCTAATTGAAAAGTAACCTAAAAACAACTAGTATGAGAATTGAAAAACAGTAATAATGAATGAATGAACTAGGGTTTCACCTACTCCCCTAACCAATTCTGTGCATGTCCCTTATTATCTTTTAATCAAAAATCAGATTTTATTAGTGACATCTATCAACCTAGACCATGGCATATGCGTCTAGATTATTATTCCCCTAAACCTAATTCATGAGTGGCATACTACATGAATTGCTCATTATGATGCAAAAACTAAGCATGGCATATGTCCTAGTCAAAACAATCATAATGCATAAAAACAATGGGAAAGATAAATACATGAGTCTAAGCATGGCATATACTTAGATTATTCATGGTTCTAAACCCTAGATGCATAACATCAAGATCAATCAAAATTAAGTTAGCTACTCTTAAAATTAATTGAACATCACATGGTTGGCATGGCATATACACAACTCATCAATTAATAACATGGTTTAGAATCTCAACCAATAAAACTGAAATCTGAATTAAAAGACGCCAAAAGAGACTACATAGAACTAGGCTAGGGTTTCAATTACACCCTAGCCCTAAAAAAATTAGCTACTCATGTTTTTAATGAAAAATAAACTAGAAAGTAGAGTCATAAGAATAAAACTAGAAGATGATGGTGAAGTAGTGGATGGCCAGCAGCTTTTCCCCTTTTCCTCCTCCAAAAGCTCTCCAAAGATGGCTTCAAAGATGCTCCAAAGGTGCTGTATGGCTGCTGTCTTATGGCTGGTTATATGGCTGGAGTATATGGGATGAATGGTGGCTGGACGTGGCTTGATGGGGCTGGAATTACTGTTCACGTTTTTCCTTTGTATGCTATTTATAAGTCTTGAAAACAGCCCCTTTTAGCAAGTAGTTCCTTGTAGAAATAGATCTTCAACCTTCCTTATAATTAGGAAACCTAATTAGATTGAATAAGGAGTCTTCTTTCTTGTTTTTCTCCATTCTTGAACTCCACTTCTAACTTGAATGAGACTTTCTAATTTCTGAAATTCTTCTATTTGTAATAGATGTGGACCCCCCTTGTGTGTGTAACCCTAGATTGGGTTTCTTCTTTCTTTCTTTTGCTTTTCTTCTTTGATTTGAATTGTAAGTTGTCCAAATAATTAGAAAATCTTCTTGAAATCTGGAATATCTTGAATGGGACCCACCATGGTCCTTCTTTGGGATTCACGCCCATCATCCTCTTCATTAATTCCTCTCTTTTTGCTCCTTTTGACCTTAGCATAAAAATTAACAAAACTATGTAAAATCAAATAAAATAACTATGACTAGCACAAGATGAATCAGATATTAGGGCTTAGATTGCAAACAATTAAGCACTTATCAAATTCCCCCAAACTTACCTTTTGCTAGTCCTCGAGCAAAACAATAAAATAAACAAGGGAAAAAAAGTAAAAACACTAAAATATGAAACCTATCCTTCCACCATTTGTCTCAGAGATGTCTGATCAATACATGAATCAAAGAAGCAAGAGTCTCAACCAGTTCACAATCCACATGCTCAAAAGGGTCGTGTGTAAAACAATACCAACATAACTTTTAGTTTAGGCTTTCACACTATGAAACAATCATTTTTGCAATTCAGTTTAACTTCAATCCTCACCATGCATACACTCACAATAAAACACTCAATAATTGGCTAAGAGTGAACAGATAATGATCTCATGAAAAATACCACATGCTTGAAGTGAAATCACACACCATAGGCTCCCATTCCATCTCATCTCCACACTGGGACTACACTTCACCTAGGATTAAGTAGGACTTTTGCACATAGGTTATCATGGGGTTAGGGTGAAGGGTTATGAATGAAAGGAAATGGATAACAAGATCTAAGGAATTTGCGTAGAATCACACTTCAGGTTCCTTTATACACTTCTGATTTTTTTTTGCGGCGAAGGCTTGCATTTTGAATTTCCACATTGCTGAGTCACACGTGTACCCTCCTTTATTCTTTTTTTTTTTCTTTTCTTTTTTTTCTGTTTTTTTTTATATATGTTTTTTTTCTTTTTTTTTAATACACAATACTATGAAGATGCAGGGTAACGACAACTTTTCTTCTTTTTTTTTTCAAGCCTTGAACACATTTTGTAATGAACCTTAAATTCATCTTTATACTTCCTTAGATAAGGTAAGGCTATACATATGGTAAGGTAACTCCCCCAAACTTAGGGGTTGGTATGGGTGCAAGAACTGGCTTAATTAAGGCTCAACATGGATAACTAGCGGTAAACATCAAAGGGGATGGATAGAAAAGCACAAACTAGTCAAACATGGCCTAAAATCATCTCCTATGGTTCATGTAGTCGAAATTTGCCTCAATCGGATAAAAATGAGAGTTCTAGCATGTTTTTCCATATAAAAGTCAGAACATGTGATCAAAGAATGATAATTAAATCAATTGCATCATATAGATCAAGAAATGAAAGATCATATCACTCAGCATATAACCCTCTCAAGAATAAGCATTTAGGTTCAAATCTCACTAGGTTGCACAAGTTTTCACCGAAAGCATCTAATCATTCAATTGTGCGTGAGCTTTCAACCTCAGACTATATCAGCATTGTAATTCACACAGTGATAGGTCAACATGGATAACTGCGATTTTCAGCGATTGAAATATAAATAACCATTATAATTAAGTTCAATGAAACCATGCAAGACAAATCATCATTTCTCATCATTGTGGTAGGAAGGAACTATGACTCAAAGAAAAACAAATATTTTTGTGATTTTCAAAAAAAAAATTAAAATCTTTATGTATTTTTGGACTATAATGACCCCTCTTAATGACTAAGACTCTTCCCCCAAACGAAAATTAAACATTGTCCCCAATGTTGTAAAATAAAGTAAGAAGAAAACACTAATAACATAAAAGAAAAATATAAGGACAAAGAAAAGCGTAAAAGAACTCAGCTGGATATGGAGTACATCGCCACCTTTGAATCGCCATCCTCAACTTTTCCTTGCAAAGATCAGGGCTACCTCCCAGTAGTGCTTGCTTTAGAGTCTTCAGCCAGACTGTGCTTCTCTATCAAGCAGAAGGGGAATCTGTAAATGTAATCACATCCACATCCTTGTCAAAAATCTGGTCCCAATAGGGCTTGAGCCTATGTCCATTGACTTTGAACTTGTTACCATTCTTTGGATTATTGATCTCAATTGCCCCATGCTCAAATACCTGAGTGACCTCGAACGGGCCACACCATCTGGACTTTAGCTTTCCTGGAAATAATTTGAGTCTAGAATCGAAAAGTAATACATTCTGTCCCACCACAAACGTCTTCCTTAATAGCTTCTTATCATGGAATATTTTAGTCTTCTCTTTATATAGCTTGGCATTCTCATATGCTTCATATTGTAGCTCCTCAAGCTCATTCAGTTGTAACTTCCTCTTCTTACCTGCCTCCTTCATATCAAAATTAAATTTCTTGATCGCCCAGAATGCCCTGTGCTCCAATTCCACCGGCAGATGACATGCTTTCCCATAGACCAAATGATATGGAGACATGCCTATAGGAGTCTTGTAGGCTGTCCTATATGCCCAAAGCGCATCATTCAGCCTTAAATACCAATCTTTCCTGTTGGGCTGCACTGTCTTTTCTAAAATCTGCTTGATCTCTCTATTACTCACTTCTACTTGGCCACTAGTCTGAGGGTGGTACGGAGTAGCTATCTTGTGAGTTATCCCATATTTCTTCATTAATGCTTCAAAAGACCTATTTTTGAAGTGACTGCCACCATCACTAATGATTGCTCTGGGTGTCCCAAATCTTGCAAATATCATGTTCTTCAGAAATTCCAAAACCACCTTGTGGTCATTTGTTTTACTTGGGATAGCCTCCACCCATTTCGACACATAGTCTACTCCTACCAGAATGTAGAGATAACCATAGGATGATGGGAATGGTCCCATAAAATCAATCCCCCACACGTCAAAGAGCTCCACCTCTTGTATGCCCTTCAGTGGCATCTGATTCCGTGAAGAAATGTTCCCCATTCGCTAGCATCTATCACAACTTAAACAAAAAGTAAGTGCATCTTTAAATATAGAGGGCCAAAAGAAACCAGATTGAAGTACCTTAGCAGCTGTCTTCTTTCCTCCAAAATGTCCTCCACATGCTTTGTTGTGGAAATGTGTTAAGATGCTTTGAACCTCTTCCTCTGGTACACATCTTCTAATGATCTGATATGAGCAGTACTTGAACAAGTATGGGTCATCCCAGTAATAGAAACGTGCCATGTGCACCATCCTCTTCTTGTCTTGATTAGTAAAATGCATTGGGAACTCACCACAAACCTTGTAATTCACCAAGTCTGCAAACCATGGAAGCTTGGTAATCTGAAATAGTTGCTCATCTGGAAAAGATTCATTTAGCGGAATTTCATCTCCTTTGAATGCCTCATCATTCAACAATCTGGATAAATGGTCTGCCACTACATTCTCACTGCCCTTCTTATCTTTGATCTCAAGGTCAAATTCTTGTAGTAACAACACCCATCTAATTAGCCTTGGCTTTGCATCCTTCTTGCTCAATAGATACTTCAATGCTGCATGATCTGTGTAGATTATTACCTTAGACCCAACAAGGTAGGATATGAATTTTTCTAGTGCAAAAATTACAGTAAGAAGTTCCTTCTCAGTAGTAGAGTAGTTCAGCTGTGCATCATTTAGAGTCCTGGAGGCGTAGTAAATCACATGTGGAAGCTTCTCTACTCTTTGGCCAAGCACAGCCCCCAAAGCATAGTCACTGGCATCACACATGAGCTCAAATGGCAAACTCCAATCAGGTGCCATGATAATAGGGGCTGATGTCAAAAGCATTTTCAGCAGCTCAAATGCTCGCAAGCAATTCTCATCAAAAACAAACTCCACCTCTTTTTGTAACAATGAACAAAGTGGTCTTGCAATCTTGGAGAAGTCCTTAATGAATCTGCGATAGAATCCAGCATGCCCAAGGAAACTTCGTACTCCCTTCACGGATGTGGGTGGTGGAAGTTTGCTGATCAAGTCTATCTTAGCCTTATCCACCTGTATCCCCTTGCTTGTTACCACATGCCCAAGTACAATGCCATGTTTCACCATGAAGTGGCATTTTTCCCAGTTTAACACCAAATTACTCTCCTCACATCTCTTTAGCACAAACTCCAGATGATACAAACAATTATCAAATGATGATCCAAAGACAGAGAAGTCGTCCATGAATACCTCAATAAAGCGCTCCACCATATCGGAGAAAATACTCATCATGCATCTCTGAAAAGTTGCTGGTGCATTGCAAAGCCCGAAAGGCATCCTCCTGTAGGCAAATGTCCCAAATGGACAAGTAAAAGTGGTCTTCTCTTGGTCCTCTGGAGCAATAGGAATCTGATTGTATCCACTATATCCATCGAGAAAACAATAATGTGAATGCCCAGCTAGCCTCTCTAACATTTGATCAATGAATGGTAGTGGGAAGTGATCCTTTCTGGTAACTGTGTTAAGCTTCCGGTAGTCTACGCATACCCTCCATCCAGTGGTAACTCTAGTAGGAATCAGCTCATCATGTTCGTTCTTTACCACTGTCATACCACTCTTCTTGGGAACAACTTGCACTGGGCTAACCCACTTGCTATCGGAGATTGGGTAGATGATCCCAACGTCTAATAGCTTAAGAATGTCTGCTTTGACAACCTCCTTCATATGAGGGTTGAGTCTCCTTTGTGCTTCCCTTGTAGGTTTAGACTCTTCTTCTAACAAGATACGGTGCATACACATGGTTGGGCTTATACCTTTGATATCGGGAATGCTCCACCCCAATGCTGTCTTGTGAGCTTTTAACACTTTTAAACAACTTGCTCTCCTCATCAGAACTCAAATCACTGGCTATGATACATGGCAAAGTCTCATGTTCTCCCAAATAGGCATATTTGAGATGTGCAGGTAATGACTTTAATTCGAACGTTGGTGCTTTTATAATTGAAGGAATGGGTTGCTTTGTGGAAGAACCCAGAATTTCATAAGAGTTAGCATATTTACTTGGAATGGAGGGGAGTACTTCTAGCTGATTTACAATCCCCATAAGTGTTGCCGCAAGCTCATCACTATCATGCTCGATTTCAGATTTGGTGAGGCCTTGCTGAATGCATGTGTCCAACTCCTCTGTGCACCCATGTGCTCTTGGAAACACCTCTACTATAGCTTGCTCAATTACCTCAATCTGAAAGCAATCTTCATCTCTGGGCATTTCATAGCTTCAAACACTTTAAACTCAATTTTCTGCCCATTGACCTTCATTTCAATTGTGCCTTTCTGTACATCTATCTTTGAACCCGCAGTGGCCATGAAGGTCGGCCGAGTATAATAGAAAGGTGGTGAGGCAATGATACACTCTCCATGTCCAGTACCACAAAGTCAGCAGGTAATATGAATTCTCCTACCTTCACCAAAATGTCCTCCAGAATGCCCCTTGGGTGCTTCACACTCCTATCTGCCAATTGCAATGTAATTGAAGTTGGTTTGAGCTCTCCCAAACCCAAATACTCATAGACTGAGAATGGCAGCAAATTGATACTCGAACCCAAGTCTAGTAAAGCTTTCTCAAAAGTATGCTCTCCTATCTTGCAAGGTATAGTAAAGCTCCCAGGGTCCTTCAATTTTGGAGGAAGCTTTCTTGAAAGAACAGCACTGACTTGCTCGGTTAACTTAACCTCTTCATGATCTTTGAATCTCCTCTTGTTTGTACATAGCTCCTTGATAAACTTTGCATAAGAGGGTATCTGCTTGATAGCATCAATCAGTGGAATGTTAATCTCTACCTTCCTTAGAGTCTCAAAGATGTCTTGCATGAACTGATTTTTCTTCTCCTGTCTAAGCCTCTGAGGGTAAGGTGTAACTGGCTTATAGATCCTCTCTGGCGCTATAGAAGTTGTTTCCTGAATAGGAGTTTGCCTTGCGCTGTCCTGTGGCTCAGTGTCTACAATTTTCGGATTTTCATGTGGCCCATTCACGCTGGTGTCTATGGTTGTACCATGCTGCCTCATTCTCATGTAGACCTTCTCTGGCTCTTTGGTGACAATAGTTATGGCCTTCAGATGCTCATGATTTTTAGGGTTGATTTCAGTCTAACTTGGAAACTTACCGTCCTCCCTCTTGCTCAAGGCATTAGCTATCTGACCCACTTGTGCTTCTAGCTTGGCCAAACTCTGCTGAGTATTTGTAATTGCTTGGCTATGTTGCTGGAAATTAGCCTGAGATGACTGAATAAACTGGGTCACCAAACTTTTGAACTCATCTTCTTGTGGCTTTTGTGCACTGTTCTGAGAAACATTATTATTCTGGTAGCTTCTCTGTTGTCCTTGATATTGGTTCTGATTCCCTTGATTTCCTTGATTGTTTTGATTCCCTCCCCAAGAAAAGTTTGGATGATTTCTCCATCCAGAATTGTAGGTATTGCTGTAGGGATTATTGTGCTTGGGAAAAGCGTTACCAACATAGTTGGTTTGTTCCTGGTCTTTAAAAGATGACATGGGGCAGCATTCAGTAGTATGGTTAGTGTGAGAACATATAGCACATACTTCCTTTGGTGTCTGTCCTTGCATGTTGTTGGAAGCCATTGCTTTGATGAGCATGTCCATTTTTTTATCCATTGCCGCCATCTGGGCAGCTATATTTCCTTGAGACTGGATCTCATATATTCCTTGCTTCTTACCCATCTGTTTGTTTCGATAAGAAAATTGTTGTGAGTTTTCACTAAGGGTTTCAAAAAGATCATAAGCTTCCTCACTATTTTTCTCCATCAGGGCCCCTCCACATGCAGAATCAACTATTCCTTTATTCAGCTCGTTCAGTCCTTCATAGAAAGCTTGAACCTAATCATCTTTGGTGAGGTTGTGATGTGGACACTTCAATAATAAATCTTAAAATGCTCCCACGCTTCCCAGAACTGATCTCCATCTTTTTGTTGATATGTTTGGATCTCTCTTCTTAATTGCCTTGTCTTTTGAGCCGGAAAAAATTTCTTTAGAAACGTACTGGCTAGCTGCTGCCAAGAGTTGATAGAACCAGCATCCAAGGAGTTTAACCATATTTTAGCTTTATCCTTAAGAGAGAAAGGAAATAGACGTAGCCTGATGCCCTCTGCAGTAACTCCATGTATCTGTTGTGTCGCGCACAACTCAAAGAATTCCTTAATGTGAAGATAAGGATCTTCATTAGGTAACCCATGATAGTGTGGCACCATATTTAGCAGTTGTGCATGGAGAGTGAAATTTCCAGCCGTATTAAGTGGATAAAGAATGGTGGACGGCTGTTCGGTGTGCAAGGGTATGTAAGATTCCTTCATTGGTATCTTTTGATTATTTACTACCACTTCTTCTTCGTTTTCTTCTCCGTCAGCCATTTTTCTTTCAGGACCTTGATTTCCGTTAACACTGGTTTCTTCAAGCTTTGAGTCAGATGAGGGCTGTGTATTGGTTCTTGCCCTTTGAGCTTGTCTTCGATTTCTTCTAAAAGTTCGTTCAATTTCTGGATCGTAGACAATGATGGCTAAGTCCTGAGATCGCCTACCTTGCATATATAGAATTTATGACCGCAAGTAAGCACCTACAAAAGAGTTAATTGTGCTAAAAGAAGAAAAATAGAAATCTGAAATTAAGTAGCTGAAATACTATGATAAAACAGTAATTAACAGCACTTTAAAGCTTCAAGTAACTGAACTAAAAATGAAACTAGACTATGACACTACAGTAAACACAAGTTTTGACACTATTCTATGCAAACAAGTCCCCGGCAACGGCGCCAAAAACTTGGTATGCACCAAACAACCTAGAAATAAGTTACTAGTATGCACACAATTAAAAACTCGCAAGCGCACAAGATCACTATGTAGTGTAGTGAATTGTAAGTACGAGGTCGATCCCACGAAGACTTGTGATAAAATAATGTCAAAATTAACTAAAAATCAGAATATTAAAATAAACAATTGAATGATGAAAAGTGGAATCAAACTATTAAAAACAGTAATTTAAAGTATCAAAAGCTAATTGGAAAGTAACCTAAAAACAACTAGTATGAGAATTGAAAAACAGTAATAATGAATGAATGAACTAGGGTTTCACCTACTCCCCTAACCAATTCTGTGCATGTCCCTTATTATCTTTTAATCAAAAATCAGATTTTATTAGTTACATCTATCAACCTAGACCATGGCATATGCGTCTAGATTATTATTCCCCTAAACCTAATTCATGAGTGGCATACTACATGAATTGCTCATTATGATGCAAAACTAAGCATGGCATATGTCCTAGTCAAAACAATTATAATGCATAAAAACAATGGGAAAGATAAATGCATGAGTCTAAGCATGGCATATACTTAGATTATTCATGGTTCTAAAACCCTAGATGCATAACATCAAGATCAATCAAAATTAAGTTAGCTACTCTTAAAATTAATTGAACATCACATGGTTGGCATGGCATATACACAACTCATCAATTTATTACATGGTTTAGAATCTCAAACCAATAAAACTGAAATCTGAATTAAAAGACGCCAAAAGAAACTACATAGAACTAGGCTAGGGTTTCAATTACACCCTAGCCCTAAAAAATTAGCTACTCATGTTTTTAATGAAAAATAAACTAGAAAGTAGAGTCATAAGAATAAAACTAGAAGATGATGGTGAAGTAGTGGATGGCCAGCAGCTTTTCCCCTTTATTCCTCCTCCAAAAGCTCTCCAAAGATGGCTTCAAAGATGCTCCAAAGGTGCTGTATGGCTGCTGCCTTATGGCTGGTTGTATGGCTGGAGTATATGGGATGAATGGTGGCTGGACGTGGCTTGATGGGGCTGGAATTACTGTTCACGTTTTTCCTTTGTATGCTATTTATAAGTCTTGAAAACAGCCCCTTTTAGCAAGTAGTTCCTTGTAGAAATAGATCTTCAACCTTCCTTATAATTAGGAAACCTAATTAGATTGAATAAGGAGTCTTCTTTCTTGTTTTTCTCCATTCTTGAACTCCACTTCTAACTTGAATGAGACTTTCTAATTTCTGAAATTCTTCTATTTGTAATAGATGTGGACCCCCCTTGTGCGTGTAACCCTAGATTGGGTTTCTTCTTTCTTTCTTTTGCTTTTCTTCTTTGATTTGAATTGTAAGTTGTCCAAATAATTAGAAAATCTTCTTGAAATCTGGAATATCTTGAATGGGACCCACCATGGTCCTTCTTTGGGATTCACGCCCATCATCCTCTTCATTAATTCCTCTCTTTTTGCTCCTTTTGACCTTAGCATAAAAATTAACAAAACTATGTAAAATCAAATAAAATAACTATGACTAGCACAAGATGAATCAAATATTAGGGCTTAGATTGCAAACAATTAAGCACTTATCAAATTCCCCCAAACTTACCTTTTGCTAGTCCTCGAGCAAAACAATAAAATAAACAAGGGAAAAAAATAAAAACACTAAAATATGAAACCTATCCTTCCACCATTTGTCTCAGAGATGTCTGATCAATACATGAATCAAAGAAGCAAGAGTCTCAACCAGTTCACAATCCACATGCTCAAAAGGGTCGTGTGTAAAACAATACCAACATAACTTTTAGTTTAGGCTTTCACACAATGAAACAATCATTTTTGCAACTCAGTTTAACTTCAATCCTCACCATGCATACACTCACAATAAAACACTCAATAATTGGCTAAGAGTGAACAGATAATGATCTCATGAAAAATACCACATGCTTGAAGTGAAATCACACACCATAGGCTCCCATTCCATCTCATCTCCACACTGGGACTACACTTCACCTAGGATTAAGTAGGACTTTTGCACATAGGTTATCATGGGGTTAGGGTGAAGGGTTATGAATGAAAGGAAATGGATAACAAGATCTAAGGAATTTGCGTAGAATCACACTTCAGGTTCCTTTATACACTTCTGATTTTTTTTTTGCGGCGAAGGCTTGCATTTTGAATTTCCACATTGCTGAGTCACACGTGTATTCACCTGTAACGCCAAGTGTAGCACCATTAGACTAAGCTAAGCAATGTAAGCATATATAATTCATATGACATGTGGCAAAAGAATATCTGAACATATACATAAATCATATGAGGTCAAGTGCGTACACTAGGCAATCTGAGCATGAATAAACATGAGACATTCGAATCAAGAATAACAGATATACACAATAACAGAACTAGTTAGCACATCCACATTAGCTAAATTCTCTCAATTTAATCATGTAAACATGAAAGTAAAGGGAGAGCAGAATATCAGAACAGGACAGGGCGGTACTACTAGGAGACAGAGGTACCCAGAATTCTCCATCGTAGACCTAGGGTGCCGGTAAACCCTCAGAATAATTTCCCATCTGCAGAGGGCCAGAAATATATACTAAACCCACACTTAGCCGGGTCCGACTTAGATAGGTCGAAGCCAAGTGGTGCTGACTCATGGAATGCAATATACAGTTAACAGAGCAGATATAGAACAGATACAGGACAGATCATATAATATTACAAAATCAGAACTTATTACAGATATAACTGAACAGAAGCGGAAAACAGACATAATATAAATAGGTGTATAAGAAAATATATATAACCAAGCAGAGGTATGATCAAGTCATACGAGAATACTGAAAAAACGGAATGCAATGCATGTACAGAGAAATTTATATTCGGAATCAAGACAGAAATCAAGCCAAGCCTACGGTCTTGGAACCCTCGTGGTCTTCACCGTCCAACTCGGTGTAGTACTAAGAATTCCGGCATTATTTGGCTACAAAGGAACCCTTGGCGTTACTTAATTTGGATGCCGAATCCCTTAGTATAACACATTTGGTTCGGATCACAATACGAAGATTCACGATGTTCTTTGTGGGTGTATGGTAGCTCACACCTCACCCACATGAATTACAATTCCATTGGGCATAATTTAGGATTCAAGGGATCCAACCTTAAAGTCCAACTATCAGGCCAAACAATCTAAGCATACTACGGTTCAACACTTGGCTCGCGGTACCCTTCGGTTGCCAAGATTTATTTAAAATCTAATATCCTCTTAATTCTCAAATCTCAAATCAATAATATGCAAGGACCATTGGATTCTACGCTTCAAGAGCTTTCCAACGATATAAAGAACGTCAAAATCGGACATACGAGTCAAAAGTTATGGCCATTTGAAGTTTAGCTCGCCGGGCCTATTAATGGGCCCTCTCGCTATAGCGAGCTGGGATCTCGCTATAGCGAGAATGCTCTTTGCCAGGGGGCTCTTTTGCTTGCTAGAGCGAGCTGGAAGCTCGCTAGAGCTAGGGTTGTCTCTGCCAAGGTCTGGGGAGGCTGTGACAGGGCTGTTTTGTCCCTCTTGGCTTCCCTACAGCCATTGTAGTCCATTCCAATGATAAAAAACTAGCAAGATGAGCCACCAATGCTCTCTAAACATAAACATCCATTCTCTTGACCAAAAATACATCAAACCATACCCATTTACAAATCTAAAACCAATTTTTAAGCAAGAACAAAAATGAGCTGGAATTGGGTAATCTAGAATGAGATCCATTGCAAGAATCATAAATAGAGAATAACATGCATATTATTATAAATGTTTACTTGCCTTAAGGTGCTTGAAGCTAAAAATCACAAATCCAAGCAAGCTATACTCAATCTCTATTTCCAAAGTAAGCTCTCCAAAAGAAAAACCCCCAAATGTAATGATGAAGATGAAGTCCTACAATGGTGAAAAATGGAAATGAGGAACAAGAAGATGCATGCACGAATTGTAACATCATCCCACTGATTTGAAACAAAAGCAATGGAAAGGAAGATGGAAACCTACCAATGGAGAAGATTAAAAGGGAAGAAGCTTGAGAGAGATTATAGATCTTGTAGAGGAAGATGAAGATAGAGTCCCCAAATCTCACATGCAAGGTCACCAACCATTCAATCTTGAGAAAACTAGCAAAATCCCGTGGATAACCACGAAACCACCAAATGCACAGACTGATATGAATTATTTTTAATAAATTTATTAATTAATAAACTTGTGAGTCCTTTTTTTTTTTTTTGCTAATTTGATCTTTATGTTTTTTTTCCAAATGTTTTATTCTTTAGGTGAGGCATGAATTGATTAAGAAAGATCAAATGATCATAGACCTAACAAATTGACCTAATATATTTAAGTGGGACCAAGATGAATGGGGTCCATAATCTCTATTCTAACCGTTCATAAAATCATATGATGCGGGCTGGGACCCATTAATTGATTGATAAAGATCAAATGATCAAATGATCATAGACCTCTCAAATTGACCAAACCTAACCTATTTAAGTGGGACCCCCAAGATGAATGGGTCCACCATCTATATTCTAACCATCCATAAAACCATATTATGCGGGATGGGACCCATGAATTGATTTAAAAAGATCAAATGATCGTAGACCTAACAAATTGACCTAATATATTTAAGTGGGACCCAGATGAATGAGGTCCACCATCTTTATTCTAATCGTCCATAGAATCAAATGAAGCGGGCCGGGACCCATTAATTGATTGATAAAGATCAAATGATCAAATGATCATAGACCTCTCAAATTGACCAAACCTAGCCTATTTAAGGGGGACCCCCAAGATGAATGAGGTCCGCCATCTATATTCTAACCGTCCATAAAAACATATGATGCGGGCTGGGACCCATGAATTGCTTGATAAAGATCAAATGATCATAAACCTCACAAATTGACCAAACCTAACCTATTTAAGTGGAACCCACCAGATGAATGGAGTCCACCATCTCTATTCTAACCGTCCATAAAACCATAATATGCGGGATGGGACCCATGAATTGATTAAGAAAGATCAAATGATCAAATGATCGTAGACCTAACAAATTGACCATATATTTTTAAGTGGGACCCAGATGAATGGGGTCCACCATCTTTATTCTAACCGTCCATAAAATCAAATGATGCGGGCCGGGACCCATGAATTTATTGATAAAGATCAAATGATCATAGACCTCTCAAATTGACCAAACCTGACCTATTTAAGTGGGACCCCCAGATAAATGGGGTCCACCATCTATATTCTAACCGTCCATAAAATCATATTATGCGGGATGGGACCCATGAATTGATTTAAAAAGATCAAATGATCAAATGATCGTAGACCTAACAAATTGACCAAATATTTTTAAGTGGGACCCAGATGAATGGGGTCCGCCATCTTTATTCTAACCGTCCATAAAATCAAATGATGCGGGCCGGGACCCATGAATTGATTGATAAAGATCAAATGATCAAATGATCATAGACCTCTCAAATTGACCAAACCTAACCTACCCCAAGATGAATGGGGTCCACCATCTATATTCTAACTGTCCATGAAATAATTTGATGCGGGCTGGGACCCATGAATTGCTTGATAAAGATCAAATGATCAAATAATCATAGACCTCACAAATTGACCAAACATAACCTATTTAAGTGGAATCCCCCAGATGAATGGGGTCCACCATCTCTATTCTAACCGTCCAAAAAAGCATATTATGCGGGATGGGACCCATGAATTGATTTAAAAAGATCAAAGGATCAAATGATCGTAGACCTAAAAAATTGACCAAATATTTTTAAGTGGGACCCAGATGAATGGGGTCCACCATCTTTATTCTAACTGTCCATAAAATCAAATGATGCGGGCCGGGACCCATGAATTGATTGATAAAATAATTTTAATCAAATCACGAGGGTGTGACAGAAATGTCTTGCTAGATGTGTAGATGATATCCAAATGGATAAAAAACAGAGATCTCCTCTGAATCACAATGGATCCATGTAGGTTTGCACCCATTCTGACCAATTGAGCCCACAATCGACCACTCTATTTGTTTCTTTTTTTTTAAGCCATTAAAATTTGTGGGTTCCTGTTGAATTGGTTAGGATGATCAGTGAGTCCCAACCTTGACAGTGATGTAGGCCCCAAGTGGGCCCCATAGAGAGCACAGATTTCTTCTATGGAATTAAGGATTATATTTCAATCCTTTATAATTTGGGATTTATTTTCCTCTTCCCCATTTTGTGTGGTTGTCTTGGAAGTGAAATTTTAGATGAAGAATGAGAGATTTTAAGGATTGCATTAGCATGGAGAAGGAGAGATTTTAGGGAGGGAGAGATGGAGAAATTTTAGATGGAGAATGAGAGATTAGCAGAATACCATTTTAGGCTGGCTGCTGCCACGTGTCCATCTCCAAGACATGCCAAGTGTCCTCCTCCAGGAAGTGTATACATCCCTTTAGTAATATAGATAGATTTGGTGAAGAGGTGAAGGAGAAGAAGGAAGATTCAGTTGCTGGAAATGAAGGAAGAAGAGAATCGTTGGAGATGAGACTTTAAATGGAACTTTTCTGGGCTTTGCATGCAAACCCAGATTTAGGATTAAAATGTCACAAAAGGGCTTTCTGCTGGTATTTGGGCCAAGGGGGATCCGAATTTGGGTCAGAATGACTCGGGTCAAAACATGAAAATCAAAGCCCAAACTATGCTTTATGTAATGCACCTAAAATCCAAAAATTTCTAAAGACACACACTAAAACCCAAAACACTCCATAAGTCATAATCTACTTAGTCAATGGTCAAACCCAACTAATTCTACCTAATCAAGCTCAAATGCAAAACAAAACATTCATTAAGTAATTAATCTAAATTAGTTAACTCTAAAACGAGATTAAGGCGGGTCGGGGTATTACATTTATTATGCAAATGGCACATAAGTAAGAATGTACTAGCGAAATGTAAGAAGTTGTTTGAAACAAAGAAGAAGTGGGATAGATTAACTTTGTATTGGAATATGTTGGTCCATTCCTCCACAGAATAAGAGTATATTGATAATTTGCGTAAGCTAAATCAAGAGTTCACAACATATCCTTCAGCACTGCAGTACATGAAGGATAGTTAGTTAGATGAATACAATGAGAGATTTGTCTCTGCGTGAGTAGATAAATGCATGCATTTCGGAAATACTACATCAAATAGGTAGGCCTCATTATCCCAGAATTGTACTTTACAAGACTTTATAAGGCGATGCATCGCATCATTAACTTTTATGTTCTTGCTGTAGGGCCGAGTCTTCACATTCACAGTTGAAGAGGCAGCTTGGATCATCTCAGGGTACTTTTAAGACAAACTGGGCAAAAATCCACAGCTTACTTGAATTACAGCATACAAGTATTAAAGCCTCATTCGAGAAGAGCAAGACAATTGTGCAATACAGTTTCAAGTCCTCTGAATTTAAGGAGCTTCATGGGAACATCTCACGAAATGCATTGGAAAAAAATAGTGGCAGAAACTAAAAGGTCAAGTATGGTTGGAATTGATAGGATTACATGTGGATGTATCATTCGTGCCACACATGGGTTGCCATGTGCACATGAGATCGCCAGGACGGCCAATTCCCCTTCAATGTATACACCCACATTGGGCCAAGCTTGACATGCATCATCGTACCAGTTCGAAGCGCTCAACTATGGAGTTGGACTGCAAGGCGGAGTTGTGGTTACTTGAACAGCAATTCAATGAATACGATGATACAAGAAAACTACAACTCTTAAAGAAAATGAGGGAGCTATCAAAGCCAGACAGTACCTTCTTGTTAGAACCTGAAGTAAAGACCCGAACCTGTGGGCTACAAAGAACGATCTTCTTGCCCCGCAGTTATTTATTGTTCAACCACAGGTTCCTCTTCATCAAGTTGTTCAATAGGGGCTCTTTCTTCTTCATTGCCTTGTTCCAAATCATATCTCGATTTCTCTGCTTCTTCTACAACCTCTTCAATTCTTTGACGACGCCTCCTGCTGGAAGCTGTCGGTCTTAATCTGGAACTGCTTGGCCTATCCATTTCTGAAACGATTGGAAGAAGAGTGTTACCTATTACTGTTCGGCACTGTGAATGCGAACTAATCTAGAATGTACGGAATTTAATTCCCGACACCATGCCTACTGTTCGAAATTTAATTTTCGAACATAAGAGCTATCTTCGAATATTATGTTCCGAACATACTGGGACCTTACGAAAATTAGTTTCCGAACATTCCTGTTATGTTCGAATATATGATTCCGAACATAATTAAAGATTTTGAATTTTCAGGACCGAACAGATCGCGGTGCAGGGAAAAAAGTTATTTTGAAAAAACTAACAACAGTGCAAATGGACAGCAAATATATTCATTATGTGAACACTAACAATGCATATGAATCCTTTGAATATATTTTTATGCAAAATAGTTGCTATAATGACCTATTTAAAAAAAATAGCACAATAAGAATGGTGAAGAAGGAAGAAGGTGACTTACCTTTGAGCCAAATAGAGGTTTATGTGACAAAACATGTCCTCCTTCTTCCTTATGTGCTTCTGTCCTTTCACTTGGCTAGTATTCCAGCCTGAATGTAGGTCTAAATAAGATGATCGAGAGATTTTTCCGGTGACAGTAGGAATAAAGAAAGGGGACGGTTGCAGAACATGTGTGGGAAGAGAAGAGAGGAGTTGTAAATGGCCGGGGCAGTTTGGGTATATTGATGGGTGCAAAAAGAAAAATCTGTAAAAAATCATATTTTATACATCGGTGTGGAGAGAATTCTGTGGGAAGAGTAAAAATCATTGTGCCAACAGAACTCCCCTATGGTAAAAGTCAAGTAAAGCCTCCATTTTTCAGACAAGATGTCACATCAAAAGCACTTTAATTCAAAACTCCCTCCATCTTTTTTAGAATAAGTTAAAGAGCAACCACCTTTATCCACTAAAATACAAAAAAACTCCACTTTCCCATACAAAAAGTCAAAAAGATTCCATAACAAATAACTAAAAATAAAATACCATCATAACCCACTTATATATTATTCTTTCTTCAAAATCAACTTTACTTCACTTGACTCTATTAGTAGAGTTGCCAAACTGGCCAAGGTTTTCTTTTTTTTTAATTGTATTGTTTCCATACCACCTTGTCCCATCAACAGGGGCGGAACTTGAAATTTTATTTAATTTTTTTTGGAGGGAGAGGAGGGAGTTTAAAAAAACTTTTGAAGTTGTGCTCGATGTTCTTTCATTGAGTTGAAAATAAGAAAAATTGAAAATTATCAGAATGAATCTATTTGCAGTATATGTAGAGCTTCAATTCTCATAGGACGAACCTCTCTGCAAATCTGTATTGAAGCTGCGATTTATATTACTAAAGTTGTAATTTATTACGGCTTATGTTAAATTCCTTCAATTCTAAAGCCTCCCATCACCTCTCAAATTCAGCATTTATACAATCTCTCAATTCATTTATCAATACTATATCTTTAGGAGAGAACATATACCAAGATATCTCCTCTTGAATATGAGAAGTAAATTAATCCATAATTAGTGCAAATAGAGGTTGACCCTTGATGTAAACCTATGATCACCGAAAACTCACCTATCTCTCTACAGGTAGTTCTTACATTCATTACCGTTCCCTCGTACATGTCTTTAATGATGTCAAAAAATAGCTTCTTGGGGGCACTCTTTTTATCTAGAACCTACCAAATTAAACCTTTAGGTAAGATATTGTAAGCTTTTTCTAAATTGATGAAGACCATACACCATATGAAGTGTTTTCCTCCTCTCGGTTACCCATACAACATCAAGGTAAATTAATTCTTATGAAATAAATAATCCCTTAATCCCTCTGGATTTGTATTTTAGACTCTCTTTGATACTATTTCGGTAAAAATACCCCCTTTACTATGAAAACCTATGAATTCGATAGGAAGTAGGCACAAAGGCCCTTAGTCTAGAGCTCATTTGTTTGTTCCGCCTTCTTGTAACTGATACTAACTCAAGAAAAATGTACTCCTATTGCTTTCTTGTTTTGCATCTGCTTAAGTGATTGTCATCATCCCTTAGTTTAGATTTCTTTTGTTTAATTTGTTTCCCCTTGTTGTAATGGATACTAGCTCAAGAAAAATGTACTTTGATTGCCTTCAGGTTTTGCATCTACTTAAGCGTTTGTTATTATCCAATGACACCTTTAACAGATGTATTTTTGGGGGAGCTCAACACCGTTGATGAGGTTGACCTTGATCTGAAAGTCATAGCTCTTGATTCCGATGAGATGGTTCAATCTCAAAGAGAGAAAGAGATAGGCAGTGACGCAAGGAAGATGATTGTAAAGTTATTTCTAAGCAAATCAAACAACAAGGTCTTGTATGCAGAAGGTGGGGAAGAAATCGCAGATCTACTGTTTAGCTTCCTTGCCTTTCCTCTTGGTTCCATAGTTAAATGCTTGGGTGAATGTACTAGCATGGGATGTTTAGACAACTTATACAAGAGTGTTGAAGATTTAAACCGTAAGGATTGCATGAAATATGAGGAATGCAAAGCCATGCTACTCGACCCAAAGCTAGCACCCTATTTTGGGACCAAGAACCAACTACTACAGATTGAAGAACAAGTTCCATGTAAGGCCAACATTTTTTATTGCAAAACTTGCTATGTCGACGATAAGGCTTACATTACAGGCCCTCGGATGTGCTCTCATGGGAAAAGGAGCATACAATTATCCACTGTGAACCAAAAAATTCATGATGCAGTGACAGCTCGGAGGAGCATTTATAGCTGGACCGGCAATGTTCATGGTAGCCAACGAGTTGATTGTGAAACCTCTTTCACCTATCTCGAGCATTTCTCTACTTAGCAAATTCAACATCCCCATCAGTGACATAGAGGAGCGGATTGTGAGCATGGGGGAAAAGGAGGTAAAGGGAAACAACTCTGCACATACTGAATTATTGCTGCATCTGCATCAAAGCTAGATGAAGGCTAAACATCAGTGATTGGGGGATTGTCATGGATTGGGCTAGCCCATATGAATGCTTGTCCAACTGATGGTATTAAAACTTGTCCAAACTTGCCCTGAGTCTGCTGGGTCAACTTGGCTTGTTAGGTTCCAGAGTTGGACAAGTTGAATGAGAAACAGAGTACTTTCCCAGATTCACCTCAGCTGTTTGGATTTAGTCAGGTCGATTTTCTGAGTTTTTAAAGTGTGGTCCAACTGCTGTTTGTTTAGTCAATGGACCTAAATGCAGACCCAAACCCAGACCAAATGCATACTAATTTGGCGCACCTTGCCCTTCCCTTTTAGAATATTTAATCCGTCTTTGTTGAATATGTTGCATTGTGTTAGTCCATTGGCACATTTAGGTATTAAAGAAAATAGGCTTGTGCCCATGATTTAAAATAATGGCCATTATATGTAATGGGTTCACACATTGCATGTGTGTCTTCAATGTTGCCATTGATCGGTCACAACAGTTTCTAATTTCTACTCAAGCACCTTTAAAACCCTGTTTTTGCCGCCATTGTGTTGGTTTCTAAGCATTTTTTTTTGTATGCTTAAAATACTCTAAAAACTTTAGTATAGAAGGTTCACATCAAATGTGAGGCTTTGTACAGTTCACTTCCATGCTTCTGTAGTAAACAAAAATATTGATTGTTGGACCGTTGTAACATTACCTAATGTGTATTTCAGCATTTCATTATAGAGGCCAAAAGAGAGTTTTTTAAGCCATGCTTCTAGTTACCCACTGGCTTAAAATCACTCTTCACATTCTGCCCCAATGTAAGCTGGGCTCAGGCTAGTCTGGCCAATGAAGAGCACTTATATTCTCAGACATCAACTTTAATTCCATGAGAACTTAAATATCTTTTATTGTCAGAAGGATGTTGGTCTTGAACATGTCAAAACTACCTGCAGAGGAATGTTGGTTTTTATTATCCCAACTCTTAGCCATTAATTTTTTCGTCTCTTGATCTGCTTCTTCATGCATAGGACAATGGTTTCTTCCCTATGCAAAAACATGAAAGATATAAGAGGGATCAATGACCATGTGTAACTGTACTTCCAACACATGAATGAGTAGAAGTCCTTCCTATTGTAGGAAGTTTATATCATTCAATTCTTGAGTTGTATTAACAAAGATCTTTAGCCGGGTATTGTTAGAATCCAGTTATTAATTAAAAATGAGGACCATATGTGGTCATGTAAGATTACTCATAGTAAGATAAATGCACATTACAACACATGTATTCTTACTGAATGTATGAAAAAAAAAATGGTTGCCTCTTACAACCTTACAATCATATAAGAAATGTAGTAGTGATCTCAGAAAAGAAAATTTTCTATCCATACTGATCAACTTTTGTTTTGAATTCAGGCCATGTCTTTGTTGAAAGCTTCTTTGATTTCCAAATCAGTTTTGAGCAATGTCTTCTACTCTAAGAAGCCAAAGCAGATGGAAACAAAACCTAAGAGGAGGACTTTTCAAGCACAGGATTTTATCTGAAGCTGAGGTCTGACCACTTGCAGGATTTTGAAACACAGTTTCCTAGCTCAATCTCCAAAGAGAAATGTACTTAAATATCTTGTATTGGCTTGACCATATTATTATGCTTGGGAGTACTATGGTTTCTTAAATATGGAGTTTGATGAAGTGCATTAAAAGTGTGTATATTTTTATATTGTATTCGATGCTGATGTCAATAGCGTTCCTTTAAAACCAGCAACATTTTTGTAGGGCACACCTGGACGTCTGCCAGTTACAGAAGGTGCAATGGTGTAGGGTTACATGTGGGTTTAAGGTAGACCAGATGTGTTCCAAATCAAATCATCCTCACTCTTGGTTTAGGAGCCTAAAAGTTTTAACCCTTGGATAAGTTGGTTTTTCTTGATTTTATGCATGCAAAACTGGGGTCAGAAGTACATTTTTTTGGAGAGAGAGAGAGAGAGAGAGAGAGAGAGAGAGAGAGAGAGAGAGAGAGAGAGAGATGAGGATGTTGTTTACACTAGGATGTTGTTTAACTGAATGCAAGACAGCTGAAGTATTGTTAGAAGATTCTAACAGATTATGATTGATCTCTATAAATAGATACTGCTGTCCTGCTGATGTAACTTAATGAGAATTAATGAAATCTGAGATGTTCTTCCTCACTGTCCTCTGTTCTTCATAATTCTCTGCAGATGCTCTGTTTAGATAGTCTATCTTAGGTTTCTCCTAGATTGGATCAAATAGAAATTCCTATCAGTAGATTTGATGGGAATGTGAGTTTTTTCCCGGAATAGCACCCGAGCCTACGTGGCATATCCAATCCTGAGGCATGTTAATGACGGTTTCAAGCTCTTGGTTTTTTAAAAGAACTGCTCTTCTAACCTCTCTTCTTGATTTTCCAACTGTTTTCATACCCAGGGCCAGTTCTGAATTTTTCAGGGCCCAAGGCAAGAGTAAAAATTAGGCCTCTATATATATATATAAACTTAGTGATGGCCTTATTCATTTTTCAACCAATATCTAAGCTGTCAAAATTAACTAAAAATTTAACATTCAAAGCATATAAATTCAAACTTCAATATATAAACATTCAAAATAAAAGGCTATAATGTATAAACAAGACAAATACTTGTCAGTTGTAACAATTCAATAGTTCTTTTGCAAGATAAATACTTGTAATTTGCAAAAGGTTCAGATGATTAAATGGATTAAAGGTTTAGATGTTGATTATGGGCCCACAGAAGTTCAAAAAAAAATAAATCTACGGCTATAAGGTTTCATAAACTTTTTATTTTAGTTCCAAATCAAGAGTAATATTGTTGCATTCAGGGTGGGGCCAGGGATGTCTGTAACAAAGATAAATGCTAACTGTCCATCAAAATTTTAAGTGGGCCCAATTATGATAAATCCAAAATCAGTTAATTTTGCTTATAACATTACACATTTTTCAATGGGCCTAATTATGAAAAAATAAAATTGTGTTGGTCAAGGAATTGTGTAGGACAAGGAATTGTGTAACAGTAAACTGAGCATCAAATTTTTTTCGGTGGGCCTAATTATGAAAAATTAAAATTGAGCATACTCATCTAATAATTTTAATATTAATTTTATTTTCCAGTGAATCTCGTCAATCTCGGTTTTTTGCCCCCCATGAAAGATGGGCCCGGGGTGAGCGCACTTACAGCCCCCCTTCAGGGCCGGCCCTATTCATACCCATCGCTGTGCGCAGGCATTTGAGATGCTCCAAAAGTCTTGAATTACTCCATGCTCTAGATCACAACCTAGTGAAGACAAACCGCAAGAGAAAGCCGTCATGTCCTGGGGCAGGTGTCCAAAACCCATTGCACCTCTGTGGCTTTTGCTAAGGAAAGCATCCTTGACGTGCTTTGGCTCTCATAATTTGGGTTCAATCTTTCCTACTCCTAACTCTATTCAATTTCATGTTTGCTTGTCTATTTTTAGATTCTACATCATTCAAAACATAATTTTTCCACCATTAAATTCCAAACAAACAGGTCTTTAGACTCCATTTATAACATGGTGATCCTGTCTGATCTCTTAAGCTCAAAGTTGGTCTATGGGGCAATCACTTTTGAGTTTGCAAAGTGGGCCTAGTGCTTGAGCATGGACCTCCATGGGAGACTTCCTTTGGATGCGTCATCCAAAGATGGAGTTTATGCTTTGTAAACTGTCTATATATTGAATTGCTAAGGTACTCCACTAGGAAATGGAATGGAATTGTGACAGGTTTTATTTATCTTATATTTATTTAATCAACATTAATTCTGCAAGGTGTTCATTGTTTTGAACTCCATTCTATTGATTTTTATGGGTTTAGGAATATCATGTTCACAGTTAGGACTCCTTTCAATTGGTTGGACCAAGGATGGGGTTTATATTTGTAAAGCTTCAACATTTGAAGTACTAAAGTACTGCGATTTTATTCTATTAATGGTGTTTAATTTCTATCAAGTTTTGGGATGGATTTTAATAGTTCTTTTTCCTTTTCACATAACCATATAGGTTTGATTGAATCCAATCAGGTGTTGGTCATCTCATTGCTACTATAGCTTCCAATGAGAATTGAAGCACCATACTTTGTAAATCCAGGAATCATGCTGATGGGTGTCAAGCTAGCAATAATCTCGAGTTTCCCGATCCATGTTCTTAGTCATTAACATGTCTCAAGATGGGATGCCACGTAGGCTCGGGATTCTATTCTGGGTATTATTTTTAAATGAGTGCTATTATGGGAATTAGTTTATTTGATGGTGCTAATCTGGGAAAAAACTCTGGGAATGTGGCTAATATTTCAGCAATTTTCAGACATATTTTCACTCTTATATCTCCAGCATTTTTTTTACCTTCCTGCTTCTACCATGCCATGGCCTTTTTCCACAACATGGCAAGCAAATTTATATTAGATTGAGAATTAATGTAGAATAGTCGTTCTTGTGAAATTAAAAAAAAAAAAAAGATTTCTCATTATGCCTTGACTGATTTTATACTTAATTGATCACTTCTGTTAAATTGAAAAGAACAGAAAAGAATAGTAAAAAGATTACTCGTTTTGCCTTCCCATACTGTGCTTATTAATTGATAACTTCTGTTCGATACATATTAATAGACTTTTGAGGGGTGTTAATGGGATGGGCTGGGCTGAGGCATATCCAGGTCACACCAGCCTTTAGAAATACAGGCCTGCATCCGGTCCAACCCCAAATGAGCCTTAAGAGCCTGGCCTGAGCCTGTTCATTTAGTCAATCGAGCCAGGCCAGGCTTTTGGCCACTCTTTTGGGATTTCGAATCACTTATTTGGGTAAATGAATCAGCAAACTTCATGTATTTCTTATTTGAACTAGGCTGGGCAATGGGTTTCTATGACTTTATTCAAATCCAACCCATATATAAACACTAAACAGGGCCGGTGCGCTCATGCTTCTATATGCTTAAGCACCAAGGATACCTTCTAACCAAAAGAAAAAAGTACAACAGGATAACAAAGGTCTGTGTCTCTCTCTTTTACCTCTCTAAGACTCTTAACTAAACGAGTAAAAACACTTTACCCCTTTCAAGTTTCGACGTCGGAGAGCAAAAGAATAGAAAAGAAACAGAGAAGAGCCATTCGATTCCCATTCATTTCAACAGCTGAATTCCATGGAAGCCAAACAGATGAGCATGAGCTTGACTCTCCTTGTGGACAAGGAAAGGAAGAGGGTCATCTTTGCAGAATCCGGCAAAGACTTTGTAGAAACCCTTCTCAGCTTCTTGACAATGCCCCTAGGAACTGTCATCAAGCTCTCCGGCAAGGAGTCCAACATGGGTTCCTTGACCATGTTATATCAGAGCTTGGAGGATCTTGATTTGGAGTTTCTAAGCACCAAATCATGCAAAGACATGCTGCTCCATCCCAAAAGCTCTGCAGTAGAACTATACAAGAATCTACATCCAATGGTTGATATAGGAGCCACTAAACCTACCCAGTACTACATCTGTTCCTCCTGGAAATGTTGCACTAAAGAGCACTACTTGGTCAGCACAGTTGAGAACACTCAATGTCGTTGTGGGAAAACGATGGGTTGGAAGATAGATAAAAAAAGGATGAGGATGTTGATGCAGAAGGGGGTGATGGGGTGTTTGTTAAGGGGAAAATGAGGTTTATGATAAGTGATGATTTGCAGGTATCTGTTGTTTCTTCTTCAACACTCTTTGCTGTGCTGAGGGAACTTGGCATCAGCGATGCGTCTGTGCTTGAGGAGAGAAATGTGAATGTGGGGGAAGAGGAGGTACGTGGTTGTTCCCAAATTTGTTCATGCCCTTATTCTACTTAATAATTCTTGTGGATACAAATTACAAAGGAAGTCTAAAAAGTTTCCACTTAAATGTAGTAACGTAATTCTTTCTCTGTGAATGTGAACTCTTTAATTGAAAGTCAATCCTTGTACTTGTTAATGAAACCATACCATTTACACTAAATTCTCAAAACCCATTTGCTATGGATGACTGATTCTTCAGAAAATTATATTTATTTATTTTTGGAGGGGGAGGGAGAGTTTAAAAAAATTACGAAGAATTATAAAAGAATAATACTTTTGAACTTGTGCTCGATATCCTTTCATTGATTTGAAAAAAATAAAAATTAAAAATATTAGGTATCTGTAGAGCTTCAATTCTCATTGGACGGACCTCTCTGCACATCTGTATTGAAGCTGCGATTTATATTACTAAAGTTGTAATTTATTACGGCTTCTGTTAAATTCCTTCGATACTAAAGCCTCCCATCACGTCTCAAATTTAGCATTCATGCCATCTCCTAATTCATCTATCAATACTATATCATGTGCAGAGAACATATACCAAGATAGATCCCTATTGAATATGGGCAGTAAATTCATTCATAATTAGTGCAAATAGATAAGAGCTTAAAGTTGACCCTTAATCTAAACCCATGATTACCAAAACTCACCTATCTCTCTACAGATAGTTCTTACATTCATTACCGTTCCCTCATACCCGTCTTTAATGATGTCAAATCTAGCTTCTTGGGGGCACTCTTTTTATCTAAAACCTACCAAATTAAACCTTTAGGTAATATGTCGTAAGCTTTTTCTAAATTGATGAAGCCCATACACCATATGAAGTGTTTTCCTCTTCTCTCAGTTACCCATACAACATCAGGGTAAATTAAATCTTATGAAATAAATGATGCCTCTGGATTTGTATTTTAGACCCTCTTTGATACTATTTCGGTAAAAATACCCCCTTTGCTATGAATACCTAAGAATTCAATAGGAAGTAGGCATATAGGCCCGTAGTCTAGAACTCATTTGTTTGTTTCGCCTTCTTGTAAGTGATACCAACTCAAGAAAATTGTACTCCTATTGCTTTCTGGTTTTGCATCTGCTTAAGTGATTGTTATCATCCCTTAGTTTATATTTCGTTTGTTTTGTTTCCCCTTGTTTTAATGGATACTAGCTCAAGAAAAATGTACTCTGATTGCCTTCAGGTTTTGCATCTGCTTAAGTGTTTGTTATTATCCAAGACACCTTTAACGGATGTATTTTTGAGGGAGCTCAACACCGTTGATGAGGTTGACCCTGATCTGAAAGTCATAGCTCTTGATTCCGATGAGATGGTTCAATCTCAAAGAGAGAAAGAGATAGGCAGTGACGCAAGGAAGATGATTGTAAAGTTATTTTTAAGCAAATCAAACAACAAGGTTTTGTATGCAGAAGGTGGGGAAGAAATCGCAGATTTACTGTTTAGCTTCCTTGCCTTTCCTCTTGGTTCCATAGTTAAATGCTTGGGGGGATGTACTAGCATGGGATGTTTAGACAACTTATACAGGAGTGTTGTAGATTTAAGCTGTGATGATTGGATAAAATCTGAGGAATTCAAAGCCATGCTACTCGACCCAAAGCTAGCACCCTATTTGGGGACCAAGAACCAACTGATACAGATTGAAGAACAAGTTCCATGTAAGCCCAACATTTTTTATTGCAGCACTTGCTGTGATGACAATAAGGCTTATATTACAGGCCCTCAGACATGCTCTCATGGGAACAAGAGCATACAATTATCCACTGTGAACCAAAGATTTCCCAATGTGGTGACGGAGCTCGGAGGAGCATTTATAGCTGGACCAGCAAGGTTCATGGTAACTGACGAGTTGATTGTGAAACCACTTTCACCCATCTCAAGCATTTCTCTGCTTAGCAAATTCAACATCCCCATCAGTGACATAGAGGAGCGGATTGTGTGCATGGGGGAAAAGGAGGTAAAGGGACACAACCTTGTACATACTGAATTAATGCTGCATCTGCATCAAAGCTAGATCAAGGCTAAACATCAGTGATTGGGGGATTTTCATGGGTTGGACTAGCCCAGATGAATGCTTGTCCAAGTATTAAAACTTGTCCAAACTTGCCCCGAGTCGGCTGAGTCAACTTGGCCTGTTAGGTCCATTGTTGGACAAGTTGAATGAGAAACTGAGTACTTTCCCAGACTCAGCTCAGTTTTTCGGCTCATTGATTTAGTCAGGTTGATTTTCTGAGTTTTTAAAAAGCAGTCCAACTGCTGTTTGTTTAGTTAATGGACCTATATGCAAACCCAAACCCAGACCAAAGGCTTACTGGTTTGGCGTACCTTGCCCTTGCCTTTGAGAATATGTAATCCGTCTTTGTTGAATATGTTGCATTGTGTTAGTCCATCATTGGCACATTTAGGTATTAAAGAAAATAGGCTTGTGGCCATCATCATCATCAAAGGCTTGTGCCCATGATTTAAAATAATGGCCATTATGTAATGGGTTCACCCATTGCATATGTGTTGTCAATGTTGCCATTGATTGGTCATAACAGTTTCTAATTTCCACTCAAGCAACTTTGAAACCCTGATTTTACCCCCATTATATTGGTTTCTTAGCATTTTTTGTATGCTTAAATTTACTCTAAAAACTTTAATATAGAAGGTTTACATCAGATTTGAGGCTTTTAGTCCACTCTGATACTTCTGTAGTAAACAAAAATATTGATTGTTCAACCGTTGTAACATTACCTAATGTGTATTTCGGCCTTCATTATAGAGGCCAAAAGAGAGTTTTTTATGCCATGCTTCTCCTTACCCACTGGCTTAAAATCACTGCTCACATTATGCCCAATGTGAGCTGGGCTCAGGCTAGTCTGGCCAATGAACAGCCCATATATTCTCAGACATCAACTTTGATTCCATGAGAACTTAAAAAGATCATTTATTGTCAGAAGGATTTTGGTCTTGAATATGTCAAAACTACCTGCAGAGGAATGTTGGTTTTTATCAGCCATCAATTTTTTTTGTCTCTCCTTATTGGAATTGAAGTAATACATTGTCATTGATCCCTCTTATATTTTTCATGTTTTTGAAAAGGGAAGTCATTGTCCTATGCATCAATAGAAGTCCTCCCTATTGTAGGAAGTTTATATCATTCAATTCTTGAGTTGTATTAACATAGTTTTTTAGCTGGGTATTGTTAGAATCCTTGTGTGGTCATGTGGGACTACCCGTAGTAAGATAAATGCGTATTACAAGTACACATATATGAATTCTTATGGAATGTGATGAGTCAGGCCCAAGTGGCCAGATCTAAATCCACCAGGGAAGCCCAGGTCCAGATCCACGGGAGTGACCAAGTCAAGGCAGGCATCTACGTCGCTTTGGAAGCAGTCCCGCTTCTACCAATTCCTGCGGAGAATATCTCACCTGCCTCCACCTGGCCCGTCCCTCGAGGACAGCTCTGAGGCTCCAAAGAGAAGTCGTCCCCATCTGTTAGGGGAGGACTATAAATAGAGGAGCCCTCTTATCACTGATGGAAGGAACATCTTACTCTCTCTCTCTCGCTTGTAATCCACCTTATCAATCAAAGATCACCATATTCTAAAGTGGACGTAGGTCATACAGACCGAACCACTATAAATTCCCTCTCTCTCTCTCATTTATTTACTACATTTTCACCTAGCATTTATTACTTGACCGGTGGTGTCCGAAACCTATTTTTGGCATCATCAGTTTGGCGCCGTCTGTGGGAATGTATTAAAGTTCTCATCCGTCTTCTCAAGTTATGGTGATCACGACGAGGCGAGCAGAGGGCGAGGATGATCTCCACCGACTAATCCTCCCCCAAATGCTCCCACTCCTCAACAAATGTTGGAGACCATATAACAGCCTACAACTCCTGCTCGCAGGGCAATGAGGAACACAGCTCGGAGGAGTACTGCCTGAAGTACCGCATCTAGGATATCCAACTGCTCCACGTCGGGAGCACCTCACCTAAGCGCCCAACCCTATGGCGCAGAAACCCCGGGCGCCCAGAAGAGATCCAAGCACCCGCCATCTGTCCTCTCTGCAGACAGGAAAGTGAGCCTACCAAGTTGCCCTACGCAGAAAAAAAAAAAAAAAGGAATACACGTCCGCCACGGGATCAGACTCCCCCGGGCGCCCAAGTCCCTCGGCGCCCAAAGCATCCCTCGGGCGCCCCGGACTCCCCCGGGCGCCCAAGTCCTTCTCTCCTCGCCCAAGGGGGGATCTCGCCCAGCGCTGCCAGCGCGCCGCCCGCGGGGCCCGCTCCTCCCAGCGCCGCCCGCTCCTCCCAGCGCCGCCCGCGGGGCCCGCTCCTCCCTCGCCCAGCGCTGCCAGCGCGCCGCCCGCGGGGCCCGCTCCTCCCTCGCCCGAGCCTCCCTCGCCCAGCGCTGCCAGCGCGCCGCCCGCGGGGCCAGCTCCTCCCTCGCCCGCGCCTCCCTCTGCCGCGACGCCCAGGGCTGGGCGCCTCCCTCTGCCGCGACGCCCAGGGGCTGGGCGCCTCCCTCTGCCGCGACGCCCGCGGGCTGGGCGCCCCTTGCAGCGCCCAGCGCCGCCGCTGCTGCCTCTGCCGCGACGCCCAGGGGCTGGGCGCCTCCCTCTGCCGCGACGCCCGCAGGCTGGGCGCCCCTTGCAGCGCCCAGCGCCGCCGCTGCTGCCTCTGCCGCGACGCCCAGGGGCTGGGCGCCTCCCTCTGCCGCGACGCCCGCGGGCTGGGCGCCCCTTGCAGCGCCCAGCGCCGCCGCTGCTGCCTCTGCCGCGACGCCCAGGGGCTGGGCGCCTCCCTCTGCCGCGACGCCCGCGGGCTGGGCGCCCCTTGCAGCGCCCAGCGCCGCCGCTGCTGCCTCTGCCGCGACGCCCGCGGGCTGGGCGCCCGGGCTCCGCCCGCCAGCGCCATCAGCCACGCCATCCTCTCCTTCAACCTCGCCTAGTGCCCCTTGCGCGATTGCTGCAGTCCGCTCAACAACGGTCTCCGTCTGTTTTTTCTCTACTGCACACCCATCATTACAGCTACTTGCACACTCTTCTCATTCTCTTGGGATGATTTTCTCTCTCTTGGATGTTCCATTTGGATGAATCATCTCGCGGATCGCCCTACGTGGTGACATGCCTCTGTACTGTTCTCAAACAGGCAGCCTATACATCCGGCTTAGCGGCTCTCTCGCGGGTCGCCAAAAAGCTTGGCCTCTGCACTGTTTTTAAACAGGCAGCCTATCTCCAGCTTAGCGGCTCTCTCGCGGGTCGCCAAAAAGCTTGGCCTCTGCACTGTTTTTAAACAGGCAGCCTATCTCCAGCTTAGCGGCTCTCTCGCGGGTCGCCAAAAAGCTTGGCCTCTGCACTGTTCTTAAACAGGCAGCCTATCTCCAGCTTAGCGGCTCTCTCGCGGGTCGCCAAAAAGCTTGGCCTCTGCACTGTTCTTAAACAGGCAGTCTATATATCCAGCTTAGCGGCCCTCTCGCGGGTTGCAAAAAACGCTTCGTCTCTGCACTGCTCTCAAGCAGGCAAGAAGTCTGCCTCTCTTTCCAGATTGAATGTCAACAATCGGGCCTCAACCGCTCCTGGATACTAAAGATCCTCCTGGCATCCCAGCTCCCTGCTGGCGCCCAGCACCCTAGCACCTTGGCGCCCAGCTCCCTGGCACCTTTGCTCCTGGCGCCCAGACTGCCTGTCGACCGCCCAGGCCTCTTCCGGGCGCCCAGCCTCCTGCTGCCTGCTTCGTCTGTTGGCGCAACCACCTCCTCTCCGCCTGCACAGCAAACTGCAGATCGGCCGCTTGGTACCTCGTCCTCTGCTCCAACTTTGGGTCTGGGGCATTCTTTTTAGCAAGTTTTAGGCTCATCTCCTTCTTCTCAAAATGCCCCCCTTTCAAAGCTTCTTTGTGCGCAGGGCATTGGGGGCAAATGATGAGTCAGGCCCAAGTGGCCTAGAATATGATGAGCCAGATCCAAATCCACCAGGGAAGCCCAGGTCCAGATCCACGGAGTGACCAAGTCAAGGCAGGCATCTACGTCGCTTTGGAAGCAGTCCCGCTTCTAGCTACCAATTCCTGCGGAGAATATCTCACCTGCCTCCACCTGGCATGTCCCTCGAGGACAGCTCTGAGGCTCCAAAGAGAAGTCGTCCCCATCTGTTAGGGGAGGACTATAAATAGAGGAGCCCTCTTATCACTGATGGAAGGAACATCTTACTCTCTCTCTCTCGCTTGTAATCCACCTTATCAATCAAAGATCACCATATTCTAAAGTGGACGTAGGTCATACAGACCGAACCACTATAAATTCCCTCTCTCTCTCTCATTTATTTACTACATTTTCACCTAGCATTTATTACTTGACCGGTGGTGTCCGAAACCTATTTTTGGCATCATCAGAATGTATGAAAAAAAAATGATTGTCTCTTACAACCTGACAATCATATGAGAAACGCAGTAGTGATCTCAGAAAAGTCAACTTGCTATCCATACTGATCAACTCTTATTTTGAATTCAGGCCATATCTTTGTTGAAAGCTTCTTTGATTTCCAACTCAGTTTTGAGCAATGTCTTCTACTCTAAGAAGCCAAAGCAGATGGAAACGAAACCTAAGAAGAGGATTTTTCAAGCACATGATTTTATCCGGAGCTGAGGTCTGACCACGTGCAGGATTTTGAAACACAGTTTCCTAGCTCAATCTCCAAAGAGAAATGTAGTTATCGTCTTGATTTCTTTTGTTATGAACTTTGACGGCAAAGTATAAATTTGCATATGATTATTTGTTTGACTAAAATCTTTGATGTCTTTGTTTTAGCATATATTATAATCTTCAGCAACTATCAAACAACTCAGTTTAAAATCTGTTGCATTTTTAAAAAAATGCCAAACAGCAACAATGTTGCAATATTAATATTCTACAACATTTGATTCTGCTCCTATTTAAATCTCAAAATATTATATTTTGCATGTATCAAACGGGCCCTAAATATTTTGTATTGGCTTGTCCATATTATTATGCTTGGGAGTACTATGGTTTCTTAAAGATGGAGTTTGATGAAGTGCATTAAAAATGTGGATATTTTTATATTGTATTTGATACTGATGTCAATAGGGTTCCTTTAAAACCAGCAACATCTTTGCAGGGCACACCTGGATGTCTGCTAGTTACAGAAGGTGCAATGGTGTAGGGTTACATGTGGGTTTAAGGTAGACCAGATGTGTTCCAAATCAAATCATCCTCACTCTTGGTTTAGGAGCCTAAAAGTTTTGACCCTTGGATAAATTGGTTTTTCTTGATTTATGCATGCAAAACTGGGGTCAGAAATACATTTTTTGGACAGAGAGAACTGAGGATGTTGTTTACACTAGGATGTTGTTTAACTGAATGCAAGACAGCTGAAGTATTGTTAGAAGATTCTAACAGATTATGGTTTATCTCTATAAATAGATACTGCTGCACTGCTGATGTAACTTAATGAGAATTAATGAAATCTGAGATGTTCTTCCTCACTGTCCTCTGTTCTTCATAATGCTCTGCAGATGCTCTGTTTAGATAATTTATCTTAGGTTTCTCCTAGATTGGATCAAACAAAAATTCCTATCAGTAGATTTGATGGGTATGTGGCCAATCTTTCCAGCAATTTTCAAACATATTTTCACACTCTGATATCTTCAGCATTTTTTTACCTTCCTGCTTCTACCATGCCATGGCCTTTTTTCACAACATGGCAAGCAAGTTTATATTAGGTTGAGAATTAATTGATTGAGTCAGCGACTCAGATGATCTCAATATTTATTTATTTGCCTATTAAGTCAACTTAGACCAAGTCAAAGTCAGCGACTCAGATGATCTCAATATTTATTTATTTATTTTATTGAAGCCACTGCAACGTTATCCTACTCTCAAAAGAAAGAAGCTGAGATTGAAGGCCCAGTCAGCAATGACGTAGCTTTTTAATACACAAGACACAGCCTTATTAGTCTTAAGTCAGCGGCTCAGATGGTCCGAACTCCCCTTTGAATTTCTAGGGTGGCCGAGAAGATCAGCTTTGTTCATATATGTAACATCTATATACAGGGACGTCTCAAGATAATATGTGGCCCCAGGCGAAAGTATAAACGAGGCCTCTAGCTTCTATGTGTGACATGAGAAAACCCTCGTCCTTAATCCGGGCTTGGACCAGCAATGTACACTATGAGTAGTACATTGGCGGACTTAAAAAAATTATGGGTTTTTTTTTTTTTTGGTTTTTGTTTTTTTTAGAACTTGTTGAGGGATTCATTTTTTTTAAGTGAATTTAACCTTTCTTGCCTTTTGTGATGCAAACTTATTGATCAAGTTTTTGTATTCAAGGTTTTCCAAAATTTTCTTCTCAATAGATAACCCGCTTAATCTCTCTTGTGACATAGTTGATTGTAGATAAGATTTTATTAACTTTAATTTCGAAAAACTTCTTTCGGCGGAAGCAACTGTAACAGGTACTGTTAATAGTATTCTATAAGCAATATATGAGTTTGGAAAAGACTCAATAGTATCCTAATTAGTGGACCCCACGAGTTAAGGTTGATTTGAAATGCCATTTTATGAAAAACAGGGTATTTTCTATAAAAAAAGAAGGACTTATTTGTAATTCTGATTTTATGAAAATTTTCCAATGATGGAATTTTTCGATGATTTTAGTTTCATTAGAAAACGGGTCAAATTGTGATCGATTTTCTCTTCTAGCTCGAGTTCATTTGAATTCATTTCGGATGATTCCCAGTGAGATTTGATACCTTTAAAAACAGATACTTTTACTTTTACTGAGCTTCTGTTGTGATTCTTCTTCGTTTATCTTCTCTGGTTTTGGTTTTCAAATATACCATGATTTTCTCTTTTCGCTTTATCATGTAAAATTGTTAATGTTACTAATCCAACAAAATTATGAGGCCCCCTCATGGTGAGGCCCCCACCACTTGCTTCACCTGCCTATATGGTGAGCCGGCCCTGTCTACATATGTAAATTTAACATTGCAATCTTTATGCATGCGTTTCAATTTACATTGTTTGTGTACTAATACTATTTTCAAATATTTATGTAAGTGATTCATTTTACCATATTTATTTGAACTACATGAGCACAAACAAATATAAATATGCATAATTATTACACATACGAGTCATTTATATATCTTGTTGACTTGTATTGCTCAATAGAAGCCGGTGGTATCGAGTGATTAAGTTAATAATCTCTGTTGACCGGACCCCTGTACCATCCTTGTTCTACTATGATTAGAAGTAAGGCTGTTCTGGGTGTACGAGGGTTTGGAGGCTTGATATTATAAATAGTGGCTAATGGCCTAGTCTTGTAACCTCTTCTGATTGTATAGTGAAAACTCTGCCGTCTTCTCCCGTGATGTAGGTCAAAAGTTGAACCATGTAAATCTCTGTGTTCTTAATCTTCTCTTAGGCCCCATATCTCAACATATATAAATGTTCGCAAACAAACTACCCTGAGTATTGACTACCAAAGATCTCTTTAGCTTTTTACATCTCTTACACTGGCCAACCACTTTACCTACTAGCTACCTACTCCATATTGTTAAACAATCCCAGTAATCTGCACTGTTAAGCTGACCTCTACTTGGTTTCAGTTAAAAACTGTCCTATGCCATTGTTAGTTAAGAACAGATGAGTCATCTGTTTTATATTTTCATGTTTCAGTTGTAACAGAAGCCGTGTCTAACAGGGTTGGTTTGTAAGTTTTTTCGAGTCTCATATATATATATATAAGAGACCAGCCCTCTTGTGATTGAGTTTATTTTGGAATGAGATCTCAATTCTTCTAAACCTCTTTCTTCTCCTCTCTCTTCTTCTAATTCCTCTGTTCCTTCATTACTTTCTCATACGAAGACCGCTTTCCATTTACTTCTCTTTCACTGGACTGAAACTTTACTTACCCGTTTCATTGTCGGATAGCACAAGCCACAAGGTAAAGAAGCCAAAAAACCATTCTATTATTCCCAGACAACTCAACAGAATTCCATGGCACCCAAGAAGATACGCTTGACTCTCCTTGTGGACAAGGAAAAGAAGAGGGTGGTCTATGCCGAATCCGGCAAGGACTTTGTAGAAACGCTCCTCAGCTTCTTGACAATCCCTATAGGAACTGTCATCAAGCTCTCCGGCAAGAAACCGAAGATGGGTTCCTTGACCATGTTATATCGGAGCTTGGAGGATCTTGAGTTGGAGTTCCTAAGTACCAAATCATGCAAAGGTATGCTGCTCCATCCCAAAAGCTCTGCAGAAGGACTATACAAGTATCTACCTTGTAGGTGCAGAAAATAATGACCCACAATAAGGAGGGAGCCTTAGAGGACTTATCCGATGATGATGATGACTGGGTGCCGTCCGAAAGCCTGAAAGGGAAGAACACACGGTCAGAGGACCCTGGCCTGGGCGGCGCAAGGCTCTCCGATGCCAAAGTCAGTGTAGGAACTGGGACAATGGAAGGAGAGGAAGAAGAGAGGCAGAATAACAGTTCTAGGTGTTGTATCGTGCGTACCTTGCATGTGGAAATGCAATCCTTTTATAGACGATTTGGAAGATATCTTGGGCGATATCTTGGCATGGGTCTCATGATTCGACTGGGAAGTCATGATCAGCCCACGTTGCCATTAATGCGGTCCAATCCAGCCCACTCCGCATTAAATGCGCGTCGGATCAGCCCACGTCGCATTTAATGCGCGTCTTGTTGGGCCAGATCGTGTTGGACGCCTTTGGCGGTAGGGGATCGTGGGATCTGCCCTCGGGCCTTGCCCTGATGTGGCCTCAGCCGCTGGATGCCGCCCTGTCAGGATATGGCGAAGATTGTGAGCGGCTGGATGTCGTGTCTGTCCCACTAGCTCGTGCCCCTATCTCTTCACGTGCCTAGTGACGTGGGGGATGAGGGGCGTGAGTGGAGACTCTTTCTGGCTTCGGCTTCCATCCCGGCTTCTTCAGCCGAGGTGGAGCTCCCTGCCGAGATGGCACCCGGGGTGACTCAGTTCGGCGCTAGTGGCCTGGAAATGCCTGACTTCGGCCGGACCTCCTGTCCTGGTAGCCGGGGTGAGCTTGGTGCCACGTGGATGGCACGCGGATAGCACGTGAGAGTGCTTAGCCTCATCTGATGGCTGTGATTAGCGTAATCCTGTGGTTCTGGAAATCTCCCCACACAATTGCCCCCTAGCTTTTGACCTCTCAAGCGCCCTAGCCTTTAGGGGTGGAAAGCTAGAAGAGTCCGTCTGGGGGTGTGGCGACCATTGCCTGGTGTCGCTTCAACTGTCCTGAAGCAATGAATGCTCTGTCTTGCCTGTACTGGGAAGCGAGTCGACGGTTACACGCGTCGGCTCTTCACTGATCGCGCTGTCTTATTGATGGAATAGGCGCGGATCGCGAAATCCGTCCTTTTGAATTTCGAAAGCAGCGCGCGCCGAGGGTTTCTTCTCCATAAATAGGGTCGTCTTCTTTTCTTCTTGCTTCTGATTTCTTTTCGCCTTCGCCTTCATCTCCGATTTCTGCTCTGCCGCTCAAGATTTTTCTAGCGAGGACGACCGTAGGGCGTGTCTGGATCTGTACTCGAGTCGCCTCTTTTCGTCTCTGTAAGTCGCTTCACGCCTCTGTGTAGCTTTTTCCTAGGGTTCAGCAGCTTTTAGGGTTTTTTTCTTTTGCTGTATTCTTCTTTCTAGACATGGGCACCCCTAGGTTCAGTTTAGACACCGAAGAGGGCATAACCAGATTTAGGGCTGCCTTCGATATTCCGGAGCGAGTCCAGCTCAAGCCAGCAGACTCCGTCGACTATGCCACGATGCGCTGGTCCGGCGGCTGGATGCCGTTCCCTCTGATTTCTGTGATCGAGGGCGGGGTCAGGTTTCCCCTGCACCCTCTACTTAGAGCCTGCCTTAGTACCTGGTCCCTCACCCCTTGCCAGCTGATGCCCAATGGCTATAAGGTCATCATGGGCACGGCGAAGCTGAACGAGGTTTTGGGGATCGACCTGGGTGTCCATGATATCGAGGATACCTACGACATCTGCAAGGCCGGGGAAGGAAAATATTATCTCCGGGTGAAGCCGCAGCGAAGAGGCTTCGTCTTGGCCTTGGAAGATTCAAGTAAGAACGCCGAAGAAGCCTTCTTCTGTGTTTCGGGGGACTGGGAGTTCGGCGCTGGCGAAAGTAGGAGGCTAGCGGTCCCGCGCCGCCCTGGGACAGTCCCAAGTAAACATCGCTCCTTTTCATTCATTTCCTTTGCTTGATTTTGATGATGCCGAGCTGACTCCTCTATTGTTTGCTATGCAGAGGCAGGTGCGAGACGACGCCGAGCTGCGAGTGAAGGGTGGAGGAGGAACCTCGACGATATCAACAAGGTAGAGAGGTACAAGGGGCACGAGACTAGGTCTGCCTGGAAGCTGCTCGGATACACGCCGAGATACCGCGGCCACTACCAGAGGACCGGGGTACCCGAGGTGGATGAAACGCATCCTGATCGTCCAACTGTCTCCCTTGCTGTACCTTCCGGGATCCCTTTGAGCGATCCTGCTGCTGGCCGAGCTGCATCTGGATCCGAGGCGTCCACTTCAAGTTCTGAACCATCGAACCTGAGGCAGATAGTGGACGCTTATTCTTCCGATCGGGAGGAAGACATGGCGGGAAGGTCGAGGGAGCCTGCTGTCAAGGACCTAGCGGCCAAGTTCAAGCGGGGCCCCTCTTCCTCTGCGACGCCATCTCCTGCCAGCACCCGAGCAGCTTCGAGCTCGGGAGGTGCTGGCGACACTTCCGCTCCTGCTCCTGCTCCTGCTCCTGCTTCCGCTCCTGCTCCTGCTCCTACTTCGAGTGCGGGAGTTCGGCGACGTTCGCCGGAGCGCCCGAGGGAGGGGTCCCCGCCTAGGAAGAAGTCCAAGGCGGGGGAGAAGGATTCGGGGGCCGAACAACCTCCGAAGAGTAAGACCCCTGCACGGGCCCCCGGAGCCAAGGCTCCAACGGACAGGAGTGCACCGGCTGAAAAGAGTGCACCAGCTGAGAAGAGCGCGCCGGCGGGCAGGACGTCAGGCGGGACGTCTCGCGAACCGACGATCTTGGTGGGGCAAGGGTCTGGATCGGCCTCCGGACCCCGAAGTGCCCCTGCGCCATGGAGGCCGAGGATGGAGACTCAGCCTGGTAAGCCTCTGAACGTCGAGGACCGGCTGATGGGGAATGCCGAGGTGATCGGGGCTCTCGCCAAGGTCTGTGCTCTGCCACGAGACATGGAGACGCACGAGAGGTTCGACGATGAGAGCCTGATGGTTTCGGCGATCCAGGCCAACCTCCTGGTAAGTGTTTTGAGTGTTTTTCTCTTACGTATCCTAGCTTGACTGCCCCGGTTTGACCCACTCTTTCCATTTGCAGAACGTGCAGAGGCTCCTGACTGTGGTGGGAAGGAGCGACAGGAACGCGAAGAGGGTCTCCCAGCTGGAGACCGAGAGAGACAAGCTGAAGAAGGAACTGGAGGAGCTGCAGGCGGGAGTGGAGCGGATGAAGAAGGCCAGCGTTGATGAGGCTGCTCGGCTGGCATCGGCTCTGGCTGATGTCGCCGAACTTACGTCGAAGGCCAATCATCTGAAAGGCGAGGTCTGGGCGAGGAACAAGAAGACCGCCGAGCTGGAGTCGGAGCTGGCAAGATTGAAGGCTGAATCAACGGCTGAGGGGACGAGGCTGCGCGGGGAAGTGCTGGCTGGGCGAGCCGAAACAGCGAGGCTGAAGAAGGCGAACGCCGAGCTGGAGAAGGAGAAGGCCTCTCTTCTGTCCGAGGCCCAGTCCGCCTTCCAGGATGGGGTGGATCATGCCTCCGAGCTATATGAGAAGCAGGTGGAGGAGATCACCGCCATCCTGTTCGAGGAAGGTTGCCTGGCCGCACTGAGACGTGCGGGGGTCCCTGAAGACCATCCTGTCTATCGGGACCTGCCGAAGTACTCGGACCCGGCTCCTGAGCCGAGCTCCGTGCCTGCAGCCGAAAGTGCCCCAGTTGAAGCTCCTGCAGTCGTTTTTGCTCCGGAAGATGCTTCAGCTGCCCCGGTCTTGAGCGATGCCCCAGTTGCCAGCGACGCTTCTGCCGTGCCTCAGGGTGAGGCCTCTTCTGCCCCTGGTCCAAGTGAGGCTCCGGTCAAAGAATCTCTTGCCAGCGACGCTCCTAGCAAGGTCGCGGTTTCGGCCGAATCCACTGGTCCAGCGGACACGGTGATTGACCTAGTGGAGTCGCCGAAACCACAGTAGCCAGGCTCCTCTTTATTTCTGTCTCCTTGTCTGTAGTGCTTTTGCTTCTCAGCCTTATAAGTATTTTCTGCAATCAATGAAAGACGGGCTTCTTTACTTGTGAATTTTCTCTTTGCATTTGTCTCTCTTTCATTTCTGGATGTGCATTGAATGGTATTGAATGCCTTTACTGTGTGGCGTGGCCCTTGAGGTAGAAAGAGTCAAACGGTCCTCATAGCTGTCAGTGCTGACTCTCCGTATTCTGGAGACCATAAATAGCAATAAACATGGTGGCACGGCTGACGAGGGAATCGGGCGGATGTCTCCACGTGGCGCCATAGGGATCGCTGGTCAACAGTCGTGCATCCCCAGTAACGCGTGGGAGACTTCGCCCCCATAACTTCTTTCGGAGACTGAGCCCTTCTTTCGGAGACTGAGCCCTTCTTCTTCCTATAAATAGGGATGGCAAGCTCGCCATGGGAGAAGAAAAGAAACGGAAGTAGGATAGCTTAATTCACTTAGCTGTAGGAACCATGTCTGACAGACATTCTGTAATCTTCGATCCGGGGGGAACCCTTGCGCCTGTGGACGGCTTTCTCCAAGGGGGGAAGCCCGTCGTGGTCTGCGCGCTCTCTGAAGGAACTCTCCGTGGACCACGCGCTCTCTGAACGCGGGTTCATGGCCATCCGTCCCTGGCCAGACAGAGTGAGGATGCGCTGCAACGCAACCGGGGGACGGTGGCGCATTCTCGTCCGACACGGTCTTGCGCGACCCCCGGACGGAAGGCGGGATTGAGGCCCCGCTGGACCTGGGGTTTCTTCAAGCTTGGCTGGTCTCACTGACCGGAGGGTGTTGAAGAGCTCAGCGAGGTCCAGGGCCTCCGAACTGGGGTTGCTCTGTAATCGCTTTGGTCTGACCAACCAAAGCGCATTATAGAGCTCAGTGAAGCTCAGGATCACTCAGAACCTCCAGACAGCGATCCGGCGTCCTCGAGCCTTCTGCCTGAAGAGTCGGTGAAGATCAGAGTCTCCTAGTTTTCGCTTCATTTTCTGTTTTCAGAGGACTGCGATCCTCCTTTTTGTACTTTGCTCTCTGTTCTGTGACTTTTGTAATGAAGCAGTTTACAATGAATAAAATGCCAAACTGTGTACAATGCTCTTGCATCGTCTTCTGTTTTTCTTGCACTGTTCTGGAACACAGTGTTTCTGTGCTGTTTGTGTTTGAGTGCTGGCACTGACCTCGGCCGAAATGGCTGGCTTTGGCCGAAATGGCTGGCCTTGCGCCGAGGTGGATCCATACCTTGGCCGAATTGACTTGCGCCGGGGTGGATCCATGCCGTGGCCGAATTGACTTGCGCCGGGGTGGATCCATACCGCGGCCGAATTAACCTGCGCCGAGGTGGCCCCATCGTTCCGCTGGCCTCGGCTAGGCGAGAGTGAGTTCGGCAATGGCCTTCTGAGGGGTGTATGAACCCGGACTTTAGGAAACGGCTGAGTGTAGGAACTCCAGACCATTCTCAGGGCGGTAGACCCTCGTAGAGTGGGATGAAACC
Source organism: Litsea cubeba (assembly GCA_012931725.1). Taxonomy (NCBI): domain Eukaryota; kingdom Viridiplantae; phylum Streptophyta; class Magnoliopsida; order Laurales; family Lauraceae; genus Litsea; species Litsea cubeba. The sequence goes on from CM022948.1 coordinate 34,938,058, forward strand.
CTGACTTTTAGGAATTCGGCCGAGTGTCCGAACTCGAGGCCTTTTCCAGGGCTGTTAACCCTTGAGTGGGTTCAAACCCCGGGACTTTAGGAAAGGCTGAGTGTAAGAACTCCAGGCCATTTCCAGGGCGTAGAGCCTTGATTGTGTTCAAAACACGGGGCTTTAGGAAAGGCTGAGTGTAAGAACTCCAGGCCATTTCCAGGGCGTAGAGCCTTGATTGTGTTCAAAACACGGGGCTTTAGGAAAGGCTGAGTGTAAGAACTCCAGGCCATTTTCAGGGCGTAGAGCCTTGATTGTGTTCAAAACACGGGGCTTTAGGAAAGGCTGAGTGTAAGAACTCCAGGCCATTTCCAGGGCGTAGAGCCTATGATTGTGTTCAAAACACGGGGCTTTAGGAAAGGCTGAGTGTAAGAACTCCAGGCCATTTCCAGGGCGTAGAGCCTATGCTGCCGGAGTCGACCAGAGAGAGACGACAGATTGATGACAAGGCAAAAGCTGCTTTTATTGATTCTGAGATTCATTACATCTTTAGAAATAAAATTTCTTCAAGTGGGATGCATTCCACGGTCTCGGCAGCGGCTTGCCTTCCAAGTCTTCGAGCTTGTAGGCTGACTTTCCTGCCAGTGAGACTACTCTGAACGGGCCACGCCAGTTCGGGGCAAGCTTCCCCTCGTTTGGTTCTTTGTCAGCTGGCAGGGTCTTCTTTAAAACGAGCTCTCCCGCGGTGAACCTTCTTTCTTTGACATTTTGATTGTATGCCCTGGCTAACCGCTGCTGATAGTCGGTCAGTCTCAGGGCTGCTGCTTCTCGTCGCTCGTCTGCCAGCTCCAGCTCCATTGCCAGGTTCGTCTCATTTCGGCCTTGGTCGACCAGCTCTGTCCTCAGGGTAGGAAGGCCGATTTCCAAGGGAATGACCGCCTCCATCCCGTAGGCCAGAGAGAAAGGTGTTGCCGAGGTGGACCTCCTTGGAGTTGTTCTGTATGCCCACAGCACGCTCGGAAGCTCCTCTGTCCATCTGCCCTTTGCCTTGTCCAGTCGCTTCTTCAGGCCGTCCAGGATCACTTTGTTAGAGATTTATGCCTGGCCATTACTCTGTGGATATGCCGGGGTGGAGTAATGGTTTCTGATGCCGTGCTCTTGGCAGAAGTCTTTGAAGGACTTGGAGTCAAACTGAGTCCCGTTATCCGAAATCAGGGTCCGGGGGATGCCGAACCTCGTAAGGATGTTTTTCCAAACGAAGTTCCTGGAGTCCCTGTCCGTGATGGAAGACAACGGTTCAGCCTCTATCCACTTTGTGAAGTAGTCCGTAGCCACTATCAGCCATCTCTTGTTCCCTGGAGCTCGGTGAAGAGGCCCCACAATGTCCAGGCCCCATTGAGCGAAGGGCCATGGGCTGGAGAGGGGACTCAGATCCTGTGCTGGCTGATGGAGGGAGTGGGAGAACTTCTGGCATTTCTCGCATTTCCTGGCGTAGACCTGGGCGTCCTTCTGCATGTAGGGCCACCAGTAACCCTGGCTGATTGCTCTGTAGGCCAATGACCGACCTCCTATATGGCTGCCGCAGATTCCTTCGTGGATCTCATACAGGAAGTCGTCCACCTTGGTCGGGTGGACGCATTGAAGGTATGGACATGTGAAGGACTTCCTGTAGAGTTTGCCTTCGGGAGAGAGCCAGAACCGAGCTGCCTTGAGCCTGATCTTGTGGGCTTCAGTCTTGTCCTCGGGGAGCTGGTCGTCCTTCAAGTAGGCGACGATTGGATCCATCCAGCTAGGGCCGAGGTCAGCACAGAGGACAAGCCGAGATGAATGGAGTTCTAGACTTGACCTTGATACTGACCCGACCTCGATGGTCCTCTTCTTTCCTGCTTCGACAGCGGAGGCCGGGTTTGCAAGCGCATCTGCATGCGTGTTGGTATCTCGGGATATTTGCCTGACCTCGGCTTTCTGAAAATGGGAGAGCAGTTTTTTCGCAAGGGCTAAGTAGGCCGCCATCCTGTCGTCCCTGGCCTGATAGTCTCCAGCGAGCTGGCTAGTTACCAGTTGAGAATCGCTGAAGATCACCAGGTGTTGGGCTCCAAGGATTTGGGCGCTGTTCAACCCCGCAATCAGTGCTTCGTACTCTGCCTCATTGTTTGTGGCTTTGAAGTCCAGGGTGAAGGCCTGTTCTATGACCAGTCCCTCTGGCGATTGGAGAACTATGCCGGTGCCAGCTCTCTTGGAGGTGGACGATCCGTCGACAAAGATCTTCCATGCCGAGGTGGGACACTGTTCGGTCTCAGACTCTTCTGGCTCGTGCCCTGCGCCCCCCAGTGCCGTGCCGAGCTGGGTCGGAGCCGGGTTGGGGGAGACGAATTCCACTATGAAGTCTGCCAGAATCTGGGCTTTGATCGCAGTTCGGGGACGGTACTGTATATCATACTGCCCCAGTTCAACTGCCCACTTTGATATGCGCCCTGAAAAGTCAGCCTTCTTGAACACTGAACGGAGTGGGTGCTCCGTGATCACCACAATGGTGTGGGATTGAAAATAATGGGAGAGCTTGCGGGAGGCACTGACGAGAGCCAACGCAAGCTTCTCCAATAGAAGGTACCTGGTCTCGGCATCGAGCAGGGTCTTGCTCGTATAGTAAATTGGCTTTTGAATTCCCTCGTCCTCCCTGACGAGGACGGAGCTTACTGCGTGATCCGAGACCGCAAGGTACAAATGCAGAGTCTCCCCCATAGTTGGGGTGGAGAGTAAGGGTGGTGACATTAAATAGGTTTTGAGTGCGGCCAATGCCTGGTCGCACTCGGGGGTCCACTGGAATTTCAGATTTTTCTTTAGAAGCTGAAAGAAAGGCCTGCACTTATCTGATGACCGGCTGATGAAGCGATTGAGTGCGGCGGCCATTCCTGTGAGCCTCTGAACTTCCTTCGTGGTAGAGGGACTCTGGATGCCCTGGATGGCAGTGATCTGGTCCGGATTGGCCTCTATCCCCCTCCGCGTTACCAAGCTGCCGAGGAACTTGCCAGAGGCTACGCCGAAGGCGCACTTGGAAGCGTTTAGCTTGAGCTTGTACGCGCGAAGGATGTCGAAGACTTGGCCGAGATCCGCCAGATGGTCGCTGGAGCGCACAGATTTGACGACCATGTCGTCGATGTACACCTCTACCGATCGGCCGAGCTGGGCCTGGAACATTTTTGTGACGAGGCGCTGATAGGTCGCCCCCGCGTTCTTCAGCCCGAAGGGCATCACCTTATAGCAGTAAGTGCCGCGGGGGGTGATGAATGATGTTTTCTCCTCGTCAGGCTCGTAGAGCAGGATCTGATGATAGCCTCGGTAGGCGTCAAGGAAGCTCATTCGGTCGTGACCAGCGGTGGCGTCGATCAGTTGGTCAATCTTTGGGAGGGGAAAACTGTCCTTAGGGCAAGCCCTGTTCAAGTCGGTGAAGTCCACGCACACCCTCCACTTCCCAGTTTTCTTCTTGACCACCACCGTGTTGGCCAGCCATACCGGGTACTGGACTTCCCGGATGGCTCCTGCTTTTAGCAGGTTGTCGATCTCTTCGACGACCGCATCTGTCTGCTGCAGCCCGGTCCTTCGGGCCCTCTGCACTACCGGCTTGTGGTCGGGGTCGACATTGAGCTTGTGGCACATGACCTCAGGATCGACCCCAGGCATTTCGCTTGGGCTCCAAGCGAAGACGTCCAGATTCTGCATCAAGAACCGAGAGAGTTCGGCCCTTTCTTCGTCTGGCAGCTGGGTGCCAATCAGGAAGAACCTGTCTGGGTCTGCCGGGTCTAGCCTGACCTCGGCCAGGTCCTCGATGCTCTTCTTCTCAGGGTCCCGGCCGATCTCATCGAGGCCTTTCTCGAACTCGGCCAGGTTGACGCGCTCTGGCTCCTTCACTGCTGGGACTGCGGCCAGCATGCACTGCCTGGCCTGCTGCTGGTCTCCCTCCACTGTGATTACTTCCATCTTGCCCTCCTTGTTCTCAAGGACGAACTTCAGCTTTTGGTGGAGGGAAGAAGGAACTGCCTCTAACTTGTGGAGCCACGTTCTGCCCAGAATGACATTGTAGGGAGAAGGGGCGTCCACAACCAGGAAGTCGGCCAGCACGGATGCTCCGCCAACTCGGGTTTCCAAGGTGATCCTACCATTGGGATAGACTGGCATGGCGGATAACCCTAGCAAGGGTGCTCGGACCTCCGTGAGGTCTGCTTCGGAGAGTTTCATCTTCTTGAAGCAGTCGTAGTAGAGGACCTCGGAGGAGCTGCCGGAGTCGACGAGGATCCTCTTCACGGTGAAGTCTCTCAGCTTCATGGTGAGGAGCAGGGGGTCGTTGTGAGGGACCTGGATTCCCTCTAGATCTCGATCCGAGAACGAGATGGCGGGTCGGTCGCGGCGGGCTTTCTTGGATGCCGGAGCGAGTTCGGCTTTCATTACTTCTTTCCCGTGCGAAGCCCGCCTGGCTTCGGCACGGGCCTGAGAGCTTCCCCGGGACGAGGAAGCGGGAGCTGAGGACGCCAGATGGATCACGTTGATGATCTTCTCTGAGTCCTCGCTGTCTGGAGCCTGGGCCGCGCTCTGGTGAATTCGGCCCTCGCTGCCGCCGGCATCACCTGCCTTGATGAACTCTGGGATGTGGCCCTCTTCGGCCAGCTTCTCCAGATACCCCTGCAAAGTCTTGCAGTCTTCGGTCCTGTGCCCGTTGCCCCTATGGAAGGAGCAGTAGAGCTTGCTTCGGGCGCCTTCGGTGGGTTCATTCTTCATGGGCTGAGGATACTTGAAGAACGGCTTGGACCTGATCTTGGTCAGGATGCGGTAGATCGGCTCCTTGAAGACGACGTTGACGCTCTGACCGGCGCGGGGGGGAGGTCTGGGCTTCCAAGCGCCCCCAGACCTGGACGACGCAGGCTTCGCCGAACTGGAGACCCAGGCCTGCTTGGGCTCCTGCTTCTGGGAGGGCCTCCTGCCTCTCTGCCGAGGCTGGCTACTCTTCTGCTCGGGCTCCGGATGCCCATCCTGATCCCTAGCTCGGATCTCGTCTTCCTCCTGGGCGATGAAGCGCTTCACCCGGGACATCAACTCTGGCATGGATTCTGGGGGGTTCCCGGCCAAGTCCTTCCGCAAGTCGTTGCCGGGGATCAGGGCATGCTGGAAGGCGTAGATTGCTATCCCTTCCCTCGATCTGGCTGTAGACCGCCCAGAATCGCTGGGCGAACTTGGCGAGGGTTTCGCTCTGCTTCATTCTCAGGGCGAGGAGGTCCCCTTCCTTCTTGGGAACGACGGTGTAGGCTTGGAACTTCTTCAGGAAGGAGAGCTGGAACTCCTTCCAACTGGAAACCGACTGCTCCGGGAGAGAGCAGAACCACTTCAGGGGGAGGTCACCCAAACTGGAGGAGAAGATTTTGCAGTTTAGGTGACCCTCGTTCCCCCAGATGGACATCTTCTGGGAGAAGTGTCGGAGGTGTGCGGATGGGTCGGACAGTCCGTCATAGGGGACGAACCGCGGGACGGAGAACTTTCTGGGCAAGGGGGTGCGCTCGATCTCTTTTGTGAAGGGCGAGCCCCCCAGATCAGTGTGACCACAGATCTGCTTCTGGTCCCGTGCGTCCAAGTTGTGCTGGAGAGCCAATCTGACACGTTTGTCAAATCGCTCCTGCTCATCGTCCTTCTCTGGAGTCTGAGCTCTGGGCTTTCGCTTGGGGTGGTTCGGGCTACGACGGCTATGAGTTCGGCCATCGCGGCTATGATGACTCCGGCTGTTGCTCGAGCCTTCGTCATGAATCTGGCTCCGTTTATGGTCCAGATGATTTCTGAGGTCCTCGCGGGGAGGCTGGGCTGCCCTGCTGGGGCGTCCCTCTTCTTCCCTTGAGGCTCAGAGACCTGCCTCAAGGAGGCAGTTTGCGCTGCCCTCAGCTGCTGCTGGAGCTCGCGAATCAGCTGCTCTTGCTTCTGGAGGAGAGCAGTTTGGGCTTCGAGAACCTCTCCAGTGGCAGGGGGTTGAACGTGGCGCGTCTCTCCTACGGCCACGGCTTTGTCCTTCCGAGGACGCTCATGCCGACGCTCATCGCGTCTGGGTGGCATGACTTCTTCTGCTGAGATCGAGGCCTCGAGTCCCTCTTGAAGTGGGAACTTGACAAAGAGTTGAGAGCCTAAGCGGCCCTCGCCTGCAGACGTGCCATGCACCGTGCGGGAGCGCCCTTGAGGAGGGACGTCCGTTGACGGTGGTGGCAGCTCGAGCGCTGCTCTTGAGGACTCTATACCCTTCCTAGCTTTCGGAGGCATGGCTTCTGAAAGGTTGAGGTTAAGAAGGTCGGGAAGGTTTGGGAAGGTTGGGATATTACTTTCCCACAGACGGCGCCAATTGTAGGTGCAGAAAATAATGACCCACAATAAGGAGGGAGCCTTAGAGGACTTATCCGATGATGATGATGACTGGGTGTCGTCCGAAAGCCTGAAAGGGAAGAACACACGGTCAGAGGACCCTGGCTTGGGCGGCGCAAGGCTCTCCGATGCCAAAGTCAGTGTAGGAACTGGGACAATGGAAGGAGAGGAAGAAGAGAGGCAGAATAACAGTTCTAGGTGTTGTATCGTGCGTACCTTGATTGTGGAAATGCAATCCTTTTATAGACGATTTGGAAGATATCTTGGGCGATATCTTGGCATGGGTCTCATGATTCGACTGGGAAGTCATGATCAGCCCACGTTGCCATTAATGCGGTCCAATCCAGCCCACTCCGCATTAAATGCGCGTCGGATCAGCCCACGTCGCATTTAATGCGCGTCTTGTTGGGCCAGATCGTGTTGGACGCCTTTGGCGGTAGGGGATCGTGGGATCTGCCCTCGGGCCTTGCCCTGATGTGGCCTCAGCCGCTGGATGCCGCCCTGTCAGGATATGGCGAAGATTGTGAGCGGCTGGATGTCGTGTCTGTCCCACTAGCTCGTGCCCCTATCTCTTCACGTGCCTAGTGACGTGGGGGATGAGGGGCGTGAGTGGAGACTCTTTCTGGCTTCGGCTTCCATCCCGGCTTCTTCAGCCGAGGTGGAGCTCCCTGCCGAGATGGCACCCGGGGTGACTCAGTTCGGCGCTAGTGGCCTGGAAATGCCTGACTTCGGCCGGACCTCCTGTCCTGGTAGCCGGGGTGAGCTTGGTGCCACGTGGATGGCACGCGGATAGCACGTGAGAGTGCTTAGCCTCATCTGATGGCTGTGATTAGCGTAATCCTGTGGTTCTGGAAATCTCCCCACACATACCTCTAATGGCTAATATAGGAACCACCAAACCTACCAAGTACTACATCGGTTCGCGCAGACGTGGTATTGAAGAGGAAGGCTTGGTCAGTACAGTTAAGCATGCTCGATGTCGTTGTGGGAGAACGACGAACCACAAGATACATGAAAAGAAGAGGGTCGACGTTGATGCAGATGGGGGAGATGGGGTGTTTATTAAGGGGAAGATGAGGTTTATGATAAGAGATGATTTGCAGGTGTCTATTCTTTCTTCTACGAAAAGCTTCACTATGCTGAGGGAACTTGGCTTCAGTGATGCGTCTGTGCTCGAGGAGAGACGTGTGATAGTTCGTGAAAAGAAGGTACGTGCATCTTTAAAATACATTTCATATCAGTGGGAAAGGCAACGGTGGAGCAAAATATTATTTTTATGAGGTAAAGTAATTTGAAGAGAGATGAAAAGCTAAAGGGTTAAGTAACCACCTTTTTTTGCTGGTGGGAAATTTTTTTTGGCTACTGGTAAAGTAAATGGTAAAATTTGATAGTCCCATCTGGTTCTCTTCCTTGGACACCCCACAACAGTATTTTGATACAAAAAAAAAAAAAAAAAAAACCCTTTACTATGAATTTCTATGAATCAAAGGAAAGTAGGTATATATACTTAACCTAGATTTCAGTTTTTTGTTACCCTTTCTTGTAATGAATACTAAAAAAAAGATGTACTCAAATTGTGTTCAGGTTTTGCATCTACTTAAGCGTTTGTTATTATCCAAGACACCTTTGATAGATGTATTTTTGGGGGAGCTTAACACGGTTAATAGGGTAGACCTTGATATTAATGTCATAGCTCTTGACTCTGATGAGATGTTTCAATCCCAATTAACAGCAGAAGAGATAGGCAGTGACTCCAGGAAGATGATTGTCAAATTATTTATGAGTAAATCAAACAAGAAGGTCTTTTATATAGAAGGTGGAGAAGATTTCACAGATCTATTGTTTAGCTTCCTTGCGTTTCCTCTTGGTTCGATAGTTAAATGTGTAGGTGGATGTAGTGGCATGGGATGTTTGGATAACTTATACAAGAGCACCGAAGATTTGAGCTTCCAGGGTTGCATGTAATCTAAGGAATGCAAAGCCATACTACTGAACCCGAAACTAGCACCCTATTTTGGAAACCAACTACTACAGATTGAAGAACAAGTTCCATGTAAGCCTGACAATAATATTTTGGGGATTTGACATATTAATCCCCTTTAAATCCTGCATCCCAAATTTCATGAATGAAAATCTATTAATGTCATTTGAGTCGTTTGACTCTTGTCCACATTATTTCTTTAATTTTCTGAAAAAAGCCCAAAAAATGAGAGTCCAAAACCGTCGTTTTCTTAAAAAAAAAACGACATATGCGTCCGTCGATGGGTCTGTGGTTTATTTTGTAGTTGCTTTTCAAAAATAACAGTTAATAACTGTCGATAATCATAAAATAAATGACGGTTTTTACATATCGCTAATATTTAAATTAGCGACGGCTAATAACCATCGCGTAATGCGATCATTACCGACACATTAAACCTAAATGCCGACAGCTAAAAGCGGGAAAAAAAGACGGTTTCCATTTGTTGTTTTTTTAAAATTAATGAAATTTAAAGATCATATTTTGTATTATAAAACGACGGTGTTTAGCCGTCGTTGTATTTATTTTCTAGAAAAAAATTAATTGAAAAAAATAAATATAAAAAAATTGAACCTGTTGAATTCAAATTATAATCACCACATGTACATCATCTACTCTTATCCATCCAATTATACCAATATACAACCATTAACTTTTCAAACATCCATTGAAACATCATAGCCACTTACAAAATAAAAATAAAAGTGAACATCCATACAATATTCAGAATTCAAAAAGTTGTCCATGAAGTAAAGCTCCATACAAATATCCATCCATCCAAAACAACTGAACATCCATCCCATCATCAAAACCCAAGTAATATAGAAAAGAAAAAACTAGCAAGGGAAAGTCCTAAATGTAGGCCAATCAATAATGTCTGCAAGCATAATATCTTCCATCTTCCTAACTCCGTCCATCAACTCGATGTCGCCATCCACAATCTCATCTATAACAATTCTATAATAATCTGAATTGTCCGGTGATACCCCATCAAACTCCCATAGGCTACAAATGTGCTCTTCCTTAAATGCATCAACTTGTATGTCCCAGTGAGTGTTGCTCTCGAGCTTGCTTGTGTCTCTTGATGTGTGGATGGCGGTCTCACCTACATTATGATTAAGAAACACATAATGTAAGTATTTTATCATATTCAATAATCTAAATAAGTCTATGAATCTACATTTTATATGTAAAGTTGTGTCTTACTCGAGAGGAACTCTCGTGATCGGTTGAAGACCGCATTTGCGTCCCACTTTGAGAAAGGGAAGCAACAATCTTCTCCATTTCCTCCATTCGAGATTTCAACCCATCCACCTCAGTCTCAAGGGCCGCATACGATTTGTGCTCTTCTTCATAAATTCTCTTATAAGGATTTGAATTATGCACGATTGACCTTGAGACACCCAACCCCAAGCCACTTACACGTCCACGAGTATCGGTACTAAAAACCTATTTCAAAAATTAAAAAGGTCAATATCTGCTCTTGATATGTATTCATTGTTAAGTATTAATTAAAATCAAGTTGATATCTAAATATAAATATAAGATAACCCACATACCTTTGCAACCCCATCATTGTCGATATCATTATGTGCAATGGATGGGTCATCGTCACACATTCTACTAAGCCTTTCCTGTAAAACAAATTGTTAAATAAAACACAGTAGGAAATAACAATATCATAACTAGCATGACAAGTTTTTGGGCCAATCATGGACCCAATAGCAACAACTGAACTCAAAAGCCCTATTGACCCAATTAGATGAAGCGCAATCTAAGTTGATGTTTACATTAACAGTAGAATGACCCAATCTCTACTATAGCTGAAACAAAACTGATCTCTTTCTTCTAGTGTTGACACAATTGAGGATTATTGGTATGAGGTGTAAAGAGTATAATGTAAGGAGGGAACATATTTTATATGAGCACTACACATGTTATCCTATCTCTTATCTATAGTAACTTCAATCTTTTGTAAAGGATCTAAAACAACAAATAATATAGCAAAGGAACCAACGTTGAAAGCGTGAAAACAGATTTAGATTTGTGAAATGAAAATTTTATTTCTCTATTGTATATAAGTGAAGAAGAGAACACTTTCTAACACTCTAAGAAGAGACCACTTTCGAACACTCTAAGATGCATGGCTAACAATGGATCATGAATTACTAATAACTATGTGGCATCAAGTTTCAGTTTCACCTAAAGTTTGTTAAAGAGTAGTTATATTAGGAAACCTAAAACATCATGGGGTTCTCTTGTATGAAGCTAGCTTGGGCTTGGCTCATGAGACAATGATACATGCTTGAGCCTAAGCAAAGTCCAAGCTAGCTTCAACTGAGGTTCATTAAATGATTTTGGATTCCTGATGAATTTGGATTGTTGGATCTCCATGAATTGGGAGTTACCAGTTATAAGGAATCTCATTTTGAGTCTCATTTATAAACAAAGGGAGGGACGAAGGTTACTACTCGTATAAGGATTCTTTGTAAATTTGAATAGTCGAATTGTTTTAGATGAGGTAATTATACTTGCTTATGATGTGGACCTAATGTGTTGATGTGGATGTAACTGCTGACATGGCTCAAGGAGAGTTGAGAACTTTTGGAGTTCTTAACTCAAGGATACACCAATAGAAAGAGCTCTTATGGAGACTCATACCAATTCATAAACATTTATACAAGAGAAATTCTATTCACTCTCTGTTTTATAATTATCTAATCCTTGTTTGATATCTCTACCAAAATGACTGATTTCAGGTGAGGCAATTGGCTGGTTTCATGTGAAGGTAAGTGCAGGCTGAGGTTGGTGGAGGACAGTGGAGGAAGGAGTGCAGGCTGTGGAGGATTGAAGTGCAGGTGCTGGGAAGAGGAGATGTTGTGCAGGTGGTGGGAAGGGGAGAAGAAGTAGTACAGGTGCTGGTTGCAGGGGAGACAAAGTAGTGCAGGTGCTGGTTGCAGGGGAGAAGAAGACATCATAAATAAAGTTCTACCATGACTCAAATACTATATCATACTAAAAGTTGAAAACTGATTAGTCCATTAAACGGATTAACTACTTCAGAAAATGTATGGAGATTTCCCAATCAATCATGTCTTGGAATATTAATCCATTGAACCACCTTCAACTTTTCAATGTAACATGAGAATGAGAACTTCCACTATGGGACACTTTTAAATGTTAGTTTCTACATTTAAATGTTAGTTTCCTCATTTAACATTTGCAATCTGCAAGTATAATTTCAGTTGAATTAAAGTGGGGTTCTCACAATATTGTTGAGTTAAAGTTGATTCTTTTGTACGTACAAAGGACTATTTGTATGCTAAGATGACTGTACTAATCTTAGCATCGAGGAATATATCTTTTTTAGCAATGAAACCAAATCAATCATCCGAAATATGCATCTTAAATAAGTCGATGTCTCTTTACCACATGGTGACTTGTAGCAGTGCCATCCTTCTTGTAATGAGTCTTGATAAAGATCTCACACCGGGTGACCTCCCTTTTGGGATGTTCTTGTTGCTGAAAATGGGAAACGTTGACATGGACGCAGACGCCGATGTTAACATAATGCCTGCAACCACAAATATTAAAAATTGAAAACTCTCATAATCATAATAATATAAGAATTTAAAAGAGCTTATATTAAAGAATATGCAATAAAAGACAATAAGATATATTACGTGATTATTTGAGTTAAATAAAATAAGAGTAAGAGAAAAAAAAAAGAGAAGTATGAATATTACATGCGAAAAGACATACATGATTAATCCTCGTCACTAATGACATCATCCTGTAATGCTTCTGTTAAGGCATTTTCATTCATTCTTGGCTCAAAGGCTAAGGGATCTTCAAAAGAATCCACATCTTGGTTTAATATCTTTGGAGCATCTAAGACAACATGCCATTCTTCCTCGGGTCTACTATGATCTTTGCAATAGAAGACCTGAGTTGCTTGTTGAGCAAGAATAAATGGCTCATCATCTTCTTTTATATTTCTTTTTAACCTCCTTAAGTTAACATATATCAAATTTGTTTCCGGATCAACTCTACATATTAAATGTGTACGAATATCTCTTAATGTCTTCTTCCCTCCTATCAGATTGCGGCACTTGGCATAAGGGCAGCAATACCAGTCATCACTTCCTAATTTATGTTTATTAGCTCTTATGAAATCAAATAATGATTCAATGCCTTCTAAGTATTCATTAGAAAGCCTTGGTGCCGTCATCCACTCTTTGCTTGGGGCCATGTTCTTACGCAGAGGAATAAGAGAACAAAGATGAGAAGAAAAGTAAATAGCTTTTCAATAAAATAGAGAAAAAATCAAGGTCATACCAATGGTGTGTGAAGTAAAATAGTACACAGAGTAGGGTCTTGGGTTGTGTGTATAGAGAGGAGAGGTTCTTGAAAAACGTGAATAATTTCAATCAAGCGAATAAAAATCATTTAATCATGAATAAAATTAACCATAAAATCAGTTAGAAAACTATGATCCTATCACAGATTACTTCAATCACGCACACGTGTTCATTTAGGAACATCAACCCATTTCATTCCAACACAAAAGATTTTATTACCGAAATAAGAAATTAGAGTTATCCTAGTTGTTTGTAAGACAATATAAACATTCATTCACAGCTAACTATTAAAATAACCCGTATAGATGGACGCATGATTGAATAAACATTTTCGTATGAAAAAAAAATTACATCTGCAACATGTCTCCAGTCTACACCAATAAACAACAGGGGTGTTAGTGAAGTGGACTTACCACAATGACAACAATGATATTAGTGAAGTGGACTTACCACAATGACAACAAGAATACAAGTTACTTTCCCTTAACCCACAGAGAAAAGCACTTGAGCTGCAAGAAGAGAAGGTACATCATGAACAAACACGAGGAAAAATTAACAATAAAAAATTTCCCAATGAACAATTAAAATCAACACACAGATATTCATCAACAACTGTTTTGACATATCAAACATGGTCAAGTTAAATTTTTGGCGATTGAAATTACTTTATCACATATTTTACTTTACCACTTGCAAAACAAACATTAGATTAGGCTGTATTTGACTTCGGCGAACAATTTTATATACATGATACATCCCTTGACCAGCAAGCACTAACATTTATGAAACGAGACTAGGAATCTTAGGTGGCTGCTGCACAAAGCAACAACAATTATCACTTCAACCAGTATCACCTCGTCATCTCAGGAGCACCTCAAACTACAACATTTAGTCAGACTAGACACTCTCTTCTTTAGAGAAAGAGAGAGGAGCATCTTACTGTGAGTGAAATAATCTATTATGGCTAGAAAAGCATCAGGTCCAATAATAGGCTAACAAATTTTATAAAACATAGTAGTGAATCCATGGGGACCAGAGCCTTTCAGAGGGTACATATGTTTCACGGCTAGCTCAACTTCCTCAATGGTGATGTCCTCACTAATAAAATCAATCTGCTGAGAGGAAAGCTTATTAATAACCTTGGTATTTTAAAGATCAATAACCATACCATCCATAGAGGGGGAAACAGTCAAAATTTACTTTGACTGTTGAATGAAAATAGCACTTGTGTTTGTGTGTGTTATGGTGGCAGACGCTAAAGTAAATGTTAAATGGTCATTGCTCATGCAGTTTATATATATGGTATTTGTGCATGGCGAGAAAGCACAAGATAGTTTATTAATCTGCTGTTATGGGTGTGTTGATTATCGACTAAAGTGTGTGTTTGATTGCTGAGAAAACTCTTTTCTATGCAAAGATTTCCACCTCTATTTTCTCCTCATCCAAACCGACCCTTGTTCTTTATAATTGATAGCAAATTTCCAAGAATATGAATGAATATTAGCATGGATATAAAGTTAACTATAGACCTCTACAGTGCATGGATTAGAAACTTGGTTGAAACTGAGTTGTATGTAAGGTTACCTTTTTCATCATCATCATAAAGAAAATTGCATAAATAGATAAAAACAGAGTGTAAGTTGGGAGTGACAATTTTGACTTAGTAACTCAGGTTTAGTGGGAATGATTACCTAAGGAAACTTAATACCCTTAGGACATCTAATTGGGATAAAAATAACGAAACAGCGGTTGGATCTGACATCTGGCCTTGTAACCAAAAGGGCCCAGATTTTACGAATGGATTACATATTTGCCCCTGTAAATAATTAATATAACTGGGTCTGGCTTCACTTACCCATCACCTAACAGAATTTTGGACTGAAATGGAGTTCCAATCAACAATGAAAACAGAATGGGTCATGGCTAAAACTTTATCCCTAGGGCAAGATGACCCAATTTCCGTTAGAGTATGAAATTATGGGTAGATAATGAAATCCAGGGACTACATGTTGATAAATTCACTATTTGTAGTCTTCATTGAGAATAATCTCTCTATCATAACAAGTACTAGCCATCATGCTGATACCAGTGCCCTGTACATTCTGGCATTTTTGCTTCCACTCAAACCACACATGTATTAGGCGACCACGGAAGGTTTCGATTTCTTCCATTCATTTCTGGTCACGGAATTCTTTTACTGATCAGGAAAGCAACAGGTCCGAAACATACAACTACTATGGTGCAAATACAAGATTTCCAAGGAAGTCTCCTGGAAGAATACAAATGAATAAATGATTCAACAAATTTGTAGAAAGACATCTGACAAGGTTCTTCTTCAAATTCCATGAAACCAAGTGCTATTTTCATTCATCCATAGAGGGGCATTTGATGTGAAAAACTGTCACCAAAATCCCATCACCAAGCAAACTCTTGCCAAATCCAACTAAACCACATTCATCTCAGCCCCAACCCCAACCCCAACCCCTACCCCCACCCCCACCGTCCCTAACCACAAAGGCCCCCAAGCCTTGTCAGAAATCTCAGCATCAATCAGCACCTCATCAAAGCAACCACGTAGTGGGTTTGAGATTTTGCAGTCTCCACAACTACACACTTCAGTCCCACACCCATCAAACCCTACACCTATTCCCAAGACCTTTTCTAGCCCAAAACCCATTCTCCATCAACCAAACCCCAAACACAGACTCCAAATCTCAAATTTCATATACACCAACAAAACCCCATGACATCAAAAACATAAAAGAGGTTCGGGAAAAAAAAGAAAAGACAGAAAATGGAATGAGAAAAAGGCGATGGTGAATGGAAAAAAACAGAGGAGAGAAGATGAAGAAATAGAAATAAAGGAAATAAAAGAAGAAGAGGAGAAGAGGAAGAGAACCTGTAGGGAGATTGATGTCGGAGTCTCCGCGAGAAGATGTCGAAAGAGATTGATGTCTGAGTGTCTTCACAAGAGATTCAAGCGGGAGAGATGCTATAGGTTATAATATTAGGGCGCCAAATGAAATAGGGTAGTGGAACTGGCACGCGCGGGAGAGGGAAAAACTTATTAGGAGGCGACGGTCTTTATTAATCGTTCTGGCAAAAGCGAGGGCATTAATAACCAATGATTTTTAGCTGTCGGTAATCCCGTAAGTTACCGTCACTAATCAAGCATTTTGAGGTAGTGGTTGAAAAGTCGTACATTAAGAACTAGACCGTCTTTTTATTTAGACTGGATCCCATGATATCATGGGATCCAGACCAGAAAAGTAAAAAAGTAAATAAATTTATGGACCAAAGTCAAACGACTGTGGTGACATTTATAGATTTTCAGTCATAAAATTGGGAAAATAGGGTTTAAGGAGAATTAATATGTCAAATCCCCTAATTTGTTTGACACCTATTATTGCCACGTCTCTAATGCTGATCTTGCAGGTCCTTTTACATGCTCTCATGGGGTACAATCATGGTATTAAATATCGGCCGATACCGGTACGATATCTCGATGAGATATCGGTATCGACAATACTGGGGTAAAAATCTCCAAAATATCGGCATTTCTCGACCGATATTATGATCATCTCGAACTTATCGGGATCTCGGCCAATATTTTCAAAATATCGGCCGAGATCCTTTAAAATCACCCTAAATCCTAATTTTTTTAACTTTTTCCCCATCTTCATCTTCTCCCCCTCTCCTCTCATCTCCTTACTCTTTAGAGCAGCAGTCATACCTCCATTACACATTCACACATCCCTCTTGCATATTTTCTTCAAGAAAATATTATTCAAGGTAAGAGAAAATAACTTAAAACATTGTATTATGTATTTATGTGTTTTTTCTTTTTTATTTTTATATGAAGTTAGATCTACATATTTTCATGCTAAATCTACTCATACACATGATTTTGAGTTTTTTTTTTCAATTCTTTTATTTTTGAATTTTTTAATATTTGAATTATAATATATCATTTTTTTGAAATTTCATCACAAATATGTTCTTTTAATGATTCATGATCATTGTATGGTGTGTATCGAACATATATTAATTGAGCAAGGGAGGCTTCCCCCACCACCACATGATCCCCAATGACCTTTATATGCCCCTCATAGCTATTTCATGTCATTTCTGCATAATTACCAAGAACACTACAGGGGATCAAGATAGTTCATCATCTTATCAAGAACAATCTGAATATGGTCATGGGTATGGTAGTGCTGTGCAACAATATGGAGCATATCTTTTTAACCAATCATGAAGAAATGATGATGATGATGATCATATTGAGCCTGGGCGACATTCCACTTGGAATTAGGCTGTTAATATGTCATACACTCATACTCATCAATCTCTCTCTCTCTCTAGTTTCTACTCTCTAGTCCCCTCTAATTTCAGGTAAACTATGAACCTTTTGATGTCCATGTGCTTTATTATTTATCTACCTCACTAT
Organism: Litsea cubeba; assembly: GCA_012931725.1. Classification (NCBI taxonomy): domain Eukaryota; kingdom Viridiplantae; phylum Streptophyta; class Magnoliopsida; order Laurales; family Lauraceae; genus Litsea; species Litsea cubeba. Next base: position 34,955,258 of record CM022948.1, read on the forward strand.
CATGTTTTAGATTTTAATATGTTATCTTCATGGTCATGAATTTCACAACTTATTTGATGATTGAGTTAGTATTAAATGATGATTGATACGTTATCTCTAATTTTCTTATATTTTATACTAATAAATTGATCATGAGCATCAATAATGGTTGCATTATATGAAAAACTGGAGAAGAAAGCGATCAGCGACACAGACATGACTCATAACTTAAGGTGACCGAGATTTTGATTTATTGTTGTTACTAATGGAGAAAAATATTATTTTTCAGTATTTTCTAATATCTGAACTTTTTTGGATATTTTTGCGAATTTTTTTGGATTAAAAAAAATTCACACCACGACGACCGCGACGGACCGATATCCGCGATGATATCCGATATATATCGGTTTTTTCGGCCCGGCCGATACCGCGACCGATACCGAGATTTTAAACCATCGTACAATTCTCCATCATGAACAAAAAATGTTCCAATCAAGTGACAGAGCTCGGAGGAGCATTTTTGGCTGGACCAGCAAGGTTCATGGTAACTGACGAGTTGGTTGTGAAACCTCTTTCACCCATCTAGGGCATCTCTTTCTTAACAAGTTCAACGTCCCCATCAGTGACATAGAGGAGCAGACTCTGTGCATGGGGAAGAAGGAGGTAAAGGGAAACAACTTTGTACATTGTCAATTTCTAAGTCAAGTTAACTTTCCGAGTATTTTTAAGTATGCGTCAACCTCCGTTTGTTTAGTTAGTGGGCCTATATGAAGACCCAAACCTAGACCAAAGGCGTATTAGTTTGCCACAACTTACCCTGGCCCTTTCAGAGATGTTGGGTTTGTCTTTGTCAAATATGTTGCATTGGCCCAAGCCTGGAAGATTTATCTATTAATCAAGCAAATAGGCTTGTGCCTATGGTTTAAAATAATAGCCATCATGTAATTAATCATCATGTTGCTTACACGTTTCTCTAGTCAATATTACCATTGATCGGTTATAACAGTTTCTAATTTCTAATCAAACACCATTAAACCCTATTTTCACTCCCATTATATTGGTTTCTAAGCACTTTTTAATGCTTAAAACACTCTAAACAAATTTAGTACTGTAGATTTACGTCAAATGTGAGGCTTATACGCCACTGTGATACGTTCTTGTTGAGGTCAATGTCCACCCTCGCTCCTGAGCGGTCATAATCGTGGTCGAGCCCTCGCCATCACTATAAAACTATTGTTGTACCGTTTCCTATCACCAATTGGTTTTGGGATAAGTGGTAGCTCAATGGGGTGTAAGATCCCACAAGTGGTATCAGACCCTGGTAGGTCGGGTGTTCGAGTCACGGGACATGCGTTTTGCGAGTTTGCAGCAGGAGTCACGGCGGGTATATATCAACCTTCTTCACAGAGGCCAAAATAAGGTTTTTACACATGCTTCTGCCTACTCACAGTTTTAAAGGATTGTGCTCACATTCTGCTCATGTGAGTTGTGCTCAGGCTAGTATGGCTGATGAAGAGCCCATATATTGTCAACCATCATTTTTCATTCCATGAGAACTTAAGATCATTTATAGTCCCAAGGATGTTGGTTCTTAACATCTCTAAACTACATGTAGTTTTGGATCTTGTATTCTTAGAATCTCGGAAAAAATAAAGAACATTATTAGAACTATAAAATACCCAAATGGCTAAATCCATTGATTGAAGATGTTTCATCTGTAACCTGAAGTATTTATCAGCACGAACTTAGGTTTCAAAATTTTTTTTCTCTCCCATTATGCATAGGACAATGGCTTCTTCTCTTTGCAAAACCATGATAGATATAAGAGGGAGCAATGACCTTGTATAACTTTATTTGCAATAAATCAATGAGTAGACTGTAGAAGTCTTTCTTGTTGTAGGAAAATTAAAATTCATTCAATTCTTGAGTTGTATTGGCAAAGATATTTGGTTGGGTAGTGTTGGAATTTAGAATCCAGTTATGCTTTAAGAAACAAGGCCGCCTGAATCATCTGGGGCCCATTTGTGGTCACGTGGGCTGACTACCTATAGTAAGATGAATGTGTATTACAAGTTTACAACACATTTGTATTCTTATGGAAAGAGTAACAAAGATGATTGACTACTACAACCTAACAATCATATATAAATTACAATAGTGATCTCTAAATCTCTAAAAAGAAAATTTGTTATCCACGCTAATCAGTTTTTTTTTTTTAATTTTAAATTCAGGCCATGTCTTTATTGAAAGCTTCTTTGATTTCCAACTCAGTTTTGAGCAATGTCTTCTACTCTAAGAAGCTAAAGCAGATGGAAACAAAACCTACGATAGAGGATTTTCTCAGCACAGCATGTTATCTGAAACTGAGGTCTGACCACTTAAATATGTACTTGAAAGGCAATTTCCTTGCTAGATCTCCAAAGAAAAATGTACTTAAATATCTTTTATTGGTTTGTCCATCTTATTATGCTTGGGAAACACCATGGTGTTGTGAACAATACTAGAGATGCAAAATAACTGTTATGCTGCAGGATTAAACTTTATGTTAGAGAGTAGTTATATAATAATTGTTAAGTTGCAGAAATAACTGCTATTAATTATTTGTAGTCAGTAAGAAAGTTTGGATTCTGTTTAAAATTTGATTGCAAGGTTGGTTAGAATAGTTGTTGGTTGTTGTCAGTTGAAGAAGAAAATCTGGGAGCAGAGACTATATGTGAGGAAATTGACAGGAGCAAGAGGTAGAGACCTTTTTTGTTTATCGTTTATTTTTTGTATTTGAAGGATGTCCCCCTGGAAGAGGACTTTTTTAGAAAACCATTTGGGTTTTTTCAACCCTCTCTGGAATCAATCAAATAATACTACAAACATCAAATCTAAACCATTAGATGAGTTAGATATTACCTGATTGCATCATCCTGCGCTTTCGATCCAACAAATGATTGTTCTGCAAAGGGATTTAGAACTCTCTTGTGCTTTGGCCTTTTCTTCTCCGAATGTAAGTGATGGTTAGGAAAAAATTTTGTTGCCAAGAGACTTACCCAGGTTGCCTTTTATAGCTCTAAATCTCTCATTCCATCAAGAAGAGAATAAATAACTTTTTAACCCTCACATTAACATGATGGTTGTTACAAAAAGAAAATTAAAACAGACAAAATCTAATAAAGAAATCCTCAATGTGGGATAACTGATCTTTATGTATGATCATGTGGGCCACAACATTTGGTCCAAGATTCTCCCACTTGGTCCATATGACCACAAAATAAAAAGAAAAGAAAAGAAAAATAAAACAGAATCGAAAAACTAAGTTCGATAATCAATTTGACTGGTGATCACCATTTTTAAAATAATAATTGCCATCTCAACCTTTATGTCAATCTTTAATTTGTAATTAAGTCAGTTTGCCAATGATAACTATGGCGGATACCTACCTTGAACGACGTGCTTCCTTCCATATTTACTTCACTAACATTCTAACTTAACACAATCCTTTATAAGGGTAGAATATGATATTTTATATGGCGATCATATTTGAAGGGTACCATAATGCCAATCTTTAATATTCTCACTTTATACACTTTGATCACTTATGACAACAATCTCAATAAAGTAAGAAAATATGAAATTTTATTTCAATGATAAACAGTTACAATGTCTTTACATGTCCTCATTAAGGCAATTCTATTAGGCCCATATTCTAACATCTCTTTCTGGAACTTTGGCGCCAATGTCTTTGTCAAAGGATCTACTATCATGAGGCTTGTCGGGATTCCAACAATAGACACTAACTTATCACGTACTTTTTCATTTAGTACAAGGTATTTGACTTGTAGAAATTTTGATTTACTGGAAACCTTGTCATTCTCAGCAAATCTTCTTGCAGCGTCATTATCACAATAAATTTTCAAGGGTTTAGAAATTGTATTCATTACACGTAACCCTGAGATAAAGTCATGCATCCAAAGAGCATGACCCGTGGCTTCAAAGCTTGGCACATATTCAGCATCAAATGTGGACAGAGTCACCAATGTTTGCTTCACACTTCTCCATGAAACTGCCCCACTTGCTTGCAGGAATATGTATCCTGAAGTCGACTTTCTGGTATCGAGGCAACCAGCAAAGTCACCATCCGAATAACCAACCACTTGCAAATGATCGGACCTTCTATAAGAGAGCTTGTGATTTCTTGTGCCACTAAGGTACCGTAAAACTTTCTTAACTGCTACCCAATGTATCATTCCTGGATCACTTTGATATCTACTAAGCATACCAACTGCAAAACTAATATAAGGTCTAGTGCATGTTTGGGCATACATTAAACAACCAATTGCAGCCGCATAAGGATAAGTTTCCATCTGTTGCCTTTCAATCTCATTTCTTGGACATTGTTCTTTATTAAACTTATCACCTTTTGTCATAGGGGCATCTTGTACCTTGCACCCTTCCATACGAAATCTTTTAAGCACATTTTAATATAGGTTTCATGTGATAACCTAAGTAATCATCGAGATCTATCTCGGTAAATCTCGATTCCTATTACAAAGGTTGCTTCGCCTATATTGTTCTTAAGATATTCCTTGGTTTTGTAAATCATTCCAAGATCACTACTAGCTAATAAAATGTCATTGACAGACAGGACTAAGATCATAAACCGGCTCCTACTAACCTTGACATATATACAATGATCAACGACGTTTTCAGTGAAACCAAAAGACATAATAATGCAGTTGAATTTTAGGTACCATTGTCGGGAAGACTATTTAAGTCCATATATCGACTTCTTTAATTTGCAAACTAGTTTACGATCATTTTCTTTTACGAAACCTTCAGGTTGTTCTATATACACTTCTGCTTCTAAATCTCCATTCAAGAATGTTGTTTTGACGTCCATTTGATGTAATTCTAAGTTAAAATGAGCTACAAAAGCCATAACAATTCTAAATGAGTCTTTTTTGGACACCAGAGAGTAGGTTTCATGATATTCTATAACTTCTCTCTGAGTAAAACCTTTAGCCACAAGTCAGGCTGTGAATTGCTCAACTTTTCCTTTGGAATCCCTTTTGGTCTTAAAGACCCATTTACAGCCAACAACCTTGGAACAATTGGGTAGTTCAACGATATCCCAAACGTCATTTGTGGCCATTGATTCTAACTCATCTTTCATGGAGTTTAACCATTTATCAGAATTCTCACTCTTAATGGCTTCCTTGAACGTCTTATGATCTTCCTTAATGCCAATGTTATCTTCCTCTAAATATACAACATAGTCATCCGGAATAGCATGTCTTCTCATTCGAGTTGACCTCCTTAATATCTCCAGATCGGATTCAATGATGCATTGTTGTGTATTTGGAAGTGGATCATTATTTTGTTCAAGGAATGCCTCGTTGATGGGATTTTGAAAATTTTGTGGTTTTTGAACCCCTTGATAATCATTAACTATGATATCAAGTGGGACAACAACTCTAGTTTGTTCAATAGAAAACTCAAGTGGCTCACTTATTACGTTGTAAGTCACAGTTCTATTATGATGACTCTCACTTTTCTCATATCCTTTAGCCACGAGTCAGGCTTTGAATCGCTCAACTTTTCCTTTGGAATCCCTTTTGGTCTTAAAGAACCATTTACAGCCAACAACCTTGGAACCATTGGGTAGTTCAACGATATCCCAAACGTCATTTATGCCCATTGATTCTAACTCATCTTTCATGGCGTTTAACCATTTATCAGAATTCTCACTCTTAATGGCTTCCTTGAACGTCTTATGATCTTCCTTAATGCCAATGTTATCTTTCTCTAAATACACAACATAATCATCCGGAATAGCATGTCATCTCATTCGAGTTGACCTCCTTAATATCTCCAGATCGGATTCAATGATGCTTTGTTGTGTATTTGGAAGTGGATAATTATTTTGTTCAAGGAATGCCTCGTTGATGGGATTTTGAAAATTTTGTGGTTGTTGTACCCCCTGATAATCATTAACTATGATATCAAGTGGGACAACAACTCTACTTTGTTCAATAGAAAACTCAAGTGGCTCACTTATTACATTATAAGTCACAGTTCTATTATGATGACTCTCACTTTTCTCATGATCCTCTAAAAATCTGGTATTTCCAAATTCAACAATCCTACTTGTATGGATCGAATAGTAAAACCTATACCCTTTAAACCTTTCTAGATAATCAAATCAATAAAATATCCACTGATTTTTTTGGATCTAATTTCCTTTCTTGTGGGTTAAAAGTTCTCACTTCAGATGGATAGCCCCAGACTCGAAAATGGTTTAAACCGGGCTTCCTACCGGTCCATAACTCGAAAGGAGTTTTGTAAACTACTTTCGTAAGAACACGATTCAAGATATACATTGCCATCTTCGGTGCCTCCCCCCACATGGAATCGGGTAAGTTGGTGTTACTAACCATACTCCTTACCATATCCATTAACGTTCTATTCCTTCTTTCGGTTACACCATTTTGTTGAGGTGTGCTCGGCATTGTATACTGTGCTACAATACCTTCCATTTCTAGAAATCTAGCAAATGGGCCCGGATTACGACCCGATTCAGTGTATCTACCATAATACTCATCACCTCTATCAAATCTCACCACTTTAATTTTCATGTCTAATTGCTTTTCTACTTCTGCTTTGAATATTTTGAAAACATTCAAAGCAGCAGATTTCTCTTTAACCAAATAGACATAACCATACCTTGAAAAATCATCAATAAAAGTGATGAAGTATTGTTCTTCGGTAAAAGATGGAACATGAATTTTACCACATATATCTGTATAGATTATTTCTAAGCGTGCAAAACTTTGTATGGCATTTTTCTTGTTTGTATTGGTTTGTTTTCCCTTTATACAATCAATACAAACACCATAATCAACGAAATCAAGATTACGCAATAAACCATCATTGACCAATCTTTTCATTCTCTATTTAGAGATATGCCCTAATCTTTTATGCCATAACCTTGATGAGTTCTCATTTAGTGGCCCTCTTTTCATGCCTATGTGCAATCCATAATTAATGTGAGGTGTGTGTAAAGTTTGTTCATATATAGAATCTAGCTTTAATCTATACAAAACATCACACATATAACCATTCCCAATCAAAATATTATTGCTAAAAATATGCATAATGCCATGTCCAAAATTAAAATTAAATCCATTACAATCAAGTCTGGCCCGGAAATTGAAATCAAATTTCTAGAATATCAGGAACCAAGAAAGTATTATCTAAATCCAGGACATGTCCAGTGTCAAGCACTAGCCTATAAGTGCCTACAACTTCGACCCTTGATTCCTTTTTATTCCCCATTGTAATGGTTATCTCGCTATCATTTGGAGTCCGCCTTGTAAGAAATTCCTCTCTTTTCAAACCAGCTTTTACGCTTTGGGCAATTCTTCTTAAATTATCCGTTCTTTCCACAGAAAAAAATATTTCTTCTGTGCCCCTTAATTTCTCTTTCCTGTTGGGCTTTGCTTCCTGAACATTGGCTTTCCTTTTGCCTTTTCCTTTTCCCTTGGGTTTATTTTGAGAGACAAAATTAACAATTAATCGTCCATCAGCCTTAAGCCTCCTTTCTTCTTGATCAGCTTTTGCGATCAACTCATTCAATGACCATGGAGTTGAGCTTTGGTTGTAGGCTACTTTAAATGGGCCAAACTCGGGAGGAAGATAATTGAAAATGAATTGCACCAAATATTTTCAGACACGATCATATCAACTTCCTTCAATTTAGAAGCAATATTTATCATTATTAATTTGTGTTCTCTTACTCCCAACTTTTCATTATATTTTATGCTTGTAAGACGGTAATTAAGGATGCACTTAAGGGCCCGTTTCTTTGTAAGAGTTTCTGACAGGAATTCAAACTGTCTGTGAATTCCTGAATTCCAGTCAGAAATTCAATGTTCACTTATTGGAATTTCCAACATTTCAGGTAAGTAGCATTTTGAAATTCCAAAAAAGTTGAATTCCAAAATACTAGTCCTTCCTCCAGCATTTACGAATCCAAGCATTCTGAGAGGCCTCATTGGAACTCTGGCTCTCTTTGACGGTGGAAGGTCATCTTCTTCGCTGTACCTCTAAAAAAAATCAGATATGGTTATCTTATTTCATTGCACTCCTTTCATATATCTGGTTCCATGAATCCCAAAACTCCCAAATCCACATCTTCTTTTGATCTAATCTCAATTTCATTTGATCTGACATCTTTCGAAACCCTACCATCCTCCTCATGCTTTATAAGAAATCCATCTCCTCCTACATCGAGACCGAATAAACCCCATAATTCATGTATCCAACCTCTTTGGACAGATTCTAATAAAAAAATGTGAGACATCATTCAATTCAAGAGGTTTGTAGCAGCATCATTGTGATCTCGATTTCCTTTGAGGACAGCGGCTCTGAGCTCCTCGATCTTGATGATGACGATGGAGATGTTGGGTAAGGAAGATGGGAATGGGATGAGGATCATTGCTATGTGCAGAAGATGCTGATTAAGAGAGAGATGATTTGTGTGTATTGCTTTCCAAGTTGTGGCTTGGAAATTTGTGGAATTCAAGTTGCATGAAATTCTCGGCAGGAATTCTAGGTATAAAAGAAACGGAGAATTTAGGAATGCTAGAATTTATAGCATTTTAAAATTCCAGCTTCTCAAATTCTACAGACTCCAACAGACATGAATTCCAAGAATTCTTACAAAGAAACAGGCCCTAAAGCTTTATTAGTTATTTGAAACTGACCTTTTATAGCTTCTAGTAGGTCCTTTGCATTTGCTTTCGCTTCGATGGAACCTCTAATGGTCCTTGAAATTGAGTGTCAAAATAATTTTTATCACAACCTTATTTGCCTTAATCCATTTATTACAGTTAGCCCTTTCATCAACTGAGCTCACATTCGTGGGTATTGCTGGCTTAGGCTCATCCAAAGCCATATCAAGGTCCAAGTAAGTAATATCTAATAATAACATGTCCGGCCATTCAATCAAGTTTGATCCATCTAGCATGGGTATATTCCCTAAAGTCACAAGTGATGCCATGGAATTTGAAAGTGAAGGAAAAAAATAAACAAGTAACAGTAAGTTATGTAATGCTTTGAATTTATCTACTCAATATACTTAAATTTAAAAGTGATATGTACATCATTGTAAAGCCACCTTTGGGTTGGAAAAACAATATGTAAATATAAAAAACAATATGTAAATATATTACTTTTCTTTGATTAATATGACCATGTTTTATAATATGTGATGTGATTGTATTGAATATATTCTTTTGGGTATAAATTAAATACAAGCAAAACACATTTATTAACCATGTCATATTTCAATTTCAAATTATGGACAATCGTACCTTTGGGCTTGATTGAACCATTTCCTTTATGAAATTACAATTTTAATTGTTGTCATATTCAAACAATAGAGTTTGCACTTCCTTAACTCAATTTAGAGAATTAAACAATTATCTATAATTGGGTCGCTTTGGCAGCTTCCAAGTTAAGAAATTGTTGAATTCTTTAAATTGATAACAATACTTAAGTGATAAAGTTAGCTAGTTCATTATGTTATCAAATGCCATAATCCAATCAATCTATGGTTGACTGGTCCCAATATTTGATGTCCAAACAACTATAGCCTATCACTTCAACTTGATTAGGTGTCCTTACATTAATCATTAATTGATTCATCACAAATACTTATCCAACCATCCTCAAATAATAAATAACTCCTAGTTTTAAACATGAGTGAGCATAAACATAACTTTAATTGTATAAAGCAATTTAAATCGGCAGCGGAAATAATACTAATAAAATTTGCTCTACTTAAGAGTCATTTATCAGATCAGTTAAAATGATAGATCTCATTTCCAATTGTATACAGGAGAAAACGGATCGTCAATCCCTGTCCAAATGTGTCTTTTATGATCAAAATAAGATCCGGATCATTTATTATTGACCAATCCGTTCAACTATGAAGTTGATCAATTAATTCAGAATGTTATTAATGGCCAACATTATCAATTTAACGGCTTTGATCAGAATGAATCAACAATATATAAGAAAAATTAGAATCAAACTTTAATGGTCAATCTAACTTGATCTTGACCAATCAATGCCCAATAAGTATTTTCAGAACTCAATTAGACACAATTTATATCTGATAGAATGATTTGATGGTAAAAAATATCATCAGAATAATTAGAACTTTTGATCATACTATAATTTACAATTTCATAGTTCAGGGTCAACTTCTAAACTTTGACTTGTGTCACTTCTGAAGCTTATTTTGGTCAATTAAATGTACAAAAATGTACTATCTAATAAGTGGGTCAAACTGGAAAAATGTTCTCCAAAACTGAAATGGGCTCAGTGGGCCCTTAACGGTTAGGCCCGACCCACATTGGCCCATAAACTGACCCATACTAGAACCTGACCCAATCCAGAAAACTCATGAATGGCAGGTCAAAGTCAGGTGAGGTCGGGCCGAACCATAAGTTGACCCGGCCCTACGACACAGAATGAGGTAGAAATTGCCTTGCCCTGCGCTATCTGACAGAATACTTTCTTGATTCATTCTTTCCTGGTTCTGATGTAATTCTTAAATAAAAAGAATTTAAATGAGTGAAAATAAATCTTTCCTTCCTGTGTCTTTCAGATTGGGTTGGGCACTGTAATTCTCATTTTTGAGGCTATTATTATCCAATAAATTGAATACCCTTTATCAAATACCCAAAAATTTCTTTCCTTTGGGTATTTGGGTATTTATTCCTGGAAGAATCAGGAATCCCTGATAAAACAATAATGGATTATTAGATTGAAACTAGACTAGCTCTGATACCAAATGTTAGAAAACCTTTTGGGTTTTTTCAACCCTCTCTGGAATCAATCCAATAATACTATCAAATCTAAACCATTGGATGGGTTAGATATTACCTGATTGCATCATCCTGCACTTTCGATCCAACAAAAGATTGTTCTGCAAAGGAATTTAGAACTCTCTTGTGCTTTGTCCTTTTCTTCTCCTAATGAAAGTGATGGTTAGGAAAAACCTTCGTTACCAAGAGAGTTACCCGGGTTGCCTTTTATAGGCCCTAAATCTCTCCTTCCATCAAGAAGAGAATAAATACCTTTTTAACCCTCACATTAACATGATGGCGGTTACAAAAGGAAAATTAAAGCAAACAAATTCCAATAAAGAAATCCCAATAAAGAAATCCTCAACGTGGGATAACCGATCCTTTATGTATGGTCATGTGGGCCTCAACATTCAGTCCAACAGACTTGTCTACTGCAATTGTCTCATTCAATAAAAATTGTCTATGTTTTTTCTTTTGGTTCTTAACAATAGTGAGTTCGAATCCCCTCACTGTTTCCTTTATACCAGAATCCTTGCTTCCTTGCTACTAGGATTTCCACAATTATTCCTTCCCTCATCTTCCAAAACCAAGCCACCTTTATTAAGGGAAGATCAATTCACCAACATTTTGCCATGGCCCATGAACTATTCCCAAAGCTCAATACAGAAATTAAAGATATATAGCTTCCTTTGCCTGCAACTGGATATCACAAATGTCACGCCCCCGGACCGAGGTCCCGCTAAACGAGGCCTTAATCCGGGGACGCGGCGCGACGGGCCGGAAAATTCCGCCCGCACACGCTAGTTTCCCACAGGTTTCCGCAGTAAGGATTCACGGAATCCGATCTAATAGTGATATATAAGGATCACTTTCATACAAATGACTTACGCGGAAGCATTGTAGCAAACATAAAAGTCTCTCAAACGGGTATAAAAATGAGAACGCAAGAGACTAGCATCAAAAGAGAAACATTTACTGTAGGCCCCAAAGTTAGTTTAACGTTGATACAAAAGTAAAGTTAATCATTAATTACAAATTTTTCCCCAAAAGAAAATAAGCCAACAACGGCCATGACAAAAACCCAAAACGTATATCATGAAATCCCCAAAATGTGATCGCAGCTCCAAGGCAACCCGACGTCTAATTGACATCATCGGGCCGCCACTCGCCCTCCACTGGAACTATAGGTTCCGCCTCGAAGTGCGCCTCAACCGCGAGGGGCTCGACATCTGGCACCAAACAAAAGAGAGTCAGACACGACGGTCTGGCAAGCAATTACAACAATAATAAGATGAGAGCGAAACAAAACATGATAAGTAAGAGCTACGATGAAATCACGATTAATAACATTGTCAAAGTAAAGATAGAAGATAAACACCTCGATGGTTTACAAATCCAATGTCATGATGAGTAACATAAACAAATACCATGAGATGAATATTAATGCATAAAAACATTGGCAACCCACATAAAGCTATATTCTCCTGTTACCGAAGTAACCGGAGCAGACAAACCGTAGCCACTAATCGTGGGACCGGAACGACATAGTCGTTATCAAACAGAACCGTAGCCACTACTCGTGGGACCGGATAATTACCGTTGCCATGGTCGGTACAGACGGAATCCAAACTGCAGCTGGCAGACAAAATAAAGACCCCAAGCCGGATGATCAGTCCGACAAGGTGACCTAAGCCTAGTGGTGCCATTTTAGTGAAAATCCGAAACCTCGAAGAAATGCAATTCTATTTATAAGATACATTTCCAAAGTCGATAGAGAACTACTCCAAACAAATGCATATGGGCAAAGCCAAGCAAAACAGGTGAGTAGTTTCATCATTTCTAAATATGGGGGTAACCCACTTCAAAACATTAAAAGAATTGGAGAAAGAACCAAAACAAAAGTCTTTTTTACACAAAAGAATGTATGAGGGTTCGGTCGACTAGCGGGTAGTCTCGACACACATTTGACCCCTTTATTGTCATTAAAAGAAAGTGATTTGGTGCCACCGAAGATCATTGACAATCATAAGGGATTAAACGTACATTTAGACTTGAGGGTTTTTCAAGTGGTATGGGCCATAGTCCAAGACACTTCTCACCATGAATTCTAGGCTTGTAAAAGGTTGAATGGGCTTCACTTATAGGAGAGAGTTTGGGGCTGAATTGAGCTTGGACATAGGCCCGAAGTGGACTTGAAATTATATAGAATAAGTCCTTAAAAGTGTAGGTTTAAATCCCTTCTTAATCAGGCCCCCAACTGTCCTTCCCCAAGCTCAAACAGTCCACTAATCAGGCCCAATTCAATCCTTAAAGTAGCCCAGGATTCAGGCCAATAAACAGTCCAATGTCAGGTCTTGAAATAGCCCATCAATAGGTCTAAAAATGGTCCAAGAACTGACCTTAAAACAGGCCCAAAGGAGCCCTGAGAACAGGCCCAAAACTGCCCTGAAAACAGCCCAAACCCGAGCCCAGACTGAGCTGGGCTCGCTCGAGCGGACCCAGGTCCGCTCGAGCGGACCCAGACAGTAGCTGGGTCGCTCGAGCGGACTGGGCCTGCCCAGTCCAGCCCGAGTGCAGAAACTTCCATTTTTTTTTTGTTTTTCTTCTTCTTTTCTTGATCATTTCAATCCCCTTTTCATTCCTTTCTTCATACACAATTCTACAACATCTTGGGCCTCTTCTCAATCTCCACAAATCATTAAACCATCATCCATACTCATTTAATTAACACAAACTCAACACTTTTTAAAAGAATCCAAGTTCTTTTCCATTTCTTTGAACACCCATTTGAGCACAATGAAACAAACTTTACAAGAAACCAAAATGATAACAAACTTCCAATGCATGGTAGAACAACAACATAAATTAAGCTAACTATTAGGATGGTCCATTAAATCAAAATAAACCATAAACTAAAGAGGATTAACACAAAAAGGAAATCAAGAAATAGAACCAATGAGAGAAATCATCACATAATTGTTGAAATATACTTGCCTCTAGCCAAGATATGATCAAAATCACTCCTTAAACCAAGCCTTAGAGCTTCAAGCTCCAAATCTACAAAAACCCCAAAAATTTTCCCAAGAAACCCTAAAAAGTCAATATTTGTGAATCCTCAATGAAAACCTTAGCAAATGGGATTAAAACACTCCAAATGGAGAGGAAAACAAGGATCTTGAGTTTAGGAAACCAATGCTAACCTTGAGGAACCCAAACAAGGAAGAGAGGCTTGAATAAGGGGCTTCTCTTAGCTCAAACTCCTCAAGAAGAGTATCTTTGGGAAGCTTGAAGAGGGAGGAAGAGTTTGAGGAGATCAATCCTCCAAGAGCACCTCACCAAGTGAGAGTTCCAGATGAGAGAGAGTGAGAAGAGAGGAAAGGAAAAAGCCCTAACAAAGGAAAGTTGCTGGAATGGAATGAAGAAGGAGAAGGAAGAGTCCCCTTCTTAAGAGACAAGCCATTGTGGGCCCCGATCTTCACAAGGCTAGAAATGGCACTTGCGGGCCCCGAACGAAAACGACGAAGAAGACAAAAATGATCGGCGAAATTTCTACTTTCCAAAAAGTATATTTTTGACAATTTCTGGAATTTTCGAAATTTGGGTACAGGTTTTGTGTGAAATGTCAGTTTTGCCCTTTTTCTCGAAAAACGCGATTTCTGATCACAAAATCAAGTTGGCCAAAACATGAAAGTTGATGATCTAGAGGAAATAAGTCAAAATACACATAAATTGGGATTTTACAAGCATCATGAATAAACTCAATAATTTCACACACAATCCACGGGCGCCCCGGCCCGTGTCAAACTTAAGTCAAAGGCTAACAAAGGTTATCAAAGCTAATCAAACATCCTAATCTAGCTTAATAAAATAAGCTAATCATCCACTAACCCCACTTATCCACTAATCACGGTTAAAACATAATTAAATACTTCAAACCTGGGTCGGGGTCTGACAACAAAGGCTTTTGATAAGCTTCAATGGACATTCCTTTTAAAGCTCTGGACTTCTTTAAGTTCTCCAAAGAATGGGTTAACATGATCAATAAATTAATTACAACTTCTAGGGGTTCTGTTCTCTTAAGTAGTCCGTGTGGTTTCTGTTGGAAAGATAATGGATCCATCTAGAATTACAAAATCAACAACATTGATCTATTGGAATTACCAATTAATATTACAAATTGATAAATCTAAACTAAGCGTACCCGATGCCATGAAGGAGTGGCTTTGTGGTCCGGATCCTGAATTTGATCAGGTGCTTAATACTTCATACCCACATAAGCTTCTACCTCTATTCCACTCTATACCGGTGATGGAAACCTTTGTTTTGCGTAAGGGGCAAGAGGCAAGGACCACATGCAACCTTTTTAAAGTGCTAGATGATATCTTTTCCATCGAGGATATCCATAACCATAATGATACCTTGAAACTGGTGAGAGAGGGTTATCCTTAAATAACCAAAAATATAAATACGAGATTCATCAAAACTGAACCAACCAAAGATAAGGATAAACCATTTGAAAATAAATATACATGGTTGTTGGGACCACATATGGTTAGTTCTAACATTCTCCCACTTGGTCCAAACAACACCACTAGTTATATATATAGTTTAGAAAGTCATATCTTTGGTTCAACTTTAAAAAAAAAAAAACTTAAAACTTGATGAGTGCACTCTAATTTTGTAAAAACATACCCAAATTTCAATTTTGGTCAAGAATCTTATCAAATGAAATACCTATACACGAACAATGATGCTCACTACAAATGTAGGACGTAATCATGCCACAATATAGACAAATTCATTTGCAAAGACCTTTATACGCAGTTTCCTGTACGATAGATATACTATATTGGTGACTTTAAATATATCCAATAGTCCACTTTACTTTAAATCCTACTTACATTTGAATGTGAACAATTATAAGTTGAAAAGAAAAAAACAAGAAACAATTATTATAAATGTCCACATAAACTTTAAGCATTAATAGAAATAATTGACCAGACCCATATGGTTTACATGATCTTTAGGCATATTTGGCACCAATGCCTTGGTCAGTAGATCTGTAATCATCAGTCTTGTATTGATGTTTTGCATGGACACATAATGTTTCTTTACCTTCTCCCTTACAAAGAGATACTTGATCTCTATGCGTTTGGAACCGCATGAGCTTTTACTGTTCTTGGAGAAGCGAATTGCAGATGTATTATCACAATAGATCTTCAGTGGTCTTGCAATGTTGTCTACCACTTGAAGTCCCTGAGTGAGATTCATAAGCCATAATACTTGTGATGTAGTGTCGTAGCAAACCACGAACTCTGCTTCTATGGTGGAGGTTGTAACAAGTGACTATTTTGTACTCCTCCATGAGACTGGCCCCCTTGCCAGCAGAAAGAAATACCCAGAAGTAGACTTTTTGTTGTCAAGACATTTAGCAAAATTATAGTCTGAGTAACTGATTACTTCAAGTTGGTCAGTTTGTCTGTATGTGAGCATAAGGTCTTTTGTACCCTGTAAATACCTCATAACTTTCTTAGCAGCTTTCCAATGAGTCAATCCTGGGTTGCTTTGGTATCTCTGCCAAGCATGCCAACATCCAAATTGATATCTGGATAGGTGCAAGTGTGAGCATAAACAGGACTTCCTACAGCTGAAGCATATGGAATATCCTTCATTTGGTTGCCCTCAAGTTCATTTTGTGGGCACTGCAACTTGCTGAGTTGATCGACTTTAGTGATGTGGGCTCCTATTGGTTTGCAGTCAAACATCCGAAACCGCTCAGGAACCTTATCTATTAGGCTCTTTGAAAAAACCCCAAAATCCAGCACTTTCTGTCTCTATGAATCTCGATGCCAATAACAAAAGTAGCTTCACCCATGTCCTTCATTTCAAAATGTTGAGTCAAGGACTCTTTAGTCTCTTGTAAGAGATCAAAGTTGTTACTGGCTAACAAGATATCATCCACATAAAGTACCAAGAAAATAACGCTATACTCCTACTAGTTTTCAAGTATATGCACTTGTCAACAATGTTTTCTGAAAAACCAAAGGAGGTTATCACTTCATCAAATTTTAGGAACCATTTATAAGAAGCTTGCTTCAAGCCGTAGATAGACCTATTCAATTTACACCCCATATCTTGAGCATCTACATTAATAAATCTTTCGGGCTGAGTCATACATTTCTTCTTCCAAATCAACATTGAGGAAATGCGGTCTTTACATCCATCTGGTGCAATTCGAAGTCAAAGTGAGCGGTAAGTGCCATAATAATTTTTTAGAAATAAGTGAGAATGTCTCCTTATAGTCCACTCCTTCTCGTTGTGTGAAGCCTTTTGCTACTAGCCTTGCTTTGTAGCGTTCCACTTTGCCTTTCGAGTCTCGCTTCATTTTGTATACCCATCTGCACTTTATTGGCTTGATCACTACTTTAGAAGCTGTACTAGATCCCAAACATGATTATGTTTCATGGATTCTAACTCATCAAGCATCGCATCTTGCCAACGTGCTGAATTGACACTTTGTATCGCTTCTTAAAAGGATAAGGGATCTTCCTTAACACCTATGTCAAAATCAGACTCTTGAAGATACACAATATAATCATCTGATATAGCACTCTTTTTCAGTCTATGAGGCCTTCTAAGTGGCTGAGGAGGTGGTTGTTCTATTTTCATGGGGTTCAATTAGAACATTCTCTTGAATATGTGGCACCTCTTCTATTATCTCATTTTGTACAAGAATGTGTGGAGACAAAGGCTTTTGGAGTGGAGGTGTTCCTGTAATGGGCTCAACACATGTGGGTATTGGATGGTTCAAATAATTTGTTCCAAATGGGAAAGGGATGGGGTCTTTGACCTCTTGGAATACTATATTCCTTGCCTATGTACTCCCACTGAATTCATTGTCCTCTAAAAATCTTGCATGAAAAGTCTCAACAATCCTCATGATAAGAGGGACAATAGAATATGTAACCCTTTGATCTTTCTTGATATCCAATAAAGAAACAACTCACGGTCCTTGGATCAAGCTTTTTCTCATTAGGATTATAGACATTTGCTTCCTCTGCACAACCCCACACGTGAAAATGCCTTAAACTGGGCTTTTTGCCTATCCATAGTTCAAATGGGGTCTTTTGATCTGCTTTGCTGGGTACTCGGTTTAGAATATATGATGTTGTTTTTAGAGCTTCACCCCCTATTTAATTTGTTGTGGAGTACCAGGAGTAGCGTATTGGGGTCTAATACCCCCTCTTTTGAGAATCTTAGCAAATGGTCCAAGTGTTGGAAGTAGGTGGGCCTTGTGAATGGGTTTCAAAAACTTTTAACCCACTTGATGCAGGGATTAATTATCTATAAGGCTACAAACCTCATTCAGGATCCAAGACCTCAATATCATCAACCATGATCAGTAAGAAATCTATCTCTAAGGTAGAAAAATAGCATCACCATGCATCCACAATAAATCTACAACATACAAGGAGTAGATCTTACCTTGGGAGCTTGGTAGTGCTCTAATGGAGAAGTTGACAACTTGCTTGATGAAGAACTTTTCTTTGTAGCAAATTAGGATCTTCAAGACCTAATCGCCTTCCATGCTATGACCCGTATCGGATCTCTTTTCTCAAGGAGAATGGTGGGTTCTCCCAAACAAATCTACTAAAAGCTCCAAAGGAAACCGGAAGAGAAACTAAAAGAGAGAGAAGAGGTGGGGCGTGCAACTCTTGCACTATGGGGCTTGGGCGTGAATTCTAAGGGGATGGAATTGCATGGGACGTCCAACACATAAGCTCCCCTATTTATAGCAAAAGCAACCTCTACTGACTAATTAAAATAGAAGTCCAACTTCCATAATAATTAGTAACTTTCACTTTTTTTTCCGCAACTAGAAGTCTTACTTCCAATAGAATTAGTAACTTTCAAATTCCTTTTCTTTTGAGTTCAAGTAGAATAAGTAACTATCTAATAATTGGGCTAGCGAGGGGACCACTAGGGATTCCATAGAAAGCTGGCTCCAATTGGGACACCCCAACCCCACATCTCATGCGCAATTCGGGCCCACAGTTAATTGCAAATAACTCCACTATATAAATGTAACTGAACTCAAGTCTTAGGAATAAATTACATAAAGACCCTAAACTTTTCTATGACCACAAGTAGGCCCCTCCATTTATATCCATGGATCAATTGGACTTGTCCACCAAATTAGATTCATATCTTATTATCCTTGAGAATCAATCAATTATAGTGATCATCAGTACCTATCCAATTTACTCTTAATTAGGATGGGTGCGCACTTGCCAATGATAAATCCATTAATTGGCACAAAGAGATAATGATGATAGATTCCATTTTGACTATTGAATGTTCTCATGGTCCTACAACCACGTACCCTAGACACTGAGGTGTTGACCTACAATTGGCCTCACTCATTGGTGACTCAATGTAAATGAATAGGCAGAAACTTGAATTCATTAATGTCTCAGGATTATGAGCCTATTGTAGGGAATTATGAGAGCAGACCTTGAAGTAAAGACAATGTATTATAAGGTGCTTCTCATGGTCCTTCAATACATCCAATGTACCAGCATGATGATCAAGAGTCTTACACTCTGATGATTGAGACAAATCACACTATCTCATAATGATCATAATGATGCAACCCTGTCAGATGAGATGCCCAATCTCATCACACTGGTTGTGAAGCTATTTAAATATAAGATTTGCGACACATGTCTTCAGTATGTAGATATCATCCAGACACATGTATTACATCTAATATACTTGTAGACTCCGGTTCATCTCATGAACCATTATGTTATTCGTATTGGTTATGTGTAAGTAAGTAAAAAAATACTATTCATCTTATGAAAAGAAAACATGATTATATTGGTAAATAAAGAAATAAATTAATTTATTATATCATCTAATGGATTAAGACCATATAAACTAACAATCTCCCACTTGGGCTCAATGTCAATCAGGGTTGCATCTTATGCCCATCTCGTCTACATGCTACTCAAAGACTTTGGTGGTCAAAGACTTAGTAAAAGGGATCTACTAGATTGTCTGCAGAGGCTATCTTGGTGATTGCAGTATCACCTCTCTGCACAATCTATTTAGATATAATTTCCACAAACATGTGGCGTGCAACTTGGATCTACATGGTACAGCACTTATGGTGAATTTAGACGACCCGGATTGCAGGCTCAACTAATAGGGCAACCCAATCTGATGTGGCCATCATAACAAAATTCAACTAAGTACTCATCAGATGGGCCATCAAAAAGAAGATAACACATCAGCAATCTTTTTTTATTTTATTGTAGATGATCCATAATGACTCTGGTTATGATTGTGAATTGTCCATTGATTTTGCAAGCAACACGATGACCACATCTAGATATTGTAATTGCTTGTCACCAGATTTTCTCATATGAAAGAATCACAACCATTTAATTGATATCCATTAATTTTGACCCATCTTATGAGTAAAACAAGAGAAATCCAATGGCTCGACAACTATGAAGGATTGGGATTCTTGAATTTCATGTTAGAATAAGTGTCTCATGTCCATCCCAGAAAATATACCCAACCCACTTACACGCATACAATGCGGTTATGCATTTTCATGACCCTTGAAAAAAACTTAAGATTGAATCCTATTTTGCATGAGTTGGGAGCATATCCCATGGGTCTTATTTCTATTTTCTGCTCAAAGATCTCCTTCTCTCCAACTCAGCATTGAATCATGAGTGATAGATGGGTAGTGTTGTCCTCTCTTTCATTAAGAAGACGAGCTCTTTAAGAGGAGAATAGAAATGGGTCTGTCTGTGGCATTTTTCTTAAAAAATAAAGAGTGAGATGGGTGTGTGCATTGAGTTTCATTTTCGAAGTGAGGTGTGTGGGCCATAACATGGATCCGCACCCGATCAAGAAATGATCTAACAATTTATATATATATATGATCATAGGATCTGAATCTTCAATATATATATATATATATATATGTTCTATAAGGCATTAAAACGCACAAGACACCAAGTATTTCTACAAACAGAAATCGAAAGATCTCCATCTAATAAAGATCAAATCCGTGGGTTGTGACTTTGCAATTCTAGGTCTAAGAATCAGAATGCTCTTATACGAAATGTTGGAAAGACAATGGATCTATCTAGAATTACAAAATCAACAATCTTAATCTATTGTAATTAACAATTAATATCACAAATTGATAAATCTAAACTAAGCATACCTGATGCCATGAAGGAGTGGATTTGTGGTCTGGATTCTGAATTTGATCAGGTGTTTAATACTACATACCCACAACAGCTTCCGCTTCTATTACTCCCTATACAGGCAATGGAAACCTTTGTTTTGCGTCAGGGACCGCAGGCAAGGGCGGAATTACCTGGATATACGCGGGGGGGGGGGGGGGGGGGGGGGGGTTGGATTGTAAAAAAACTGCTTTAAATTATCATGAAACTTAAGTGGTTTTTTGTAATTTTGGGGGGCCATGGCCCCCGCGAGCTCCCTAGTCCTGCCCCAGACTGCATGCAACCCTTTTAATCTACTACTAGATGATATCCTTTCCATCGAGGATATCAATAACTGAGATATTTAGGGCCTGTTTGGATGGACAAGAAAGTATAAGATTTTTTTATTTTTAAGAAAGTTTTCTTCTCTTTAAAAATGGGCTGTTTGGATAACTTGGAAATTTAAACTATTATCTACTATCCTTTTAAAATATTGAGAGATTTTTTCCTTTATCCCTATGGTGTAGGAAAGAATCTTACAAGATACTATTATGTGATTTCACGGGCTTCCATCTTGCGTGTACTACTATCATTTTTTCCCTCCCGTTTTTTTTCCCCTCCCGCTTCCTCTCTCTCCTCTTTTTTTCCTCTCCCTCCTCATCAGTTCGGCTCCTTCTTTTTCCCTCTCCCACGTCTTCTTCCCTATCCCTCTCTCACGTGTCTGCTCTTCCTCTCCTCTCATCCCCTCTTTGGAAGAAAGGTATGCTATTTCACGGGCTTCCATCTCTTGTAATGCTTTTCTTTCTAAAAGCTATTCTATCCTAAATTGATAAAAGATGAAAGAATGCATCAGATCGATTTTTTTTTTTGTAATTTTTTTAAGATTCCTTTTCTGGGGTTTTGTTTTTTTTTTTTTTTTTACAGAGGGAATAGAATTCTGCTGCAAAGCAGCGATTTTTTCACTGTTTTAGGGAGAATTTAATTGGGTAATGTGGTAATAAGTTGGGAAAGTTGCAGAACTGGGAAAAAGGAGAAAGAAAACTATTCTTTTGATGGATCTGTTTGTGTAAAGAGGTTGAAATTAGTTGCCATGTGAACTGGGTTCTTTGTATTTTTTTTCTTTTTTGTGAATTTAGTAGCGAAGAAGAGATTTTTCATGTTATTCCTGTGGAGAATGGAGTTGGGTTTGTGAAAATTCCTGAGGGAAAAGAATTTTGGTGCAAAGCATTGATGTTTTTTCTTTTCAGTGTTTTAGAGAGAAGTGAATTGGGTAATGTGGGAATAAGTTGGGAAAGTTGCAGAACTGGGAAAAGGGAGAAAGAAAGCTATTCTTTGATGGATCTGTTGCTTGCTGTAAAGAGTTTGAAATTAGTTGCCATGTCAACTGGGTTCTTTGTATTTTTGCGAATTTAGTAGCAAAGAAGAGGTTTTTCAGCTTCCACTGGAGCATGGAATTGGGATTGTGATAATTCCTTTTCAGAAATATTAGAATACGAAGAAGATTAAATTCTTAGTAATGGAGCATGTGGGTGTTTCTAGTTTCCATCTTTCTGAGTATCTTTTACTGATCTCCTGCTTTAACGAGCTGATCTCTTGCTTTAACGAGCTTTGATGATTTGATTTTGGGTAAAAAGCTGCGATCGTTGTATGAAATCTAGGTGCCATGTGAGCTGGGTTCAGTGTATTCTTTTTTGGTTGAATTTAGTAGCAAAAGAAGAGATTTTCCAGGCAATGGAAATGGGTTTGTAAAAATACCTTTTCAGAAATATTAGAATTTGAAGAGTATTGAATTATTTGTAATGGAGCGTGCGGGTATTTCTGGTTTCTACCTTTTAAATCATCCATCATTCTAAACCTTTGTATTGGATCCTTGTCAATTTTGGGTTCAATCATTGTAGGATTGAGTGGTGCCATGGACGCTAGCCCCACGAGCAGTCAGTCTTTGCCAGAGCATACTGAACAGAAACCAATTGTCCCACCAACGAGATCGACATGGACAGGCACAAGATACAATCCAACTAAGAACCTGAGTATGGATAATAGGTTGGAAATGGAGATGAGTAGGAGTGTGATGGAAGAGATGCCTTGTGTTTCTACCAAGGTAGGAGGCCCCAATGGGATCCGGAAGATAGTGGGGTTCCTTTATAAGTACAGGGAGGGGGAGGAGTTGAGGATAGTATGTGTTTGCCATGGAAAATTTCTCTCCCCTGCTGAGTTTGTGAAGCATGCTGGGGGTGGTGATGTTGCACACCCCCTAAGGCACATAGTAGTCAACCCATCTCCTCCCTCTTCCTTCTTTTAATGCTGCTCATTGAGAGAGAACACACAAATTAGAAAGCTTAGTAGCTTAGCTTTCCTTCTTCGTTGTGTAAAAAAGTCTTTCTTGTTTCTTGTTGTTTCCATTTGTTTTATGCGGCCCTTTGTCTATACAGAATGCAGTGCATGATGAGTCTCTTCTCAGTAACGAAGTCAAGAAAGATGGTCACACCATATGCATGTAATTGCATTGTGTTTACAATGTGAATTGCTTTACTTTTGGTATTAAAAATAGAACTTTAATTGATCAGGTGTCACTTGAAAGATGTCTTCATTGCCTTCCGACTCCAAAGGTGGAAATAGAGCTTCATGGACACCTGCACAAGATGCATTTGTAGTTGATTTTTTAGCAGAACAATGCAGTTTAGGGCGCTTCTCTGACAATGGATTTAAGAAAGAAATATGGCGAAAAGCAACAGAAGAATTAAATAATAAATTTAATGTTTCGGTAACCGTACAACAATTAAAAAGTCATATGGCAGATTTGAAAGCCCGATATAGGATTGTGAAGGCGTTGAGAGAGCAAAGTGGGTTTGGATGGGATGACCTTTTGCAGATTTGCATTGCAGATGAAGATGTGTGGAATCGTTATATTCAGGTATATTAGCAAAGAAACATAAATTTCATTAATAAAACTATCCATTTGAACTAAGTTTATTAATAATTAATAGTATTTTTTTTTCACAGGCACACCCAGAAGCAAAAGCTTATAGAAGGACTTCTTTTCCGCTATATGATAATCTTAGCATCATATATGACGGTATAATATTTAATTTATTATATTGCCCAAGATAATATATATATTATGATGATGAGAAATAATTTTGATTATAAACTTATTGTTATAGGTTGTACAGCAGAGGGCAAACGACAAAAGTCAAGTCGCATCCCAATTACACAACCCTGTGTGGAAGAGCAAATTCCCGTTCAGAATTGCACTACTCCTGCTATATCTCAACCGCCATCTAATGAGCGAGTGGAAGAGTCTGGTTCAAGCTCAGAGAATGTAGTGATAATGACACAAAAAGATAATCGAAGCAAACGTTGTTCAGCAGTACCAAAATCACTAAATCGTAAAAAAAGAAGTCGAACAAGTGCTGGTGAGAGAATAGCTGATGAAATCTCAAGAATGGTGACATCATCCGATCGCTTATGTGCTGTAACTCCACCTACATCAACAAAAGATTCTTATGAAATATGCCTAGAAGAACTTCAAAAAATAGAAGAACTAGATGAAGACACTATCATAGAAGCAATAAAATTTCTTCGAGATCGACAAAATGCAATCGCATTTATGACCCTCAAAGGACCATTGCGATTGCGATGGCTTCGTCAAAACTGTGGGGGGCGGCCAGATGCATAAGTCTCTATAATTTTATAATGGTTTTAATAAACTTTTTTGCATGGTTTATTATGAGATTGATGATGTTAAGAACTTTGTTAGTTACTCTTTTAATAATGCTTCATTGTGTCGTTTAAGTTGGGTTTGAGGATGCTTAAAACATTGTTCATTACTCTTTTAATAATAATTCATTGTGTGACTTCAAATGATACTTTATCAATGCTTGAATTATTTGTTAGTGGTTCTTAATAGAATGTCTTTAATATTGTATTTATTTTTTTGCAGATATATATTTGATTTTACTATGAAGGATTTCATTTATTAAAACTAAATATTTATTTTATTGCAGAAATTATAAAGAAAAACATAATGTCTAATGATGACATTAATACTCGTCGAAGGGAGCAGGTTAAACTTAATATGCTTACTGTAGCAGCTGTTGCTGGTTGGTACATAGACACTTATCTTGATAAAAAGCCATGTCGTGATTCAGCACTTTCTGGTGCTGCTTATGTAAATGAATTATTATTTGGTCATTTAGAACGTTTTCGACAAGTTTGTCGTATGGAAAGGCCCATATTTATGAAGTTGTGCAATGTTATTCGTAGCAAAAATCTTTTATGTGATACACGAGATATAACTCTCGAAGAACAACTCATAATGTTCCTATTCACGATCGGTCATAATGCTGTCAATCGTCAAGTTCAAGAACGTTTATAACATTCAGGTGAAACAATCAGTCGTCATTTCAATTGAGTTCTTCAAGCTATACTTTCTCTTTCAACATAATACATACGTGATCCATCAATCAATGTTCCAATAGAAATTACAAATGATATGCGTTTTTACCCTTTTTTAAAGGTAAATAATATCCTTTTAATTTAGACAATGTACTTATGATTAGTTTAATGATTAATTTTACGTAATATAGGATTGTATCGGAGCAATTGATGGCACACATATTCCTGTGTTCGTCGAGTCCCATAAGCAAGCACCGTATCGAAATCGACACGGATTATTATCACAAAATGTTATGGCCGCTTGTACTTTTGATTTGAAGTTCATTCATATTCAAGCAGGATGGGAGGGTTCAGCATCAGACGCTGTTGTTTTAAGGGCCGCAGAGAAAGATGGCTTTAAAGTACCATGAGGTATGTCATTTTATTTTGCTTCGATCAAATAATCCCATTTATTTATTAATCAAAATCTTACTTGTATTTCATTAGGTAAATATTATCTAGTTGATGCTGGATATGGAAACACTCCTAATTACATTGCCCCATACCGAGGAGTGCGATATCATTTGAGAGAGTTTGCTCGTGGAAGTATAGGCCCACAAGATGCCAAAGAACTATTCAACCTTCGCCATTCTTCCTTACGGAATGCAATTGAGCGTGTTTTCGGTGTAATAAAAAATCGCTTTCCAATATTGAAGAACACTTCTTCTCATTCATTTGACACGGTTACCGATGTAATAATTGCATGTTGCACCTTACACAATTTCATTCACAGCCACTCTAATGGTGAAGATTGGATATTTGAAGAGTATGACCTTCAATATGAGAATCAGTCTTTTGAACAGGAGGATATCAATGAACCAGATGATGATTATAGCACAGATGGGCGACGTCGGGAGGGCAATAGAATGCGAGAAGCAATTGCAAATGCTATGTGGGATGAATACAGCATTCGCACTAGAAGGCTAAGAGATCGGCATGAGCATCAATAAAAATCTTATCATGGATTGTAATTATCGTCTTGATTTCTTTTGTTATGAACTTTGACGGCAAACTATAAATTTGTATATGATTATTTGTTTGACTCTAAAATCTGTGATGTCTTTATTTTAGCATATATTATAATCTTCAGCAACTGCCAAACAGCTCAGTTTAAAATCTGTTGCATTTTTGAAGTAATGCCAAACAGCGACAATGTTGCAATATTATAATATTACACTATTATATTCTGCAATATTTGATTCTGCTACTATTTAAATCTAAAAATATTATATTCTGCATGTATCCAAACGGGCCCTTATCCTCAAATAACCAAAAATACAAATATGGGATCTGTTAAAACCGAACCAACCAAAGATAAGGATAAACCATTTCAAAATAAATATACGTGGTTTTTAGAACCACATATGGCTAAGTCTAACTGTTTCTTCCCTTCCACATGTGGTCTACGTCAGGGGGACCTCCTGTCTCCTTACCTCTTCATCATAGTAGAGGAAATTTTGAACCTGGCTGCTCAAGATATTCAAGCACAAAAACTGATTATGCTTGTCTACCTTGTTCCAAACACCCCATGCCTTGTTTTGTATGTTGATGATCTCATGATCTTTCTTAGACCCTCTTCCAAAAGAATCCTTTGTATCAAACACCTTTTAGCCAAGTATGAGTTAGCCGGGGGCCAAATTTTTAACTAGCCTCTCTAAAAGTCACCTATTCATCGATAAATGTAATCATCGAAAAAGAGATCCATGTCAGCCATAATTGACATCCCAATTACCAATCCTCCCACTACTTATTTAGGTGCCCCTCTCTTTTTCAGAAACCTAAGATTCTCCCGCCACTTTGTAAAATTGTTGGATGCCATTAGAAACAAGCTTTTTGGGTTGGAAAGCCAAAGCCCTATCTTTGCAGGGAGATTAATTCTTAGAGGGTGGCAATTGGCACCACACTTTCTTCTCTTCCCACCGCGAAAAAAAAAAAAAAAAAACTTTTCCTAAACTACCCCTCCTCCTTCTCCCTCCTCCTCCTCCTTCTCCCTCCTCCTCCTCCTCCCTCAACCCTCCCTTCCTCTCCCAGCCTCCACCCTTCCTCTCCCAGCCTCCCCCCTCAACCCCAACCCCCCCCCCCAGTCGCCGGCGGGGAGGGAGCCCCGGCCGGCAGCCGGCTGGCCTCCCTCCCCCTCCCTCTTTCTTCCTCTCTCCCTCTTCTTTCCCTCTCTCCCTCTTCTTTCCCTCTTCTCCCTCTCTCCCTCCCTCTCCTTCCCTCCCCTACTCTTCTTCTCCCTCCCCCTCCCCTCCCCCCAGTCGCCGGCGGGGAGGGATCCCCGGCCGGCTGGCCTCCCTCCCCCTCTCTCCCTCTCCCTCTTTCTTCCTCTCTCCCTCTTCTTTCCCTCTTCTTCCTCTCTCCCTCCCTCTCCTTCCCTCCCCTACTTTCTTCTCCCTCCCCCTCCCCCTCCCCCTCCCAGTCGCCGGCCGGGGGGGGAGATCGGGCTGCAGCAGCAGGCGCTGCAGCAGGCGGCCTGCTGCAGCCCGATCTCCCCCCCCCCTGGCCGGCGACTGGGAGGGGGAGGGGGAGGGGGAGGGGGAGGGAGAAGAAAGTAGGAGAGGGAGGGAGAGAGGAAGAAGAGGGAAAGAAGAGGGAGAGAGGAAGAAAGAGGGAGAGGGAGAGAGGGGGAGGGAGGCCAGCCGGCTGGGGGCTTCCGCCGCCGGCTGCCGGCCGATCTCCTCCCCGCCGGCGACTGGGAGGGGGAGGGGAGGGGAGGGGGATGAGGGTGGAGGCTGGGAGAGGGAGGAAGGAGGGAGGAGGAGGGAGGAGGAGGGAGGGAAGAGAGGGAGGAGGGAGGAAGGGTAGTTTAGGAAATTTTTTTTTTTGTCTTGTAGTGCGGTGCCAATAGCAGAAAGTGTGGTGCCAATAGCCACCCTCTAATTCTTATTAGGCATGTTTTGACAAGTATGCCTCTCCACATATCGCTTTCCACTCCCTTCCCCAAAAAAAGCGTGCTTATAAATAGAGAGGATTCTAAGGACTTTCTTATGGTCATCCGATCATTTGGAAAAAAAACATAACATGTTGCATTGGGATCTCATCTGCCTCCCAAAATCAGAAGTTGGGCTGAATATTTGCAGAGTGAGCGAAGTTAATAATGCTTGTATGTTGAATCTTTTGTGGACTGGAATGACCTCTTCTTCCAATGGGCCACTTGGTTCAAAGCAAGATATTTTAAAAATGGATCCATTTGGAATAAAAAAAAAAGTCCACTTGCAGGCTTATGTATTTGGAAGAGGATTAGATCTTTAGTCACCTTTCTTCGCCATGAAAGCATATGGTCAATGGGTGATGGAAGGACTAACAACCTTTGGCATGACAATTGGTTGGAACACAGTAAGTGGCATCTTTGTTCCCACAATTCACCTTTCCCACATATGACTCTCTATCATTGTTGATTGTAGATGGGCGATGAGTGATCCCAAATCATCTCCCCCAAACCACAGGCAGCACTTGCAGTCCACCACTAACATTATCATCCCTGCTTCTCTTCAAGTTGATTTAGTTTCTTGGGCTGGTAGCATTTATGGGAATCTATCTCTCCAAACAACTTGGAACTTGGTCAGATCTAGAGCAATTGTTGTTCCTTAGAGTTCCCTGGTTTGGAATGAGATTGTCAATCTACGAATATCTTGTTTTGTTTGGCGACCGTTACACAGAAAGAACTCCAATGCAAAATTGCGCTAGATCAATTGGTGTTCAGCTTGCATCTAGATGTGCTCTCTGTTATAGTAATGAAGAGTCTGAGATGCATCTGTTCTTCTCATGCTCATTCTCTAGAAACCTTAATTTGGTGCTGGATTCTATCTTTCATTGGGAAGCTATTCCTCATCAACTTTTGGTGTTGGATTCTATTATTCATTTGGGCAACTCTTCCTTATGCTTCTTCCCTATTTCGATCAAGGGCTCTCATGTCTGTAGGCAGAAACGAGTCGGAGCGACAGTAGGCTCTCTTGTTTTCCTTCACCTAATCAACATGATTTGGCATTGCAGAAATGAGGAAGTTATTAACAACAAATCAGTGACCCAATCCTGGGCAATAATAAGCCGCTTGTCGGACACCCTTCAGTCTCTATTCGGAGCTTGCCTAGAGATGTTCAAAGGCAGTCTAAAGATGAGCTCTTCTTTGTTTTTCTGGGAGACATCTCTCCAATTACCTTTTGACAGGTTTTTTTTTTAGTTGATTACGTTGACTCTACATATCATGTAAGATTCATGTAATATCTTCCATGTGGGCTCCCTGCCCATAATTTTTTTTCCTGTTTTTTCAATACAATTTTACCTTAAAGCGAAAAAAAAATCATGCTTTTGCCCACCCATTGGCTTAAAATCACTGCACATTCTGCCCCATGTGAACAGGGTTCAGGCTGGTGGGGCTGATGACCCGACCATATTTTATTAACCATCAATTCTCATTCCATGAGAAAATTTTTTTTGTAACCCATCGAAGGGGCTGGAACCCTGAGACTCGTGACACAACTCACACTTGTGAGGTGATGGGAAATCATATATGCGAGGAGAGAGAAATACAACTCACACATGCGAGGAGACAGACACAACTCACACATGTGAGGTGATGGAAACTCATACATGCAATGAGACATAAACACAACTAACACATGTAAGGTGATGGGAACTCATACATCCTATGAGAACTTTAAATCATTTATAGTCACAAGGATGTTGGTTTTAAACATGTCAAAACTACCTGCAGTTGGAATGTTGGATCTTGTGTCCTTAGAATTTCATGAAGAATGAACTGTTTGAAATATAAAATATTCGAATGGCTGAATCCGTTTATTGAAGATATTACATTCTAACTTGAAGTTTTGGAAGTTCCGGGTTCGTTTTCTACATTGGTCAAAACAACTCAAAAGTGTGCAAAAATAATAAACTAAGTAGAGAAAAATAAACTCAAAAGCACATACCACAAGGACACCAGATATAACGTGGAAAGCCCTAACTGGGTGAAAAGCCATGGATCCGAACTGGATCAACAGCCAAGCAATATAAATCTCGCAATTATAAGAAACTTACAGATTCCTCTCCAGATATCTCCTACCTAAGGACTGCGATTACCTATTGTGTCACTCCACGCTTCAACGACTTTCCATACTGTTGATTGCAACAGATTTAATACTGCGCTTGACTCCTCAAATCTTCTACGTAAGAAGCTAATCTTCTGCCAGGGAAGTAAAAGAAGTTGCTCTCTAGAAACACTCTTTAACACAACTCTTTAATTGAACTTTTAGAGAAGAATTCTCTCAATTTGACTTTTAACTTAGAACTTTGAGAGGTGAAGTACAACTTTAGAGTAGCCCTTGAGTCCTTTAAATAGCCTTTAGGACGTGCTTAAGGTTGCCTAAATTGATTAGGACTAAAATAGGCAGTTTGAGCATAATTAGAAATAAACTTCTAATTTTCGTAGGACTCAGCCACATCGTACGCTCGAGTGGGACATGGTGCGCTCAAGCGGGCTAACATTCTGTTTGGCGCATTGGCTGTTTACTGACTACATCCGCTCAAGCGGGCAGTGGGGCGCTCGAGCGGGCCCTTAAACTTGATGATCTGAAAATTCAACATACTAATTCTTCCCAGCTTTCTTCTTTCAAATCTATCAGACTTCTTTATCTCCCCTTTAGCATACTTCTAATTTTGTTTGATTTCTTACTTCTAATTCTGCAAGACTTTTTTCTGTTAGTCCTTCCAGATTTCTATTTTCAGAGTAGAAACATAATCATTTTCTAAAAATAAGAATTACAACTCAATGGACCCAGAGTTTTGTCAAACCCATAAATTAGCTAATAAACAAAAACCTAACAAGTTTCATCAACCCAACTGTTGAGCGCTAATTTGTTCTTCTCTCGATGTTATCTCATTATGCATAGGACAAAGGATTCTTCTGTTTGCAAAACCATGAGAGATATAAGAGGGATCAGTGACCTTGTATAACTTTATTTCTGATGCATAATGAGGAAAAGTACTTACTGCAGCCTGTAGGAAAATAATTACATGCCATTCAATTCTTGAGCTGTATTAGCAAAGATCTTTAGTTGGATAGAGTTAGAATCCAGTTATTACTTGAAAACAAGGGCCTGAATCATGTTAGGCCCATCTGCTAGCCATAGTAATATGAATTTGTATAACAACACATGTGTTCCCATAGTAATATGAATTTGTTGAACACCACATATGCATACTTCTGAAATGCATCACAAAGATGATTGGCTGTTACAAACCTGACAATCATATAATAATTACAATAGTGATCTTGGAAAAGGAGATTTGCCCTCCATATTGATCAATTTTAATTTATTTTGAATTCAGGCCATATCTATGGTGAAAGCTTTTTTGATTCCCAGCTCGGTTTGAACAATGTCTTCTAAATCTACCCTAAGAAGCCAAAGCAGATGGAAACAAAATAAAGGAGGATGAATTTCTCAGCTCGGGATTTGTGGAATGCTTAGGTCTGACCACTTCTAGGATTCTAAAATATGGTTTCTTGCTCAAATCTCCAAAATATATATATATGGGGCCGGTTCTCCTCAACTGCAGTTGAGGAGAGCGTCCGCTGGAATCGTGTGCCTGAAACGTGTGGGGATATGATCGAAGGAAAATGAGGCCCGCCCAACACATTTCATTTTCCCCCCTTTCAAAGCCTCTTCCGTCTTCTCTCTCACTCTCTCTGCGATCTCCTTCTCTCCCATCTCAAGCACACTCTCTCTCTCTCTCTCTCTCTCTCTCTCTCTCTCTCTCTCTCTCTCTCTCTCTCTCTATCTCTCTCTCCCCCCCCATCTCCATCTCAAGCACTCGATCTCTCCATCTCCCTGCAACGAGGCTCTTACTCTCTTCCTCTCCATCCCGCTGCGATCGAGCTCGCTGCCGAGATCGTCCCCCTCCGGCGACCCTCTCACCTGTTGTCTCTCTCTCAGAAGATCTCGTCTGTGGTCTCTCTCTCCCGTCTCTAGCCTGCTATCTCTCTCCCTGAAGATCTCGTCTGCGGTCTCTCTCTCTCTATCTCTCTCTCTCTCTCTCTCCATCTGGCTGCAGTCTCTCTCTCTCTCCCATCTCGACGAGGATCTCTCTCTTCCTCTCGCCTTTGCTCGAGCTCGCTGCTGCGTCGCCTCTCCCTCTCTCTCACTGAGAAGACGTCTCTCTCTGCTGCTCCCTCTCTCCCGCACCGCTCTCTCTCTCTCCCGCGACCGACAGGTAAGGAATCCGCCCTCCCTCTCTCTGCTTTTCATTTTTTCGTTAAATGCTCTGCAACCAGTAGAAATGGAATGTGGGGTTTTTTTTTAATTTCTGTACAAGGTTTAGGTTTTGATAGATTTGGCAGATTCAGCTTGAGTTTGAGATTTTGTGGTTTGTGGTGGGGATTTGAGGGTTTGGGGTTAGGGATTTTAAGGTCTGCTGCTCTCCCCCTCTCTGTTGCGATCTCTCCTCATCTGGCTGCTGCTCTCCCCCTATCTGCTGCGTCTCTCGTCATCTCTCCCTCTCTCATCGCTGTAAGGTCTGCGTGACGACATCAGCAAGGTAAATGCTCTATTTTTTTCTACATGTAGACCCTGTTGGTATATGGTTCCATGTTTGCCTAAACAATGGGCGTGGGTTGTACAAGCAGAATCTTAAATTTGGTGATAGAGTTGCATTCCACTTCCACAACCACCGAGAGATCCGGATAGATTTAATTTAAAAAAAAGAAGAGGAAGATGATATTGAAGTGGGTTGGAAATGATGGTTATTGATTGGCTGAGAGTGTTGGATTTTGAAGTGGATATTTGATTTTCTTGGATTTTGAAGATGATATTGAAGTAGCCCATTATGGACTGATTTAAGACATTGACACACCGGTGTTTGGATTTTGTCATCCTGGCCATTGGTTTGTATGAAATACTCTAGGTGATGGGTGTCCAAAAAGACTGAATCTTTCTTGCACCTCTGCACAATCTTTCCATCTGAGCTTATACGACAGTTGCACTAGTGAATTTGTGATGTACTAACAGAATGACAACATTTTGTATTTTCCCTTACAAAGTAACGTCCACCTAAATGTTGATTGCAACCATCTGCATCAATATGCCATATCTCCAGCAATTTTTTTTCTTTCTCCATTGCAGAATCTCTCTTATTATTTATTTTGGCTGCAGTCCATTGTAGAATTGGTCACTAATTGGGCATGCTCTACTTTTCTCTCTTTCAAATTGGTAGGTTAAAAGTGGTTAGACAAAATATCATCATCCAATTCCAATTCGAGGAACACTAATTGGGCTCCAAAATGCCCCTGTGGGAGTGGAGACATGAGATTATTTACAAGTCATACGGAGACCAATCCGAATCGGAAGTTTTGGAGATGTCCATATTGGAATGTAAGTGATGTTTTCATGATCATATTTGTTGCAATTATTACTGAAATATTCAATTTATGATTCAAATAAATGTCATTTTGCTAAAAGGAATCTCATTTGATTGTAGGATGACAATGGATGTGATGCATTTTTTTGAAAAGATAAAGTGTCAAGGGAGCGTCCACCTAACTCAAGCCTTGAAAGAGTCAATGGAAGCCTGACGTCATCTGTTGAAGGAATTAAAGAAGCCTTTGAATCACAAAACCGACTTATGCATGCACATATTGAAAGCGAAAATTTAAGAAATCTGTATTTGTGCAAAATACATCACATTTTGAAAGTTATATGTCATGTATTCGTGATCACGTGCTGTCTTTTAGTTTACATATCTTTTCGGGTGTAAATGATATTGTGAATGAACTTATGTTTGTAGTTGATAACATGAATATCTAGTGTAATATGCTGTGATCAGCTGGGTGAATGAAACATTTGTCTCACACATGACAAATTTTAGGCCTCCCTACAAACCCCTTTGTCTTGTGTGAATGTGTTAGAAAATGCAGATTTGAAGGATTAGGTTTGATTGAATTGCTTGGTACTAATTTTTTTGCTTGGTACTAATTTTTTGGTTACTTTACTTTTGAATAGAGAAACAGACTTCTTATATAGCCATTTAGCACATATGAACCCACTTGGTTGAAAATGTGCGCGATTGAAAAACTGACCAAACGCGAATGTCTCCGTCCAATAAAATGCAGATTTTTAGATTGCCATATGGTCTTTCAAAACCAAATTTTTAGCCAAAAAATCCATCAGGAAGTTGTCTAATCAGTGCGCAAAACAGTGGTACTCAGCCATTATTTTCAAGAAAACAGCACATGAACCCACTTGGTTGAAAATGTGCGTGATTGAAAAACTGACCAAACGCGAATGTCTCCATCCAATAAAATGTAGATTTTTAGTTTGCCATATGGTCTTTCAAACCCCAAATTTTCATCCAAAAAACCCATCGGGAAGTTGTCTAACCAGTGAGCAAAACAGTGGTACTCAGCCATTATTTTCAATAAAACAGCACATATGGGCCCACTTGGTTGAAAATGTGCGCGATTGAAAAACTGAACAAACGCGAATGTCTCCATCCAATAAAATGCAGATTTTTAGTTTGCCATATGGTCTTTCAAACCCCAAATTTTCAGCCAAAAAATCCATCGGGAAGTTGTCTAACCAGTGAGCAAAACAGTGGTGCTCAGCCATTATTTTCAAGAAAATAGCACATATGAACCCACTTGGTTGAAAATGTGCGCGATTGAAAAACTGACCAAACGCGAATGTCTCCGTCCAAGAAAATGCAGATTTTTAGATTGTCATATGGTCTTTCAAACCCCAAATTCTCAGCCAAAAAATCCATCGGGAAGTTGTCTAACCAGTTGCAAAACATTGGTACTCGGCCATTATTTTCAAGAAAACAGCACATATGAACCCACTTGGTTGAAAATGTGCGCGATTGAAAAACTGACCAAACGCGAATGTCTCCATCCAACAAAATGCAGATTTTTAGTTTGCCATATGTTCTTTCAAATCCCAAATTTTCAGCCAAAAAATCCATCGGGAAGTTGTCTAACCAGTGAGCAAAACAGTGGTACTCAGCCATTATTTTCAAGAAAACAGCACATATGGACCCACTTGGTTGAAAATGTGCGCGATTGAAAAACTGACCAAACGCGAATGTCTCCGTCCAAGAAAATGCAGATTTTTAGATTGTCATATGGTCTTTCAAACCCCAAATTCTCAGCCAAAAAATCCATCGGGAAGTTGTCTAACCAGTTGCAAAACATTGGTACTCGGCCATTATTTTCAAGAAAACAGCACATATGAACCCACTTGGTTGAAAATGTGCGCGATTGAAAAACTGACCAAACGCGAATGTCTCCATCCAACAAAATGCAGATTTTTAGTTTGCCATATGTTCTTTCAAATCCCAAATTTTCAGCCAAAAAATCCATCGGGAAGTTGTCTAACCAGTGAGCAAAACAGTGGTACTCAGCCATTATTTTCAAGAAAACAGCACATATGGACCCACTTGGTTGAAAATGTGCGCGATTGAAAAACTGACCAAACGCGAATGTCTCCGTCCAATAAAATGCAGATTTTTAGTTTGCCATATGTTCTTTCAAACCCCAAATTTTCAGCCAAAAAATCCAACGGGAAGTTGTCTAACCAGTGAGCAAAACAGTGGTACTCGGACAGAACCCAAACAATACAAATCTGCACATAATTTTCTCCAACATTCAGAACCCAATAAATACAGGTGTGCTCGGACAGAAGCCAAAAAAGTCATTACAAGCATAAGAATAATCAAATCTGCACATCCATTCCACAACTGAAATTGGAAAACCAATTTCTATTCCACAACAGAACCCAATTTGTTTAAATAACATCCATCCCAACATTCTGCACTCACAACTGAACCCAATTTCTACACATAACTGAACCCAAATTTTGCACTTTCAAGAAACCAAAAAAAAAAAAAAAAAGCCAAAATTCTGCATGAAGGCACTAAAATAAGAAAGAAAGATACACTATCTGAAAACCAAATCAATTATATCCATTGAAGACTGTGACAACAAATACTGATTTAAGTCTAAAACCATTCATTCATGAACTTTGTTCGGAAACATAATGAAAATGTGCACCTACT
The DNA here is from genome assembly GCA_012931725.1 of Litsea cubeba. Classification (NCBI taxonomy): domain Eukaryota; kingdom Viridiplantae; phylum Streptophyta; class Magnoliopsida; order Laurales; family Lauraceae; genus Litsea; species Litsea cubeba. The sequence continues at coordinate 34,991,829 of CM022948.1, forward strand.
TACAAAAGTGTTGATTCATCTCAAACATATTAAACTTATAAAATAAAAGTCCAACTTCATAATGATGGCAGTCTTGATGTCTTCTTCTCTGCATGGATACTTAATGACACATTCTCTGCATAATTATAGCAATTCGACTGCAATAGACATAACATGAGATAAATAACGGAGGGAAATATACATCAACTTCCATCATCAAAAAATTCACAAATGCAAAGAAAAAAATTAATTACCTGTTTCCTCATCAGAGCTTCCTCTACTTCCAACATTAGAGCCTAGTGAATGTCCTGGATCAGCATCAGCTAACCTGAAATATACTTTTATAAGTAATAGTTTTATATGAAAAATGGGAGATAACAAGAAAACTCGCATTAAATCAGTTTACCTGTTCAACAACACCGGACAATTTCGCTTGTCATGTGACACACCGCGCTTGTTGCATCCCTTACAAAGACGCCCTTTTGTTGCCTTTTCCTTCGATGATTTAAGTCTTTTTGCGCGTCCTTTCGTCACAACATGCTCCGGCTCACGATATTCAACCACATTACTTTCCACAAGTCCATTCCCTTTATCAATGCTTGTATTTGATGGGTTGTTTAACGTCAACTGCCTTAATTTCATCTCCAATTCATTATGACCACTGATTAAAAACTCAAAACCTTCTTTAGATTGACTAGCTATGTCAATAAACCCTGCAAACATACATGACAAGCGACTATGTCTAGCCAAGCATGGGTTAACACCAACAGATCCACCTGATTCAACAACGTCCACCAATGCATCTTTTGTAGCACCCTTCGTCCATGGCTTCAAAATGTAACGCTCGGACAAAAACAGTATTGAACATCTCTTCAAGATAGTCAAAACATGACAACAAGGGATGCCTTCAAATTCAAACTTCTTGCAAGAACAATATGCATGCTTCTCGTCTTTTTTCCATACAACCTCTCTTTCAATTCCATTCTCTTCAGAATAATTTTTCAAAATGAACTTAGAGGTGAGATCATCTTCGTAAACAATATTTTCTGCAACTGACATGGTGGTGAATAACTCATCTTGAAACTTATAAAATAAGTTTCTTGTGTATACTTCGGCCATTTGCTTTTTCATTGGTGAACATGTCTTCATTTTTAGCCTCCCATTGCTATTCTCAAAATCCTCCTTCTTTTCAAGATACTTCAAACGTTCAACCCCAGCGTCAAAACGCAATATGAAATCAAGGAGAGAATTCTTGTACTCTACGTACTGCTTCACAAATGAATTCATGCTTTCACTTCTTGAAGTGGTCGACATGCCACCAAAAAAATTTTGTTTCAAATATACCGGAACCCACGTATGATGAATCTTAAATATATCCGCCAACCAGTCATTCTCCTTAAGCTTATTGTTTGTTATGATCTGATTCCAATGACTCTCAAATTGATCAGTAGTGTCAGATTTATGAACACATTTTGTGATCTGATCTATTAAACCCTCATTGTGAATATGAACCCTTCCCAAATTCGTAGGCAACTTGTCCAAAATGTGCCATAGGCAAAACCGATGAACAGTGTTTGGCATGACATTCTTTATGGCCTTTGTCATTGCCAGATCTCGATCTGTAATAATACCCTTTGGTGGACTAAATGACATGGCTTCAAGCCATGTGTTAACCAACCACTCAAATGTCTCCGTTTTTTTCATTTGGTAGAAACCCACATCCAAATAAAGTTTTTTGCCCATGATGATTGCAACCTACAAATGCGCCAAAAATAAGTTCATAGCAATTAGTTTTATAGGTTGTATCAAATGTCACCACATCACCAAAGACTTTGTAAGCCGAACGAAATGATCCATTTGCCCAAAGCACATGTGTTATCTTTTTATCTGCATCTCGCTTAATGGTATATGTGAAACCATTTTCCATTTCTTTGCGGTTTTCAAAGAGTTAAAATAGCAGCTGTCCGTCTAGCCCTCTTTTCTTTGCCTTTTCATCCCTACGGTGATTTTTGGCATCCGTATCTATAAATCCAATTTTGTCTAGTCCCCTAGATTGAGATGCAAACACTTGCATTTGTTGTTTGCTTCCCACGTTTGCTGAATCATAAGTGTTTATAAGTTGTTGCTTTGATTCTGGCACTTCACGATGCGACCTCAACATAAAGCTCTTACTCGGAGTAGCGGGGGCATGAGAGTGTTGAGGAACAAACATGGATACCACATAACCACCTGACTTATCAAGTTTCACTTGCAACTTAGCCTTACAATCGAATCTTGTTTCCATTCGACGTCTTTGAACAAGTTCCTTATCAATCCAATGTTTCTCATCTGTTTTACCCTCCTTTGAACAAACAAATCGCTTCCATACAACCTCCCCATCTTTACCTCTATTGCTAGATTCTTTTTCTTATACTAAATCCAGCGAGTTTTCCATAAGCATTATAAAAGTTATATGCCTCATCTAAATCATCAAAATGCATGCCCAATTTTGGTGTCATGTTTTCATCCACAACTGGATAGTGGACAACTGATGATGATGAGGAGGTCATATCCATATGCAATCTGGATATCAAATGATTAAAATTAGTCATGAATAAAAGACCCAAAGAAACAGTCCCATGACTACTCCAATGCAGAATATTGAATCAACATATGGCAAACATAAAACGTGTAGTATATGTAGCAGATAAATGAGACAATTTTGACTTAGCCATAGATAGGAATACAAGAGTTCAAGATTCATACAAACCAAATGATGTGGCAAAGAATAAAACAACTGTCGGCGACATGTAATGATTTACATAGAAACCAAATGATCTGCAATCAATATACAAGATTCAAACGGGTGTGTTGTCAAAAGACTTCTTCCCTAATATGTAACCATGTCCAAATTTCATAGTAAAAAGAACAGATGTGTCCTCAGTTGCCCTCGTTTTAACATACAACCATAACAAATATCACAAGATTCTACAAGTATATAAAAAGACCAAAAAAAAATACAATAGACTCAGCTATAAATGAAGTTCGTCTAAACCACAACTAGTTCTTTGGCTTAATTTGTCAACCATGAAAGGTTGGTCGATGAGTTCTGCAGCTTAGCCTCAGATTGAATTCAACTTTAAAAAAAAGAGCAGCATACCTTAAAATCCCTAACCCCAAACCCTCAAATCCCCACCACAAACCACAAAATCTCAAACTCAAGTTGAATTTGCCAAATCTATCAAAACCCAGACCTTGTACAGAAATTAAAAAAAAAAAAAAAACCCCACATTCCATTTCTACTGGTTGCAGAGCATTTAATGAATAAAATGAAAAGCAGAGAGAGGGAGGGCGGAATCCTTACCCGTCGGTCGCGGGAGAGAGAGAGAGAGTGGTGCGGGAGAGAGGGAGCAGCAGAGAGAGACGTCTTCTCAATGAGAGATAAGGAGAGGCGACGCAGCAGCGAGCTCGAACAAAGGCGAGAGGAAGAGATAGATCCTCGTCGAGATGGGAGAGAGAAAGAGAGAGGCTGCAAGCTAGATTGAGATGGGAGAGAGAGAGAGACCGCAGACGAGATCTTCGGGGAGAGAGACAGCAGGCGAGAGATGGGAGAGAGAGATCGCAGACCGCAGACGAGATCTTCGGAGAGAGAGACAATAGGCGAGAGGGTCGCCGGAGAGGGGACGATCTCGGCAGCTGAGCTCGATCGCAGTGGGATGGAGAGGAAGAGAGTAAGAGCCTCGTCGTAGGGAGATGGAGAGATCGAGTGCTTGAGATGGAGATGGAGAGAGAGAGAGAGAGAGAGAGAGAGAGAGAGAGAGAGAGGAGAGAGAGAGAGAGAGAGAGAGAAAGAGAAGACGGAAGAGGGCTTTGAAAGGGTGGAAAATGAAATGTGTTGGGTGGGCCTCATTTTCCTTCGATCATATCTCCACATGTTTTAGGCACACGATTCCAGCGGACGCTCTCCTCAACTGCAGTTGAGGAGAGCCGACCCCTATATACATACACTTTGGCTCGTTCTTATTATGCTTGGGAAGAACTACAGTTTCTTATGAATGGTGTTTAATGATGTGCCTGTAAAAGTGTCTACTTTTTGTGGTATTGGATATATACCAAATGGGGTCGGTACGTTTAAGTAAAATTTTCATAGATTGGACCCAATGGAAGTTTGTATCAGCTGATTTGATGGGCATGTGGCCATTCTTTCTCCAGTGTTCCAACAATTTTTCACACTGATATCTCCAGCCTATGGACATTCCAGCTGCTACCAGGGCATGGCCTTTTTCCACAACATGACAAGCAAATTATAATAGTTTAAAGCCCACCTTGCATGGATCTAGGATCTTGAGAAGGCTAAGGTGAGGCATATCCAAGCCAAGCCCACCTTTAAAAACACTGGCCTGCATACAGCCCAAGCCCGAAACAGGCCTTAAAAGCTTGGCGCTAGCTTGGATGTGTTACACACATTAGGCCCGAGCCCAACTTTTTTAGATAATTAGGTCAGAACAAGTTGGACTTTTGGGAAGGGGGGAGGGGAGGGGAGGGAAAATTAATTTTACCTCCTCTTGTTTGGGAAGTTAAAAGTAAGGGGAAAAAAGTGAAAAAGTAGGGTTTTGTTTGTTTGTGAGGTAGAGGGACAAAGACCATTTTATCCTTACTTTTGTAAAAGTTTCCATTGGACAAAAGGGCAATTTAGTAATTTCAAACATTTTTCCCACTTTGCCCCTCATTTTCCCCCATTCTTGAAGGGAAAATTCTGGAGTGGGCCCCACACTCATTTTCCCACCACTTTCCCTCCCCCCCTTCCCAAACACCCTCATTTTTCATTTTCCCCCCATTTTTTTCCTTCTCCTAATTTTACCCCCTTCCCAAACGGACCCTAACGCTGTGTTTGGGAAGGGGGGAGGGGAGGGGAGGGAAAATTTGAGAGGGAAAGAAAATGAAGGGGAGGGGTGGGGAGGGAAAATTAATTTTACACCATCTTATTTGGGAAGTTAAAAGTAGGGGGAAGAAATGTAAAAAAGATAGGGTTTTATTTGTTTGTGAGGTAGAGGGACAAAGACCATTTTATCCTTGCTTTTGCAAAAGTTTTCATTGGACAAAAGGGTAATTTAGTAATTTCAAACATTTTTCCCTCTTTGCCCCTCATTTTCCCCCCATTTTTTAGGGGAAAATTCTGGAGTGGGCCCCACACTCATTTTCCCCCCACTTTCCCTCCCCCCTTCCCAAATATCCTCATTTTTCCTTCATTTTTTTCCTTCCTCCCATCACTACACCATTTCAGGGTTTTTACAGCGCGTCATTTACGGCGTGCATTGAATGCAAGCCGTAAATAATATAATAGTACGGCGCGCATGGAATGCGAGCCGCAAAAGGGCTTTTTCTTCTCTTTATTAAGGCGTGCATTTTGCGCGTCGTGAGATCTTATCAATTACAGCGTGCATTTAGGACGCCGTAAATTCTTGAGCATTTGCAGCCCACATTCGCAAGCCGTAAAAATATTAGGGTATCACAGCCCACATGTTGCACACTGTAAAAGGCCAAGCCATTCAAATTAAGTTCACGGCCTGCTTTGAGAAGCTGTAAGATTAATCAGCTTTCACAGCCCACATTTCGTATGATGTAAAAAAAGAAAACCGCCAAATTAATATTCCAAAAATATTTCGCACCCTTTTTTTGACACCCAAAATTTAGCCCCAAATTAGGGATAGACGATACCCACTGAGAATCCAAATTTTGACACCAAAAAAATTTCGCACACCTTCTTCTCACAATACCCACCGAGAACCCATTGCTCACACTACCAAAAAAATGACTTTTGGCGTTGAACTTTTTGCCGCGGCCAGTGTTTTTGTGGCTATTTCTTACTTGTTGCCACCACCAATAGAGTTAGTGGCAACAAATCTCATTTTGCCTCGCCCGTGTCTGCCCGTGACAAAACGTGTCGGGAAGTTTTTTTTACCGATGAAAATTAGCGTCGGAAAATTTGTCACCGACATTTAATATAAAACATCGGTACAGGTTGGTAGATTTTTTTACTTTTTTTTTTTAAAAAAAAATTAATTTTTACCGATGAAAATCTCTATTTTTTACGACGAAAAATAATCGTCGGTAAATTTCCCAATTTTTTTTCCCTCTCCCGCCACCGAAACCCCTCTTCGACAGTAGTGGACGCGATGATGTTTGAATACTTCAAATAAGCAATATACCATGTCATATTTTTAGGAAGGCAACATATGAATGTTCTTCAAGCTTGATTTATCTTTTCTTGCTCTTTTATATTTGATAAGTAATATATGTGGAAGGGAACAAAGAAGAGGTTGTTTTGATAAGTAATATATGTGGTAGGTACCTTCGCGAATAAATCCCAATGGAAGAAGACGAAAAGTGTGTGAATCTTGTAAATGAACAAACAAGAATTCCCTCATTGTTTTGGTATTGATTTGAATGGATGATCATTTTCATATATTTTTTCCCCATGGCCTATCAAGCTTGTATAGACTGCAAGTCCAGTGTTTTTGTTTTTAACTGCATGTCAAGTGTTTATTTGTAGGTTCTGTTTACATTTTTTATTTTAGTTTATTAATTTGTATTTGTAGCAATAAAAAAATGTGGATTTAATTTTTTTAATTAAAAAATAATTAATTTTTTTATAAAAAAAAAACAATTAAGGCGCGTCTTGCGAGCCGTAAATTGAAACTCGCCAATTCTTTAATGGCCTGCATTTGCAAGTTGTAAAAACATATATTTAATTACGGCTTGCATTTGGAGCCGTTAATCAGATTGTACACAACCCATTTACAGCCCACAAATGCAAGCTGTGTAAAACATTTTTCGTTTTAAGTATTCACGGCTTACTACGTGTGCCATAAACTTAAGCACACCAATGCTTTAACGCACTTATTTTGCGTCGTAAAAGTTTAGTATTTACGACCTGCTTAGAAGGCCATAAATCTGGTCCAAAAATCCTAAGAGCATCATTTTCAGCGTTCATTGATCCTATTTACGGCCTGTATATGCACGCTGTAATTACATCGACCCTTTTACGGCAGGAGCTTTTACGGCACGACCCCCATGAGCCGTAAACTTACATTTACGGCGCGTATTGCACGCTGTAAAAGCCCTGAAATGGTGTAGTGCATTTTACCCCCTTCCCCAAACGGACCCTTAGTCACTCTTTTGAGCTTTCTAATAACTTGTTTCAGAAAATGAATCACAAACTACATTTATTGATTCTTTGGACGGGCTTTGGGCCTATTCGTTAATTCAACCCAACATATATATAAACGGGCCCAGCCGGAGTACTAATACAATTGAGTGTGAACTAAATAGGGTACAATTCGTTTTGAAATCGAAATCCTCTGGACCCGAGTGGGTCTACGTATGAACTCTGAGCGGAGATAACAACCCGTGAATGGGCGGGCCTGTTTGGTAATTTGACTAGTAAAGTCAAGTAAAGTTAAGTCAATTTAAACATCACATCAAAATCACTTTTTACCAAAACTCCCTCCATCTTTTAAAAAAAAAAAGTAAAAAAGTAACTACATTTATTAACTAAAAGATCAAAAAAACCCCTTATCCCATATAAAAAGTCAAAAATACTTTTTTTTAAATAACTAAAAATAAAATACCATCGTAATCGACTATATATTTTATTCATTCTTTTTTTTTTTTTTTCACTTCAATCAACTTCACTTTAAAAGTAAAGTGCCAAACGGGCATCACCCTGATATTTTTCCTCACGGATCCGGACTCCTGCTTTTGGAGTGAGAATTGACTATGTATGACCCCATCCAACATGGAACCAATTTATGGGTCCCACTGAATTACATGTACAGAATCTATTCTATTGGCTCTTTATTAATTAATGCTTTGGATGCCAAAGACCTGCGCTTGTACCTTCTCTTTGCCAAAGAAACTTTACCCAAAGACCTGCGCTTGTACCTTCTCTTTGCCAAAGAAACTTTACCCATTTCAATTTCAATGCAGGAGTGCAAACGAGAGAAGCAGAAAACCATGGCAGCCAAACAGATGAGCCTGACACTCCTTGTGGACGAGAAAAGGAAGAGGGTCATCTATGCAGAATCGGGCAAGGACTTTGTAGAAACCCTCCTCAGCTTCTTGACATTGCCCCTAGGAACTGTCATCAAGCTCTCCGGCAAGCAATCCAAGATGGGTTCCTTCACCATGTTATATCAGAGCTTGGAGGATTTTGATTTGGAGTTCCTAAGTACCGAATCATGCAAAGAAATGCTGCTCAATCCCAAAAGCTCTGCAGTAGAACTATACAAGAATCTACATCCAATGTTTGATTTAGGAGCCACTAAACCTACCCAGTACTATATCTGTAACTCTTGGAAACATGGCTTTGAAGAACACTCTGTCAGTACTGTTGAGAACGCTCGGTGTCGTTGCGGGAAAACTATGAATTGCAGGATATATGAAGAGAAGGGGGCTGTTGATGCTGTTGGGGGAGATGGGGTGTTTCTAAAGGGAAATATGAGGTTTATGATAGGGAATGATCTGCAGGTATCTGTTGCTTCTTCTTCTAGGTGCTTCGCTCTGCTGAGGGAACTTGGCATCAGTGATGCATCTGTGCTTGTGGAGAGAAAAGTGATTGTTGGTGAAGAGGAGGTATGTGGTTGAATCGAATCTAAGTTTGGATAATTTGGGTCTCATTTTCCTTTGCAGGAATGTCTTGAATTCATGTTGGGGGGAATTTGGAATGTGGCTTTAGTTTTCATTCCTGAATTCCTTGGGTCATTTATGCTGAAATTCCTGTAGGAAATTTTCACACATCATGAAGCCCTTAATATATTCTTTGTTTCATGGCTTACTAAATTATGATGGGAATTACACTTGTATAAGCATCTCTTATATACAAATTCAAATGAGCAAATATTATAGCATATGAGATGTAAAAATAAATAGCTACTAGAGTACATCAATGGATAAACACTATACTATTAGATGGGTCTCACTTTATCTGAAAATGCAACATTCAAACGTGGGTGTCACCTCTTGGGCATGTTTGGATGTGTGGTGAAGTGAGATGAGGTGAGGTAAAACCTCCATTATCCAGACAAGAAAAGACATTGGGTCATATCAAAAGTACACAATTTCAAAAATCCCTCCCAATTTTTCAAAAAAAGTCAAAAAAAGCAACCTCCTTTCTCCATTAAAAGACAAAAAAAACTCTACTTTTCTATACAAAAAGTGAAAAAGATTCAATGCCAAACAAGTAAAAATAAAACACCATCATAACACCTTATATTTTATTCTCTCTTGATTTGATGCTTCACCTCACCATACTTCAATTACACGCGAAAAACATTGTGGCACCTAAATCTCCTACATAAGGAATTGTCAAAAAGAATAATATGTAATTATAAATTCATAAATTCCAAGATATGAAATCTACTCTCATCCAAATGTGGAGATGCAATAATGTGATGGTTGTCCCTTTGGCATTTCCAAATTCCATGGTTGTCCCCTTGGCATTTCCAAATTCCATGTTTCTCTGCTAGAACACTTAATTCCAACCACATGAAAAGTCACTTTTAATCCTTTGGAATTCCCAAATTTCAACCCCCTTAAGCATTTCTGAATGCTCCGGCCAAGAGGATGATTCGGGATTCCACAAAAGGGACAGCTTCTGGAGAATTTATGAATTCTTTAAACATGAGTCCTTTGAATTATTCGAAAGAAACAGGGCCTTATGGATTCTAAGCAATGACTTTCTATCAAAAAGTTAAAGGACCTTTTGTATAGGTGACATTGAATTCTTATGATATTTAAGCAATGTCTTTCTATTAAAGGGGGATAAAAGTGAAGTATTAAAGGTGAAAATTTACAAGGGGCGGCAATCTTCCCTTTAGGAAATGGCTACCCTTACCCACCACCACCCTACTAAAGTGAAATATTAGGAAAATGATGTCCCATCTAGATCTCCCCCTTGGTCCCTTCATTCCTTTCCTCGACACGTGTTTGAACAAAACTGACTTTACTATAAGTTTTGAGGAATTCAATAGGAAGTAGGTGAATAGGCCCTTAGTCAAAAGTTCATTTTTTTTGTTTCCCCTTCTTGTAAGGGATACTGACCTAAGAAAAATGTACTGCTCCTGTTGCATTCAGGTTTTGCATCTGCTTAAGTGTTTATTACTATCCAAGACACCTTTAACAGATGTATTTCTGGAGGAGCTCAACACTATTGATGTGGTAGACCTTGATTTGAATGTCACGTGTCATGATTCCAAAGACAATCAATCTCAATCAGAGAAAGAGATGGGCGATGACTCCAAGAAGATGAATGTAAAGTTAATTATGAGCAAATCAAACCACAGGGACTTGTATGCGGACGGTGGGGAAGACTTCATAGATCTTCTCTTTTGCTTCCTTTCATTTCATCTTGGTTCTGTTGCTAAATGCTTGGGTGGATGTACTGGCATGGGATATTCCGATAACTTAGTCGATACTCAATCTCAAACAGACAAAGAGATGGGCGGTGAGTCACAACAGGGTGACTCCAAGAAGATGAATGTAAAGTTATTTCTGAGCAAATCGAACAACAGGGTCTTGTATGCAGAAGGTGGGGAAGAATTCACAGATCTTCTCTTTAGCTTCCTTGCCTTTCCTCTTGGTTCCATAGTTAAATGCTTGGGTGGATGTACTGGCACGGGATGTTTAGATAACCTATACAAGAGCGCCGAAGATTTGAGCTGTAAGGATTGCATGATATCTGAGGGATGCAAAGCCATTCTACTCGACCCAAAGCTACCACCGTATTTTGGGACCAAGAATCAACTACTACAGATTGAAGAACAAGTTCCATGTAAGCCCAAGTTTGTTTGTTGCGCCACTTGCCGTGGCTCCGCTGCTTTTATTACAAGCCCTAGGATGTGCTGTCATTCGAGTAGGAGAGACGTACAATTATCTACCACGAACCCAAAGTTTCCTGGTGCGGTGACAGAGCTTGGAGGAGCATTTGTGGCTGGACCAGCAATGTTCATGGTAACTGACGAGTTGGCTGTGAAACCTCTTTCGACCATGTCGGGCATCTCTCTTCTTAGCAAATTCAACATCCCCATCAGTGAGATGGAGGAGCAGATTGTGTGCATTGGGGAAAAGGAGGTAAAGGAAAACAACTATATACATAAATGAATTTTGTATCTGCAACAAAGCCAAATCAAGGCTATATATTAGTAAATAGGGGCTATTCATTGGTTGGGCTAGCCCAAATGAATGCTTGTCTGACGGATGGTATAAAAACTAGTCCTGACTTGCCCAGAGTTGGCTGTCATCTTGGCTTATGAGGTCACAGATCAGACAAATTGAATGAGAAATCGAGTATGGGTACATTTCTTCACCAGATTTAGCACAGTTACTCGGTGCAGTGACCTTCCGAGTTAAGTTGATTTTCTTAGTGCTTAAGTATGCTCCAACCTTGGTTCAGTTAGTGGGCCTAATTATGCAGATCCAAATTGAGACCATAGGTTTATAGTTTGGCTCAGCTTACCTGGCCCTTTTAGAAATACTAGGCCTGTCTTTGTTAAATATGTTGCATTTGGTTTGCCCGGGCGGCACATTTAGCTATTAATCCAGCAAAAAGGCTTGTGCCCTTGGTTTTAAGTAATGTCCATCATGTAATTATTTTGCCCGCTGCGTACAGGTTTCTCTAGTCAATGTTACTATTGATTGGTCCATATCAGTTTCTAATTTCTACTAAAACACCATTAAAACCCTGTTTTCCCCCTATTATATTGGTTTCTATGCACCTTTTTATGCTTTAAAAAAAACTCTGAAAAAACTTTAGCATGGAAGAGTTGCTTCAAATGTGAGGCTTTTATGCCAGTGTGATACTTCTATAGTTAACAAGAATGTTGATTGTTCGACTGTTGGAACATTACATAATGCATGTTTCGGCTTTTGTTAAAGTGGCCAAAACAGAGTTTAAGCCATGCTTCTGCCTACCCACTAGCTTAAATTCACTTCTCACATTCTGCCCAGTGTTAGCTGGGCTCAGGCTGGTATGGCCGATGAACAGCCCTGTGTTGTCCATCCTTTCATTTCATGAGAACTTTAAGATCATTTGTTGTCACGAAGATATGTTTGTTTTGAACATGTCAAAACTACCTGCAGTTGGAATGTTGGTTTTATCATCCCTACTCTTGGGCATCATTTTATTCTTCTCTTGGTCTTCTCTACAATCTACATCATCATGCATAGGACAATGGCTTTTTCTCTTTGCAAAAACATGAGAGATAAAATGAGTAGAAGTCCTTCCTATTGTAGGAACCTTAATGTCATTCAATTCTTGAGTTAGAATCCAGTTATTACTAAAAATGAGGGCCAGATCATGTGGAGCCAATATGGGGTCGTGTGGGACTTACTCATAGTAAGATGAATGCATATTACAACACATGTATTCTTATGGAATGTATGAAAAAGATGATTGGCTGTTACAAACTAACAATCATATATGAATTATAGTGATATCGATAAAAGAAAATTTGCTATCCATACTGATCAACTTTTGTTTTGAATCCAGGCCATGTCTTTGTTGAAGGCCTCTTTGGTTTCCAACTCGGTTTTGAGCAATGTCTTCTACCCTAAGAAGGAAAAGCAGATGGGAACAAAATCTAAGTCGAGGGTTTTTTCAGCGCAGGATATTATCTAAAGCTTAGGCCTGATCACTTACAGGATTTTGAAATACAGTTTCCTTGCTCGATCTCCAAAGAAAATTTACTTAATTATCTTTGCTTGGCTTGTTCTTATTATGCTTTGGTAAAAGATTTCTATAAATGGAGTTTAATGAAGTGCCTAAGAACTTAAAAGTGTGTATAATTTTTTTTGTGGTATTGGATGCTGATCTCATTAAGGTTTCTAACTTTATAACCAGCAACATTTGTGTGTGTGTGTGAAGAGAGAGAGAGAGAGAGAGAGAGAGAGAGAGAGAGAGAGAGAGAGAGAGAGAGGTTGTTGACTATATATTGATTCAAACATTTTTTCACACTAATATCTCCAATCTTTTTGGACATTTAAGCTGCTATCAAGACACTGACTTTTTCCATCACATGGCAAGCAAATTTATGTTAGGTTGATAATGAAGAATCGAGTATCTTGTGAAATTGCCAAAAAAAAAAAAAAAAACAAGTACTCATTATGCCTTTTCAGATTTTGCACTTTGCTGATCACATCTGTTAGAAACGTATTAATAGACTTTTCAAGAGTGTTCATGGGCTGGTCGGGGCCAGGGCATATCCAGGCCAAGCCCGCCTTTAGAAATGCAGGCCTACATCTGGCCGAAGCCCAAAGTGGCCTTAAGAGCTTCGCCTCAGCCCAGCCCTAAATTAAAAAAAAAAAAAAAAAAAAAAAAAAAAAACCCTTTATATAAATGGAAACTTAAATCCATTTTTACCAATGCGTCCCCCCCTAAATAAAATCCATGGAAGTCCTTATATGTTATGTAATCATGGCCCTTCATCGTTTGTCCATCCAATAATTTCTATAATTAATGATTCATTAATAATATACCTGTAAAAAAGTATTGGCAAAATTGTAGTTACTGAAAGAAAGATACATAAAAGAAAAAAAGGAAGGATTGGAGAGAGAAAGGAAGAAATCATGAAATAAGGAGTAGGAGATGAAGAGTGAAATCGATTAACGAAATTATTGTAATCGGGTTAGCTAACTTTAAGAAAAAAAGGGGGAGAGCAGAAAGGAGAGTAAAGGAAGATAAAGAGAAAAGATGGAAGAAAGTATGAATGAAATAAGTAGAGAAAAGAGTAGAGGCGATGGATTTGCTTGCTGGCCATGGATGTCATGGATATTAGACTTTAACCAATCTGAGTTCTGCGATCCTCTCCCCCATCCAACTCTTTTTTCAAGTATGAATCCATAATGACAAAATCCATTTTAACATTTATTTAATATATTTACAAGTCGTCAATATTATAATGAACTCTCCATCATTACGCCTATTCCAGCATTGTGGGCTATGTTTGAAATCTAAACCATTTAAAATTATTGACCATTTGCATTTTATCATCAAATATAATTTCACTTCAATTAGTGTTAGTTATCCAACTATTGATAAAAGAAAATGCTATTGGCTTCTCTCTGTCAAATGTGTTTTGGACATGATCATCTCAAAGTAGGAATTAGTCCTATTACACAAATTTTTAAGGTGATGGATAATAGTAGAAAAGTGTTTTTTAATGGCTTAGATTTTAAATTTGCCTTCCACTTATTTATATGTATCAGTTGATTTATTGAATTAAGTATTCTAATTTTTTTTTTTAAATATCTCACATTAAACTTCTCTCCTATCTAAATCTATTAGAGTGGCACTCGCTAGAAATTTCTTAGGATTTTTTTTAATTGGGGAGGGGGCACATGGTCCCATTTTTAATGGCATAGAGCAAATGGTCCCATTTTTTTATAGATCCTTATCAAATATCACTCAAGCCACCATTAGATTGACTATAAAATACATGAATCTTTCATAATCTTTACATCTTTTGCATGTGATTAATCCGATAAGAGGCATCAAATCTCAACGGAATGAAGATTTGCGACAATCGATACTAGTGAGCACCCCACTAAGAAACCTATTGAATCTATCATGAATCAAAGCATTTAGACTCTTTGGATTAAGTACATTTGCATTAAATGATAACAAATTCTTAATGTCCATTATATAAATCCTCTATGTGTGCCTAAGCTTTTAAGTTTATATTGCTCCAAAACATTGTCACAAAACATCTATTGTTAAAGAAAATTCAACTTCAATCATAGTTATCTCGCTGAAATAGCTACCATCTCATTGAAAGAACATTGAGCACAACTTAAGTATTTTCTTTTCTTGAGCATTTTTTTTAAAAAATTTTTAATTTTATTTAGTGCTTTTACTATCCCCTCCCTCGGCACCCAATTAAAATTTTCTGATTCCACCCCTGCCTAGCTGCATCACACATGTCCGACCTGAGTCCGCCCATTTAGCCAATCAACGCAGGCAAGGGCTGGCTTTTGGTCACTCTTTTGGGCTCTCTAATTACTTATTCGGGTAACTGAATCACCAAACTACATATATTACTGATTTGGCCTAGGTCGGGCTTTGGGCATACTATCACTTGATTCAAGCCCAACCCAGACATTTCTTGAAACATAGGCTCGTACCTACATATATTACTTACGTGCTAAGGATGCCAAGGACGGAGAGCTCTTTCGCTTTAGATTTTCTTTGATAAAGACTCTTTCGACTTTACGCATTTTAAATATAGGAGAGCAGAAGAAGAAAAGACGCAGAGAACAACCATTCAATTCCCATTCATTTCAACAGCTGAATTCCATGGCAGCCAAACAGATAAGCATGAGCTTGACTCTCCTTGTGGACAAGGAAAGGAACAAGGTAATCTTTGCAGAATCCGGCAAAGACTTTGTAGAAACCCTTCTCAGCTTCTTGACAATGCCCTTAGGAACTGCCATTAAGCTCTCCGGCAAGCAGTCCAACATGGGTTCCTTGACCATGTTATATCAGAGCTTGAAGGATCTTGATTTGGAGTTCCTAAACACGAAATCATGCAAAGACATGCTGCTCCATCCCAAAAGCTCTGCAGAGAAACTGTACAAGAATCTACCTCTAATGGTTAATATGGGAGCCATCAAACCTACCCAGTACTACGCCTGTCGGTATTGGAAATCGGGCGACGAAGAGCACCACTTGGTCAGCACATTT
This sequence comes from Litsea cubeba, assembly GCA_012931725.1. Taxonomy (NCBI): domain Eukaryota; kingdom Viridiplantae; phylum Streptophyta; class Magnoliopsida; order Laurales; family Lauraceae; genus Litsea; species Litsea cubeba. The sequence goes on from CM022948.1 coordinate 35,007,523, forward strand.
AAGAACGATCGATGTCGTTGCAGGGAAACGATGGATATCAACGTCACTACAAAGAAGAGGCCGGATGTTGATGCAAATGGGGAAGATGGGGTGTTTATTAACGGGAAGATGAAGTTTATGGTAAGAGATGATTTACAGGCGTCTGTTCTTTCTTCTACAGCGAGTTTCGCTCTGCTCAGGGAAGTTGGCATCAGTGATGCGTCTGTGCTTGAGCAGAGAAACGTCAGTGTGGGCGAAGAAGAGGTACGTGATTTTCCCCCCCAAGGGACTGTTTATTAGTAAATGGTTTTAAATCAAAGGGTTTTTAAGAAGGTGAGAATGGTTTCAAACAAATGAAGGGTTTTCAAGGATTCATTTGAATTACTTCAAATGAAGGGTAGATGGCCATAGATTTTCTTTTGAAAGGGAAATGATAAATGAGTGACAATATCGCCAAGTGACCAGCCATATCACCATGATGGTATTTTCCTTAGAAAAAAAAGTTTTTTCTTAACTTATATCTTTTTAATCAGAGTTTAGGCTTAGTTTTTTCATAAAAATCCTTGAGATTTTAGAATTCTTAGGTATTCATTTCTTCCAAACAAACGAACCCTAAAGAGTTTAGCAGAAATTATTTGACGGTCGATCGTGGGTCTTCACCTTTGGTCTTTCATTATTTTAGCCCCTAAGATTAGTAGAATTTTTTGTGTGATGCCTTTCCACCGGAGGGTCTAAAAGTGAATGGTGAAAGGTGAAGACCCACGATGGCCATTCAGATAACCTACCCTTCGATAGGAAATGATTACTCACTCATCGCCCCTATTAAATTGAATTTTAAGAAGGCGATGTCACATCTCCATGTCCACCTTTGTAACACTACTTTGATAGAACTTCTTTTTACCATGAATTCTTAGGAAATCAATACCAAGTAAGCAAACACGCAATCTCATTTTTTTCTTTTTTATTTTTTAAATAGGTTCAAACCTTCGGTTAATGCTATTAAGAGCAGAATTCCTGAGATTTAGAAAATATAGTTTATAGATTCATTCTTACTTGTTGGGTTCTTACAATGCTTAGGGTCATTTGCTACTTTATTGTACCCTAGTTGGTTAGGGACATGGGTTTGTGAGTTCTGAGTTTGTGAGCTTAAGTTCCCAAATTTATAAAAAAAAATGAAAAAATTAAAATAAAAAAAGGAAGAAGAAGAAGGCTCGGGAAGGCCAAGAGAACTTGTACGGACCCTCGTGTAATAAATACCCTTTGCTAAAATGATTCCATCCGTACCCTCGTTATTTAAATATTCCTACAAAATTGATACCTCCATTTAGATCTTCACCCTTGGCAATTCACTCTCCACCCCCAATGGCCCCCTTAAGTAGATCCCTTTCTTACAAGTTCTAAAAATTCAATCTAATGAGGCAAAAGACCCCTAGAGAAAGGATGATGGGTGGAGATCCACAAAGGATTATCAAAATATCCACCCTTTGGTTAGAAATGATTGCCCACCTTCCATCCTATGAAAGCAAGTCATAGAATCGACATCCACTTCCACCCTTGTCTCTTTGGTGCTAAGCTCCTAAGTATTATTCTATTTCCTGTGAATTCCTAGGATTTTTTAGGATTTCTAAACAATTCCTTCCTATCAAATGATTTAGAAGGACCTTTTGTTTAACTCGTCATTGAATTCTTAGGATATTTAAACAATGGTTATCTATCGAAGGAGTTAAAAGTGAAGGATTAAAGGTGAAGATCACAAGGCGCCTCCAATCCTCTATTTAACAGGAATTCGAATTCGTTACCCACCCATGACTCTGCTAAATTAAGTCTTATGAAATTGGTAAGTCCCATAAAGATCTCTACCTTAGACTCTTCATCCCTCTCATCTATGACACTATTCCAATAAATAAATAAGATCCTTTACTATGAACTCAATACGAAGGAATTCAATACGAAGTATGCATATAGGCCCTTAATCTCGATTTCATTTGTTTGTTTCACCTTCTTGTAAGGGTAACGGGATACTAACTCATGAAAATGGTACTCCTATGGCATTTAGGTTTTGCATCTGCTTAAGCGTTTGTTACTATCCAAGACACCTTTAACAGATGTATTTCTAAGGGAGCTCAATGTGGATCACAAGGAAGTCATAGCTCTTGATTCCAAAGAGATGGTTCAACCTCAAACAGAGAAAGAGATATGCACTGACTCCAAGAAGATGACTGTAAAGTTATTTCAAAGCAAATTAAACAACAAGGTCTTGTATGCAGAAGCTCGGGAAGAATTCGTAGATCTATTGTTTAGCTTTCTTGCGTTTCCTCTTGGTTCCATAGTTAAATGCTTGGGTGGACGTACTAGCATGGGATGTTTAGATAACTTATACAAGAGTGTTGAAGATTTGAATATTGAGGATTGCATGAAATCTGAGGAATGCAAAGCCATGCTACTTGACCCGAAGCTAGCACCCTATTTTGGGACTGAGAACCAACTACTACAGATTGAAGAACAAGTTCCATGTAAGCCCATCATTTTAAATTGCCTAATTCTATGATGTCCATATATGGATATAGGTATGAACGTGGATATGGTGATCGGGTATATGACTCTAAACACATGGAAGTTTAGGACATGGATATTGATATGACCGCCCTAAGTTTTTGCTTTGATCACTTTTGAATTAATGAAATTATCATTGTTTACCTTTTCTAACGTTTTTTATGATTGAGAAGTAAGAAAGTTAAATGAGTCTATATGTGATAATTGGCTTGTTAAGTGGGATATGCTAATCTAGTTCCCTAGAAGTATCAATATAGTATCAGGTAGCAATATGAGTGTTGTATTAGTGCGAAATGGATATGGTGGGCTTGTACAAGTATCTGGGTATCATAGGCCTTATTTGCTATGACTCTAGTGTACTTTTTATTATAGGCCCTGTGGAGTTGCTTAATGGGGCAAGGAGCATACAAATATCCACCATGAACCAAAAGTTTCCTGATGCGGTGACAGAGCTTGGAGGATCATTTGTGGCTAGACCAGCAATGTTCATGGTAACTGACGAGTTGGTTGTGAAACCTCTTTCACCCATCTTGGGCATCCCTCTTCTTATCAATTTCAACATCCCAGTCAGTGACATAGAGGAACAGAATGTGTGGATGGGGGAAAAAGAGGTAAAGTGAAAATATCCTGTACATAATGAATTAATTCTGAATCTGCAACCAAGTGAAATCAAGGCTAAATATCAGTGACTAAGTGATTTTCATAGGCTGGGCCATCCCAGATGTATGCCTGTCCAACTGATGGTATAAAAACTCATTCTAAGTAGCCCCGAGTTGGCTGGGTCAAGTTGGCTCGTTAGATGTCAGAGTTGGACAAGTTGAATGAGTAACCGAATACTTTCCCAGACTCACCTCAGTTACTTTGCTCATTGGTTTCTGAGAGGCTGAATTTCTGAGTTTCAATTATGTCCCGACCTCTGTTTGTTCACCTAGTGGCCTACATGCAGACCCAAATCCAGACAAAAGGTCTATTAGTTTGGTATGGCTTGCATTTCCCTTTCAGAAATATTTAGTCTTAGTTAAATCTGTTTTGTTGGGTTAGCCCAGGTCTGGCACATTTAGCCATTAATAGAGAAAATAAGCTTTGCCCATGGTTTAAAATAGTGGCCATTATGTGATGGATTCACCTATTGCTCACAGGTTTTTGTTGTCAATGTTGCCATTAATTGGTCATTACAGTTTTTAATTTCTACTCAAGCACGTTTAAAACCGTGTTCTCGCTCCCATTATATTCATTTCTAAGCATATTTTATATGCTTAAAAACACTATAAAAAACTGTTTTGTGGAAGGTTTACATCAAATGTGAATGAAGCTTTTAGGCCATTGTGATGCTTCTGTAATATACGAAAATGTTGATTGTTCAACTGTAGTAATATTACTACCTAATGCATATTTCAGCCATCGTTATAGAGGCCGAAACAGAGTTTTTAAGCCATGCTTCTGCTTACCCACTGATTTAAAATCACTGTTCACATTTTGCCCAATGTGAGCTGTGCCCAGGCTGGTCTGCCAAATGAACAGCCCATGTATTGTCAAACATCAAAGCTTTAATTCCATCAGAACTTTAAGATCATTCATAGTCACAAGGATGTTGGTTTTGAGCATGTCAAAATTACATGCAGTTGAAATGTTGGTTTTTTTATCATCCCAACTCTTAGCTGTCAATTTGTTCTTCTCATGACCTTCTCTCCTACATGCATAGGACAATGGCTTCTTCTCTTTGCAAAAATATGAGAGATGTAAGAGGCATCAATGACCTTGTATGACATAATTTAATAATTTATACATCAATGAGTCGAAGTCCTCCCTATTGTAGGAAATTTATGTCATTCAATTCTTGAGTGGTAGTAGCAAATATATTTAGTTGGGTATTGTTAGAATCCAGTTATTACTTTAGGCCAGAATGATGTGGGGCCTATATGTGGCCGCGTGGGACTACCCATACTAAGATAAATGTGTATTACAACACACACATCTTTGGCTGTCACAACCTGACAATATATAGAATTACAGTGGTGATCTCAGGAAAGAAAATTTGCTATCCATCTTGACTAATCGACTTTTGTTTTGAGTTCAGGCCATGTCTTTGTTGAGAGCTTCTTTGATTTCCAACTCGGTCTTGAGCGATGTCTTCTACCCTAAGAAGTCAAGGCAGATGAAAAGAAAACCTAAGAGGAGGATGTTTTCAGCGCATGATTTCCCCTTACAGGATTTTAAAATATAGGTGGATGTTTTCAGCGCATGTTTCCTTGCTCAATCTCCAAAGAAAAATGTACTTAAATATTTATCTTGTATCGACTTGTCCATCTTACTATGGTTGGGGGAGTTCTATGGATTCTTACAGATGGAGTTTGATGAAGTGCCTTTCGAGTGTGTCTATATTTTTACGTTGCATTGGATACTGATATCAATAGGGTTCCTTAGCAACATTTTTTTAGGCACACCTAGATGTCTTTCGGATTTAGAAGGACCAATCGCGTATAGGGTTGCAAATGGAATGGTTCCGAGTCAGAACCATATCGGACCCGGACCCGGACCCGTTTCTAAATAACTATTCCAGGTCCCTTTTTTACTCAGAACCTATTTTGTTGGTTTCAATAAGAAAATCTGGACCCGGTTCCAGAACCGGGTCCACCTAGACGACTATAATCTAGTTTCAAAATTGATTATAATTTCTCTTTATTTTTTAATATTTTCTTAAAATAAGCAGATCATTCAACTTATAATTGTGCATCAAGCCTACTACATCCAATATTATACATTAAAATGTTCAAAGAAAAACTTAATTTTGAGATACAGCTTGCAATATTAAAGTCTCCTACGTCGGGTCCTGGGTCCACGGGTCGGACCTTATATGGACACAGAACCAAAATCATTTATCAATCGGAACCTAAATTCGGTTCCGGACCCAGACCCATTCATAAATCGGAACCTAAAATAGGTTCCAAGTAGGGCAGCACAAAAAATCCAATATCACCGCAAAACCGACGACCGGTTCGGATCGGTTTTATGTAGATCGGTTCGGTCAACGGTTTGAAAATCATAAAAATCGCCTTATATCTGTCGGTTATCGGTTTGAACCCATGGTTAACCGCCTAAATGAAACTGACCGTATATATTAACTTGAGTATTGAGTTTTGACTATTTTAGCCTTAGGGGAAGCGCTTATATGTTCTACTCGTATGTTACATGTTTGATGAAAGTTCTACAAGAAAACCGATGGGTTCTGTTTGGTTGATGGTTTCTCCTCCGATCCGAACCACTCATGTGCACCCCTAGTTCCAAACCTAATTTTTTTATAGGTAGGAACTTCTGGGTAATCAGATAAACGGATGCCCATTTGCAACCATAATGGCATAGCATTACATGTGGATCAAAGATAAACCAGGTGTTGTCCAAACCAGATCATCCCAACCCATGCTTTAGGAGCCTATAAGTTTTAGGCAAAATTAGCGAAAGGTCCCTATAAGTGAATGTATCTAGCCTCCAGTCCAAGGAAAAACTTTTTAAAGCCTATGGTTCACTCAGCTAGATGTTTGCAGCGAGAGGTCCCTCAACCCACATGTTTTCATTTTTCATGACTAAATTGCCCTTTCAACCATTTTTGACATAAAATTTTAAATTTTAAATTTTCAAATCTTCCCTCCTTCCTCCTTCCTATACCTCTCGATCAACTCCACATATCGGCAAACGAGAGATCAGTTGTCACAGTCACAGTGAGCCACATTGTTAATCGAAGAAACAATGACCGAATTTCCTCTTCCTCTTCCTTTTCCCCGCAGATCCGCCGCTCCATCCCAATCCACCGCCCAGGTTTCCTCCTCTCCACCACCCGTCTCTTTCCGGGAGATCTACAATAGCAAACTCATCGGAAAACCCGTCGAGGACCCCGCCGCCTGCCATTGTCACCAAAAAAACCTCCTTCTATTCCATCCGAGAGAGCCTCCGCCAGCTGAATCGCTCCTTGAATCCGCCGTCTCCGATGAATCAATCCAGAGGATCCGAGACTCTTGAGCCCTTATTCTTTGAAAGCCTTCAAAATTTCAAAAATGGCATGAATTTGAATCTGAAGCTCGATCCAGAGGTTCTGGCACGAGCGCACCCCTTCTTGGAGGATTAGATTCGCACCTTCCGTTCTTTATATTCGGAAGGGAAATGGGGGAGAAGAGGGAGGCCTAGTTGCAGTTGCTGTCCTTCGATATCTGGTTACAGAAACCAGATCAAAATAGGGAGAGGAGAAGATCGCCCCATTCTGTGAGGATCCCTGTACAGTTGAACGACGAAGACAGCATGTGATGTGCTCTCGGACTCGATTTGCAGAACTTGAAATTCCCTTTAACAGGTCCGTTCCAAGAATTACAGAAGATCCGAATTCACCCGTCACCAGAGAAGATCTGGACTGCTCTGCCCGTCGCCGGAGCCCAGGTAGCGATTCCTCTTTAACTGGGTTCCGAGACGGAACCTGAAACAACCCTGCTGCAGAGGGCCACCATCGTGTTGCAGCGCCTGTCGCCATTGCCATTCATTGCGTGTCGCCGGAGGCTTCCGCCGCCGTCCCGCTATTATTGCGCCTCCACGTGACTCGAGGAAGAAGGCAATAGTGGTTTTGGATCGATTCTGGTTACAGAAACCAGAACCAGAACGAGAGGAAGAAGAGATTTGGGCCAAGTTCTGCCCGGGTCCAGGTTGGGTTCCGGGTCGAATTGACCTGACCCGTTTGCATTCCGTGGAGGACTGACTTCTCCCCGGTGATTGCTCTTTGGTTCTGTTTATCTTTTTATCAAATTTATCTGAGTTTTTTTCAAATCTATCTGAGTTGTTGTCAAATTTATCTGAGTTTTGTTCAAATTTATTTGTGTTTTTGTCAAATTTATTTGAATTTTTATCAAATTTATCTGAGTTTTGTCAAATTTATCTGAGTTTTTGTCAAATTTATCCGACTTGTTGTCAAATAAATCTGAGTTTTGTTCAAATTTATCTGTGTTTCTGTCAAATTTATCTGAGTATTGTTCAAATTTATATGTCTTCTGTCATATTTCTTTCTGTTTTTGGTAATTTTATCTGAGTTTTTTTTTTAAAAGTTTATCTTAATTTTTAGCAAATTTATTTACGTTTTTTGAAATCTATATGCATTTTTTAAATTTATTTGTGTATTTCAAAATTTATTTGTGTCTTTTCAAATTTATTGTGTCTTTTAAAATTATTGCATTTTTAAAATTTATTTTCGTTATTTTAAATTTATTTGCATTTTTTAAATTTTCTTTGGATCTTTTGAGATTTATTTGAGTCTTTTGAAATTTATTTGGATATTTTGATACTTATTTGCATCTTTTTAAATTTATATGCGTTATTTGATTATATATTGCTTTTTTTAACTTATTGCATTTTTCAAATTTATTTCATTTTTTAAAATTTATTTTCGTTATTTTAAATTTTATTTGTGTGTTTTTAGAATTTATTTGAAAATCTGGAGATTCCATTAATCGTAGGTAATTAAAAGTTAGTTGTCCATTATTAATGGGGTTATAATTTAAAGAAAGGGTAAACTAGACATTTCACGTATGAGAAAGTGTGGGAGGGACCTTTGGCTCTGTGACTTTTTTTTGTGGATTTAAGGCAATAAAGTAAAATGTTCAGGGACCCGTCGCCGAATGCCCCTAAGTTTTAACCCTTGGAAAATTTATATTTTTCTTAATTTATGTATGTATAATTGGGGACCTGGGGTCACAAATACATTCTTCGTTTTGGGTTGTGTTCGTTTATGTACAGGTCTAAGTTTCTCATAGATTGGTCCCAATAAAAGTTCCTGTCAGCAGGTATGTGGCCATTCTTTCTCCTATGTTCAAACATCTTTTTTTTCGCACTCTGATGTCTCCAGCCTTTTTGGACATTCCAGCTCCTGCCATGCCAGTCGTAAATTAAATTTATTTAGGTTTAGAATGTAGAATGTCGATCTTTTGAAATTAAAAAAAAAAAAAAAAGATAACTCATTACACCTTGTCTGATTCCATAATTAACCCCTTCTTTTTTACTTGGAAGATTTTACCACTTATGTTAGAAACATATTAATATAATTCTGATAATAGCACACCTTTTGTCAGCTTCTTACTATCTGTCAGATTCTTAGCATGTAAAAAGAGGATTTGCATATTTGATAGGCAGGTCTACTGTAAAAACTAGTTAAATTAAATTTCAGCTTTACTTTGAATAAAGTTGCACTTGCAAACACAATCATTCATGAATCGCAGTCATTTTGGTTCTAGTCCTTTGTCAGGGATTAGATTTCTTGATCCTCGGTTTTCAGACATGAAGAAATTCCTGCAAAATTTCGATGTTACAACTTACAAGCGGATTTGCATGCAGCTTTATGAAGATTAGCCAAAGTGGTGGGAAAACGGATCTCTTCTTTAATATTATTGTAATGAAGAAAATGGATATCTTTAATATTCCAGTCTCCCATTATTTTTACACCATTGGGCATGTCTGGGCCGAAGTAGCCCGGCCCTGCTTACTAATTCATTGGGCCTTTTCGCAAATAGGCCCAAGTCCACCGCATTTGTCTTCGACATCTTACCTTTGGTTAAATGGGATGCATTATAAGTGACCCATCCTTTATATCCATATACATTGGACCCGTCACACAAATCGGTCCATCTTTTTTTATAGAACCCACTATTCACATATTTCACCAATGGGTCTCATAGGTGGAATGATTAGCTGGATCTAATGGGTATTACCTGGGTCTACTATCATTTAAGACAACCCACTATCAGTACACTATTTACATGATCCCATAAATTTAAGTGAGTGTGCGTTAATATTTGATTTGATTTTAAGTTAAAGGACATTTTGCTAATTTAAAGGTTATTTTCTCATGCAAATAGATTGTGTGTAGTCTGTAATTAACTTAACATTTAATGAAATATACTTACAAAGGTAAAACTTTTTAAACATTGGGAAATTTTCAAAAATGTATAAAACTTTTGGCTCATTCTCAAAAATTGTACGTTAAAATTTGAATATTTCAAAAAGTATAATTAAAGTTTTCCATAATTCTTTTAATAAACTCCTCTTCGTATTTTTTTTAAGAAATAATAATTATACCCTCATGTCATTTTTTAATTTTTCCATTTGATAAATCATTTAAGAGAAATGATTAAGCCCAACCCAAACGACCTAGTGGAACCCTCTTCAACTAACTTTATATATGAGTGGGTAAAAATGGATATTCCAAACGACTAAAAACACCATCATTAAATGGTTATCATCATGAAAATCAAAATGACCAATTTTAGAAAGGAAAGAGGTTAAGAAAAGTTAAACTTTTCATATAAGGGAAGGGTATTTTTTTTTATTTCTCAAAAAATCTTGAAATATTCAAATCTTCACATACTTTTTTTTTCTTTTTAAATGAACCAAAAGTTTGAAAATTAATTCACAAATATTCTTTTTCATGTTTTTAAAGCTGTATACATGGCCAAGCCTACCATGATCAATCCATCTGATCAAGCTTTATACATGGCCAAGCTTTTTCCTCTTCTGCAGTATACTTGAGTATTAAGGATACCAAAGAAAAGAACTCTTCAGCGCTTTCCCTTTTAACTTCTTCTTACTGGATACTAAATACTTTTCGTTGTCGGAGAGCAGAAGAAAAGAAGCAGAAATTAAAACCATTAAATTCCCAGCAGACACTTCAACAGAATTCCATGCAACATTGTATTGGTATTGGATACCAAAGACCGCTTTCCTTTTCATTGTCAGAGAGCAAAAGAAAAGCAGAAACCATTCAAAACTTAACAAAATTCCATGGCAGCCAAACAGATGAGCTTGACTCTCCTTGTGGACAAGGAAAGAAAGAGGGTCATCTATGCCGAGTCCAGCAAGGACTTTGTAGAAACCCTTTTCAGCTTCTTGACATTGCCAATAGGAACTGTCATCAAGCTCTCCGGCAAGCAGTCCAAGATGGGTTCCTTGACCATGTTATATAAGAGCTTGGAGGATCTTGATTTGGAGTTCCTAAATACCAAAGCTTGCAAAGAGATGCTGCTCCATCCCAAAAGCTCTGCAGAAGAACTATACAAGTATCTACCTCTAATCGTTAATTTAGGAGCCACCTATCGTACCAAGTACTACATTTGTTCTCTGGAATGTTGTGTTGATAATTACCGCTTGGTCAGTACTGTTAAAGACGCTACATGTCTTTGTGGGCAAAAGATGGGTTGGAGGATACCTGAAGAGAAGGGGGACCTTAATGCAGATGGTGGGGATGGGGTGTTTATTGAGGGGAAGATGAGGTTTATGATAAGAGATGATTTGCAGATATCTGTTGTTTCTTCTGTGAAGAGTTTTGCGCTGCTGAAGAAATTTGGCGTCAGTGATACGTCTGTGCTTGAGGAGATGAATGTGAATGTTGGTGAAGAGGAGGTATGTAGTTGTTCATGCCCTTTCTTAAACATATCCACTTGCTTGTTTCAGGCAAACCATGTGGATGGAAGAAAATCTTGAATAATGTCAGAGGGAAGGGTAATGGTTGAGTAAATTTTTGTTTGCTTTCATGAGGTAAAGTAGTTTGAAGTGAGAGATGAGAACACGTGCGATGCCTTTCAATCCGAGGCTCTAAAAATGAATGGTGAAAGGTGAACATCAGTGATGCCCAATGAGGTAGCCTTCCTTTAGATAGGAAATGATTACCCACCCACTAATCATCCTGCTAAATTAAATTTCAGAAATGTGAGGTGGCATCTACATGTTCACTTTCTTTCAAAAAGTAGGCTGGAGTTAGGGTGTTCATGGCAGGGTTGGCCAGGCTGAGGCATATCCAGGCCCGGCCCTAATTTCACAATACAGGCCCTGTCCGGCCTAATTTCACAACACAAACCATAAATGTTACGCTTGAGCCCACCCATTTTGTCAATCAGGTGTCCTGTTGCCTGGCTTTTTATGACATGTGTGGGCTTTCTAACAATAGTTTGGACAAATAATCACTTAAATAACAATCAATCCTTATTTGGGCTGGGCCAGGGCAGGCTTTGGTCTCACTTAACCGCAGCATGGCCCAAATATTGAGCTGGCATCTGGCCCAGATTAATATTCAAGCTCAGCCCAAATAGGGATGGCCCAGATTGGGCTCAGGCTGTCCCCGCCCATGAGCACCCTAGCTGGAGTAGAATTAGATTTAATTGACGTATAGCTTGATCTTTACCAAAAAAAAAAAAAAACATATAGCTGGATGTGTAGTCTGACGAGAGTTGTAGTTTGATTTTGGTCCTAAAAAGTTGTTAGGGCCTGTCTGTGTGCTTCATGCTGCTGTCCTCTCTCTTCCCTTGTCCTTGGTTTGGAATGATATGGTGCCAGTCTTTTGCTCCCACACTTTCCTTTCTTCCCTGCTTTTTGTAGCTGGTGCTGTGCCCTGCTGCTCTTCAGCTGCTTTGCTGTGTTGGGGTGCCAGCTAGCTAGTATTTGTTCTGGGTTGCCTTGCCAATGCTTTGGGTTTTCTTGTTTTCCCTCGGGCTCTCTTTATTGCCCAGTTTGTTGCCTTGCTGTTGCAGTGGTGGTTCTTTTTTGTTTTCCCCCTTTTTGCAGGGCCCTTTGTAGGCTGCTGTCTCAGTTTTTGGTCTTTTCTCCTGCTGGTCTATCGCTGCAGGTTCTAATATGCTATGGCATAGCTTGTTGCCTCGAGATGGTATTTACTGCAAAACTCACCTTAAATTATATAAAAAACTAATATAAAATTAAGATGAAAGTTGCCGAAAAAAAAAGTATTCTTAATACATTTAAAAACAACTAATAAAATTAGAAAGTGGAAAATTTCTGTAGTTGTAGTAAAATTATAAATTTCCAAAATATGGAAGTGAGAAAAAAAGAAATACAAGTATTGGCATATGCCTGAAACTTAAAAGTCTAATGACACATTTGTGTAATACTTGTGTAAGGCTCTTTAGGAGAAACCTCATTTTTCATAAAAATCCTTGAGATTTTAGAATTCTTAGGTATTCATTTCTTCCAAACAAACAAACCCTAAAGTTTAGCAGAAATTATTTGACGGTCCATCGTGGGTCTTTACGTTTAGTCTTTCATTCATTTAGGGGTTCATTCATTTAGCCCCTAAGATTAGTAGAATTTTTTGTGTGATGCATATCCACAGGAGGATCTAAAAGTGAATGGTGAAAGGTGAAGACCCATGATGGCCATTCAGATAACCTACCCATTTGATAGGAAATGATTACCCACTCATCGCCCTATTAAATTGAATTTTAAGAAAGCGATGTCACATCTCCATGTCCACCTTTGTAATACTACTTTGATAGAACTCTTTTTACTATGAATTCTAATTAGGAAATCAATACCAAGTAAGCAAACACGCAATCTCATTTTTTTTCTTTTTCTTTTTTAAGTAGGTTCAAAACTTTGGTTAATGCTATTAAGAGCAGAACTTCTGAGATTTAAAAAATATAGTTTATAGATTCATTCTTTACTTGTTGGGTTCTTACAATGCTTAGGGTCATTTGCTACTTGGCCAAGGTCCCACTTGTATAGCTGGTACTAAATTTCTTGGATTTGTAAGCAACACCTTTACGTTAAAAGGGACTGAAAGTGAAAGACTAAAGTTGAGAGATCCATCGAGGCTATTAGATGATCCAACCTTCAATAAGTAACGTTACCCAATTATCATCCTTGTAATTGGAAAAGTGATCATCCTATGTAGATGTCTACTTTTACGTTCTTCTTCTTACTTACACTCCTTTTGTAAAATCTCCTTTAATAGGTTTTTCCTACAAAGTCACAAGAAAGAGCCTACTATTACATGACTAAGCTCTCTAGGGGCCTGTTTGTCTATTACTCAATGCGATTATATAAAAGATCCTCATGGTCCCTCTACTGTACCCTAGTTGGTTAGGGACATGGGTCTATGAGTTCTGAGTTTGTGAGCTTGATGAGTCCCCAAATTTATAATAAAAAAATTAAAAAATTAAAAAAAAAAAAAGGAAGAAGAAGAAGGCTCGGGAAGACCAAGAACTTGTAGGGACCCTCGCGTAATAAATACCCTTTGCTAAAATGATTCCATCCGTACCCTCGTTATTTAATTCCTACAAAATTGATACCTCCATTTCGATCTCCACCCTTGACAATTCACTCTCCACCCCCAATGCCCCCTGAGTAGATCCATTTCCAACAAGTTCTGAAAATTCAATCTAATGAGGCAAAAGGCCCCAAGAGAAAGGATGATGGGTGGAGATCCACAAAGGATTATCAAAATATCCACCCTTTGCTTAGAAATGGTTGCCCACCTTCCATCCTATGAAAGTAAGTCATAGAATAGACATCCACTTCCACCCTTGACAATTTGCTACTAAGCTTCTAAGTATCGCTTTCATATTGTTCTATTTCCTGTGAATTCCTAGGATTTCTAAGAAATGCCTTCCTATCAAATGATTTATATGGACCTTTTGTTTAACTCGTCATTGAATTCTTAGGATATTTAAGCAATGCCTATCTATCGAAGGGGTTAAAAGTGAATGATTAAAGGTGAATATCACAAGGCGCCTCCAATCCGCTATTTAATAGGAACTGGTTACCCACCCATCCCTCTAGTAAATTAGGTCTTATAAAATTTGTAAGTCCCTTAAAGATCTCTACCTTAGACCCTTCATCGACCCTCTCATCTACAACACTATTCCAATAAATATATAAGTAAAAAAGATCATTTACAATGAATTCAATACGAAGGAATTCAATACGAAGTATGCATATAGGCCCTTAATCAAGATTTCAGTTGTTTGTTTCACCTTCTTGTAATATAAGGGATACTAACTCAGGACAATGGTACTCCTATGGCATTCAGGTTTTGCATCTGCTTAAGCGTTTGTTACTATCCAAGACACCTTTAACAGATGTATTTCTAGGGGAGCTCAATGTGGGTGACGGGGTAGACCTTGATAAGAAAGTCATAGCTCTTGATTCCGAAGAGATGGTTCAACCTCAAACAGAGAAAGAGATATGCACTGAGTACTCCAGGAAGATGACTGTAAAGTTATTTCAAAGCAAATTAAACAACAAGGTCTTGTATGCAGAAGGTGGGGAAGAATTTGCAGACCTACTGTTTAGTCTCCTTGCCTTTCCTCTTGCTTCCATAGTTAAATGCTTGGGTGGACGTACTAGCATGGGATGTTTAGATAACTTATACAAGAGTGTTGAAGATTTCAACTTAAAGGATTGCATGAAATCTGAGAAATGCAAAGCCATGCTACTTGACCCGAAGCTACCACCCTATTTTGGGACTAAGAACCAACTACTACAGATTGAAGAACAAGTTCCATGTAAGCCCATCATTCTTCATCCTCTAATTCCATGATGCCTAGATATGGATATAAATAGGTATGAACACGTTTATGGGGATTGGGGATATGACTCTACACTTGGGAATTACGGCATGGATACAGATATGACTGCCCTAAGTCTTTCCTTTGATCACTTTTGAATTGATGAAATTATCATTGTTTACATTCCTTTGTAACTTTTTTTTATGATTGAGAAGAAAGAAAATTAAATGAGTCTATATGAGATAATGGGCTTGTTAAGTGGGATATGCTAATCTTGTTCCCTAGAAGTATCAATGTAGTATCGGGTATCAATATGAGTATTGTATTAGTCCGAAATAGGTACAGTGGGCTTGTACAAGTATCTGGATATCATAGGCCTTATTTGATATATATGACTAGTGGTTTTATTACAGGTCCTATGGTGTTTTCTCCTCTGAGGACGAGCCTAAAATTATCCACCATGAACCAAAAGTTTCCTGATACAGTGACGGAGCTTGGAGGATCATTTGTGGCTGGACCAGCAATGTTCATGGTAACTGACGAGTTGGTTGTGAAACCTCTTTCACCCGTGTTAGGCATCTCTTTTCTTAGCATATTCAACATCCCAGTCAGTGACATAGAGGAGCAAAATGTGTGGATGGGGGAAAAAGAGGTAAAGTGAAAATATCCTGTACATAATGAATTAATTCTGAATCTGCAACCAAGTGAATCAAGGTTAAATATCAGTGACTAAGTGATTTTCATTCTAAGTAGCCCCGAGTTGACTGGGTCAAGTTGGCTCGTTAGATTTCGGAGTTGGACAAGTATGGTCCGACCTCTGTTTGTTCAGCTAATTAAGTGGCCTACAGGCAGACCCAAATTCAGACAGAAGGTCTATTAGTTTTGGTATGGCTTGCATTTCCCTTTCAGAAATATTTAGTCTTAGTTAAATATGTTTTGTTGGGTTAGCCCAGGTCTGGCACATTTAGCCATTAATCGAGAAAATAGGCTTTGCATTGGTTTAAAATAGTGGCCATTATGTGATGGATTCACCCATCGCTTACAGGTTTCTGCTGTCAATGTTGCCATTAATTGGTCATTACAGTTTTTAGTTTCTACTCAAGCACGTTTAAAACCCTGTTCTCACTCCCATTATATTCGTTTCTAAGCATATTTTATATGCTTAAAAACACTATAAAAAACTGTTTTGTGGAAGGTTTACATCAAATGTGAATGAAACTTTTAGGCCACTATGATGCTTCTTTAATATGCGAAAACGTTGATTGTTCAACTATTGTTACATTACTACCTAATGCATATTTCAGCCTTCGTTATAGAGGCCAAAACAGAGTTTTTAAGCCATGCTTATGCTTACCCACTGATTTAAAAATCACTGCTCACGTTTTGCCCAATGTGAGCAGTGCCCAGGCTGGTCTGCCCAATGAACAGCCCATGTATTGTCAAGCATTAAAGCTTTAATTCCATCAGAACTTTAAGATCATTCATAGTCACAAGGATGTTGGTTTTGAGCATGTCAAAATTACATGCAGTTGAAATGTTGGTTTTTTTTTTTTTATCATCCCAACTCTTAGCTGTCAATTAGTTCTTCTCATGACCTTCTCTCCTACATGCATAGGACAATGGCTTCTTCACTTTGCAAAAATATGAGAGATATAAGAGGCATCAATGACCTTAAGTTTTTGCCTGATTTCATAAAAGGACATAAGTTTTGAAACTTTTCAAATTAGTCCATAAGCTTTCCAGTAAATTTTCAATTAAGGACATCCGGCCATTTAAATGTATTTTCCGGTGACTTTTTCCCTCAATATTTTAAAAATACCCAAATTACCCTTCATTTAAAGCCATGACTTGATTTCGGTAGCCACTACATGCAGCCAATCGCTATGAGAATACTGGGTGTCCTTGATCACTACGAGCACGAGGACACCGGCAAGGGAAACGAGGAGAATATAAAGGAAGTGAATGAGAGTTTTATTACAATGAAGGGTAATTTGGGTATTTAAAAAAAATTGGAAAAAAGTTGCCAAAAAATAACTTTAAATAAATGGATGTCCTTAATTGAGAACTTTCTAAAAAACTTAGGGACTAATTTGAAAAGTTTTGAAACTTGTGTCCTTTTTTGAAATAAGGCCGAAACTTAAGGACCTTTTTGAAATTCTCCCTTTATACATCAATGAGTTCAAGTCCTCCCTATTGTAGGAAATTTATGTCATTCAATTATTGAGTTGTATTAGCAAATATATTTAGTTGGGTATTGTTAGAATCCAGTTATTACTTTAGGCCAGAATCATGTGGGGCCTATATGTGGCCGCGTAGGACTACCCATACTAAGATAAATGTTATACGTGCACACACACATCTTTGGCTGTCACAACCTGACAATATATAGAATTACAGTGCTGATCTCATCAGGAAAGAAAATTTGCTATCCATATTGACTAATCGACTTTTGTTTTGAGTTCAGGCCATGTCTTTGTTGAGAGCTTCTTTGATTTCCAACTCGGTCTTCAGTGATGTCTTCTACCCTAAGAAGCCAAGGCAGATGGAAACAAAACCTTAGAGGTTCAGCACATGATTTTATCTAAAGCTAAGGTCTGACCCCTTACAGGATTTTAAAATACAGTTTCCTTGCTCAATCTCCAAAGAAAAATGTACTTAAATATTTATCTTGTATTGACTTGTCCATCTTATTATGCTTGGGGAGTTCTATGGATTCTTACAGATGGAGTTTGATGAAGTGCCTTTCGAGTGTGTTTATATTTTTATGTTGCATTGGATACTGATATCATAAATAGGGTTCCTTACTATAAAACCAACAACATTTTTGTAGGCACACCTGGATGTCTTTCAGATATAGAAGGACCAATGGCGTATAGGGTTACCGGACCACCACCTGGACTCGTTTCTAAATAATCATTTCGGGTCCCCTTTTTTACTTGGAACCTATTTTTTCAAAAAACCTCTACCGCATCCGTCCCAAGAAAGTGATTCAAGAGCTACCAATCCCCTATGAGACTTTCATTCGTCTCCAGACCTGGTTTCGATAGGAAAATTTGGATCCGGTTCCGAAACTGGGTCCACCTAGATGACAAGAATCTAGTTTTAATTTTTTTTTTATAATTTCTCTTCATTTTTTGATATATATATTTTTTTAAATAAGCATATCATTTAACTTATAAGAGTGCATCAAGTCTACTAACTCCAATATTATACATTAAAGTGTCAAAGAAAAAGTTAATTTTGAGATACAGCTTCCAATATAAAAAAATCATATGTTGGGTCCCGGGTCTACGGGTCGGGCATATGACACAGAACCAGACTCATTTATCAATCGGAACCTAAATTGAGTTCTGGACCTAGACCCACTAATGAATCGGAACCTAAAATATGTTACAAACACAATTTTTTACAGGTCGGAACTTCCGAGTAATCGGAGAATTGGATACCCATTTGTAGCCCTAATGGCATAGCATTACATGTGGATCAAAGATAGACTAGATGTGGTCCAAATCAAATCATCTTGACCCATGTTTTGGGAGCCTATAAGTTTTAACCCTTGGATAAATTGTTTTTTCTTATTTATGTATGTATCGTTGGGGACCAGGGATCATAAATACATTCTTCTTGTTGGGTTGGGTTTGTTTATGTACAGACCTAAGTTTCTGATACATTGGTCCCAATAAAAGTTCCTATCAGTAGGTGTGTGGCCATTCTTTCTCCAATGTTCAAACATTTTTTTTCGCACTCTAATGTCACCAGCCTTTTTGGACATTCCAGCTTTTACCATGCCAGTCATAAATTAAATTTATTCGGGTTAAGAATGTAGAAACGTCGATCTTTTGAAAAAGAAAAAAGAAAAAAGAGTTTTTTTTTTTGTATATACCACCCTAAGGTTTATATGATTTGTAAATAGGCCCCTGAGGTTTTAGTATTTGCATATAGGCCCCTACCTTTTCATTTCAATACCTTTCATGTCCTCAAAATCAGTATTTCTAATGAAAATGGGCAATGACAATGGGATTTGTGTTGAACTTTTATAAAAATAACAATTTTGCCCTTATATCAATTAAGCAAATATAAGTATATTATTAATTACCAAAATTCCATTATTGTATCCCGATTTCCAACGATCTCTCTCAATAACTTTTTAATGCACATGAAGCCTAATTATGTATTTTGAAACATTCATCAATTTAATGGTGGGTCATGCATGGATTGGATCAATTCTAACTAATTATAAGCACATGCATTGATTGTCATTATATACAGTAGATTTGAATTTAATGAAATAGCCCTCTTTTGATAAAAATAATTAATTTACATACGGTTATTCTCTCATACTAAATGTAATTATCAATGTTACAAGCTTTAGAGAAAAATAAATTCAAGCCTTTGAATTTAAGCATATAAGGATAAAGAGATGGGCAAATGTGTCATTTCACGCTTAAAATTTTTGATAGTTGGTTGGCTACTGATTTTCAGGACACGAAAGGTATTAAAATGAAAAGGTATGGGCCTATATGCAAATACTCAAACCATAGGGGCCTATTTACAAATCCTACATACAAACCTTAGGGGGCATATGCAAAAAGCTCAAAAAATAAAAAAAAGATTACTCATTACACCTTGTCTGATTCCATAATTAACCACTTCTTTCTTTTATATTTAGAAAAACTGATCACCACTTCTGTTATAAACATATTAATATAATGAGCTTTTTACAAAAATGGCCCCTATATTTTATAAAACCTCAAAATAACCCCTACATTTTATGTTTTAACTTTAACCTCCCTTGACAGATGGTAAAGGTTTTTAAAAAAAAGTACTTTTCTATCTTTCTTTCACTTTCACTTTCTCTATTTGACAGTTTTGCCCTTTACCTGGTGAATAGATTAAAAAATATATTATTACACTTTACCTTCGCCCTCTTCCACTTGCAGATTTTACAACCTTTTTGGTAAATTTAAAGTATCCTAATATGAGTTTGTCATTACGTAGCAAACATCTTAATTCCTCAGTTATCTATGTTGCAACCATTTAAAAAAGTGACAACCAAATTGTAGGTGCAGAAAATAATGACCCACAATAAAGGAGGAGCCTTAGAGGACTTATCCGAGAAGATGGTGACTGGGAATGACTGGATACCGTCCGAAAGCCTGAAAGAGATGAACAAACGATCAAAGGACCCCGGCCTGGGCGGCGCAAGGCTCTCCGATGCCAAAGTCAGTGTGGGAACTGGAACAATGGAAGGAGAGGGAGAAGAGAGACAGAGTAACGGCTCTATGAATGAAATTGTGCGTACCTTTGATGGTGGTATGAGCCTCTATTTATAGAGTTTGGAACGTATCATTGGGAGATATCGTGGTGTGGGTCCCGTGATTCGACAGGGAAGTCACGATCAGCCCACATTACATTAATTGCGGTCCAATCCAGCCCACTATGCATTAAATGCGCGTCGGGTCAGCCCACGTCGCATTTAATGCACGTCTTGTTGGGCCAGATCATGTTGGACGCCTTTGGCGGTAGGGGATCGTGGGATCTGCCCTCGGGCCTTGCCCTGATGTGGCCTCAGCCGCTGGATGCCGCCCTGTCAGGATATGGCGAAGATTGTGGGCGGCTGGATGTCGTGTCTGTCCCACTAGCTCGTGCCCCTATCCCTCCACGTGCCTGATGACGTGGGGGATGAGGGGCGCAAGTGAAGCTCTCTTGCTTCGGCTTCTGTCCTGGCTTCTTCAGCCGAGGTGGAGTTTTCTGCCGGGATGGCACCGGGGTGGCTCAGCCGAGGTGGAGCTCCCCGCCGAGATGGCACCCGGGGTGGACCAGTTCGGCGCTAGTGGCCCGGAGATGCTTGACTTCGGCCGAGGCCTCTGTCCTGGTAGCCGGGGTGAGATTGGTGCCACGTGGATGGCACGCGGATGGCACGTGAGAATGCTTAGCCTCATCTGATGGCTGTGATTAGCTTAGTCCTGTGGCTCTGGAAATCTCCCCACACAATTGCCCCCTAGCTTTTGACCTCTTAGGCGCCCTAGCCCTTAGTGGTCGAAAGTTAGAAGAATCTGTCCGGGGATGTGGCGATCGTCGTCTGGTGCCGCTTCAACTGCTCTGAAGCGATAAATGCTCTGTCTTGCCTGTACTGGGAAGCGAGTCGACGGCTACACGCGTCGCCTCTTCACTGATTGCGGTGTCTGCCGGGATCCCTGTGAACGATCCAGTTGCGAGCCGAGCTGCATCCGGTTCCGAGCTGTCCACTTCAAGTTCGGAACCGTCGAACCTGAGGCAAATAGTGGACGCTTATTCTTCCTATCGGGAAGAAGACATGGCGGGAAGGTCGAGGGAGCCGGTCGTTAGGGACCTAGCGGCCAAGTTTAGGCGGGGGTCTTCTTCGTCTGCGACGCCATCTTCTGCCAGCACCCGCGCTGCTTCGAGCTCGGGAGGTGCTGGCGCTACTTCAGCTTCTGCTCCTGCTCCAGCTTCTGCTCCTGCTCCTGCTCCTGCTCCTGCTCCTGCTCCTGCTCCTGCAGCCGAAAGTGCCCCAGTGGGAGCTCCTGCAGTGGTTCCTGCTACGGAAGATGCTCCAGCTGCCCCGGTCTTGAGCGGTGCCCCGGTCGCCAGTGATGCTTCTGCCGTGCCTCAGGGTGAGGCCTCTTCTGCCCCTGGAGCAAATGAGGCTCTGGTCGAAGAAACTCCTGCCAGCGACGCTCCCAGCAAGGTCGCGGTTTCGGCCGAATCCACTGGTCCAGCAGATACGGTGATCGACCTAGTGGAGTCGCCGAAGCCACAGTAGCCGGGCTCCTCTTTATTTCTGTCTTTCTGTATGTAAGGTTTTTGCTTCATTTTCTGTTTTCAGAGGACTGCGATCCTCCTTTTTGTACTTTGCTTTCTGTTCTGTAACTTTTGTAACGAAGCTGTTTACAATGAATAAAAAAGGAGGAGTTCTGTGATCACCCAAACTGTGTACAATGCTTTTGAGTTCTTTCTTACTTTCCTTGCACTGTTCTGGAACACTTGTGTTTTTGTGCTGCTTTTCTGTGTTTGAGTGATGGCACAGCTCTTTTCTTTTTTTTTTTTTGAAGACTGACTTTGGCCGAAATGGCTGGCTTTGGCCGAAATGGCTGGCCTTGCGCCGAGGTGGATCCATACCTTGGCCGAATTGCCTTGCGCCGGGGTAGATCCATCGTTCCGCTGGACTCGGCTAGGCGAGAGTGAGTGCGGCTATGGCCTTCTAAGGGGTGTATGAACCCGGATTTCAGGAATCTGACCTTGGCCGAAATGGCTGACCTTGGCCGAACTGCCTTGCGCCGAGGCGCGGGGGGTTTATGAACCCGGACTTTAGGAAGCGGCCGAGTTTGGACTCGAGGCCTTTTCCAGGGCGATGGACCCGGACCTTTAGGAAACGACCGAGTCTGGACTCGAGGCCTTTTCCAGGGCGATGGACCCGGACCTTTAGGAAACGACCGAGCCTGGACTCGAGGCCTTTTCCAGGGCGTTGGACCCGGACCTTTAGGAAACGACCGAGTCTGAACTCGAGGCCTTTTCCAGGGCGTTGGACCCGGACCTTTAGGAAACGACCGTGTCTGGACTCGAGGCCTTTTCCAGGGCGATGGACCCGGACCTTTAGGAAACGACCGAGCCTGGACTCGAGGCCTTTTCCAGGGCGTTGGACCCGGACCTTTAGGAAACGACCGAGTCTGGACTCGAGGCCTTTTCCAGGGCGTTGGACCCGGACCTTTAGGAAACGACCGAGTCTGGACTCGAGGCCTTTTCCAGGGCGTTGGACCCGGACCTTTAGGAAACGACCGAGTCTGGACTCGAGGCCTTTTCCAGGGCGTTGGACCCGGAGCTGTAGAAGTCATGCAAGGAGAGATGATACAGATTTGATGACAGGGCAAAAGACACTTTCATTGATCGGGACTTGCTACATCTTTTAGAAACAGAATTTCGTCAGGCGGGGCGCATTCCGCGATCTCGGCAGTGGCTTGCCCTGTCTGTGCTTGTAGGCTGACTTCGTTGCCCGTGAGATCACCCCGAACGGGCCATGCCAGCTCGGGGCCGGCCTTCCTTCGGCTCTGTGCTCAGGGCGAGAAGGCCGATTTCTACAGGAATGACCGTTCCCATCTCGCAGGCCAGAGGGTGTTGCCGAGGTGAGAGGCTGTCCAGTCTCAGTTACTTCTGGCTCGTGTCCTGTGCCTGTCAGCGTCGTGTCAGGCGGGGTCGGGGCCGAGTTGGGCGAGACGATGTCGAAATCCGCCAGAATATGGGCTTTGATCGCAGTTCGGCCGCGGCGAGCTTTTCTGGGTGCCAGCCCGAGCTCGACGTCCGTCACCTTCTCTTTGTGCGATGCGAGCGTCCGCGAGACGAGGGAGAGGGAACCGAGGATGCCAGGTGGATCACGTTAATGATTTTTTCGGAGTCCTCGCTGTCTGGGTCCCGGGCCGCGCTCTGGTGAACTCGGCCCCCGCTGCCGCCGGCATCTTTTGTCTTGACGAACTCTGGGAGGTGGCCTTCGCCGGCGAGTCTCTCCAGGTACCACTTCAGAGAGTGGCACTCCTCGGTCTTGTGTCCTTTACCTTTGTGGTAGGAACAGTAGAGCTTGCTTCGATCGCCGTTAGTGGGCTCATTTCTCAAGGGCTGAGGCCACTCGAAGAATGGCTTACCTTTTATTTTGTTCAGGATCTGGTGTATCGGCTCTCTGAAGACGACGTTGATGCCTTGATAGGCGCCGGTGGGAGGCCTTGACCTGCTGGTGCCCCCAGACCTGGGTGGTGGGGGCACCGCCGAACTGGCGTCCCAAGCCAGCTTGGGCTCCTGCTTCTGGAAGGGCTTCCTGCCTCTCTGCCGAGGCTGGTTGTCCTCCTGCTCAGGCTCCGGATGCCCGTCTTGATCCCGGGCTCGGATCTCGTCTTCCTCCTGGGCGATTGTCACGCCCCGAAACCGGGACCTGCAGCGAACCGATCTCGGGGTGCGAAAATTTTGGAATAATTTGAAACTTTTTGTTATAGTTCCCAAGATCCGCATGAATGAGGATAATCACATGCCAACACAATCAGAGTATATTTTTCGCGGAAGCTACACATGGTGTTACGACCCGGAATCCGTGGCCATCGGGTTCCGTGTCGCACGCAACCAATTCCATAAAGCCATCATAAACAGACTGGCATAAATCATAAATCACAACACACTGAGCTGGTAGTAACAAATCTATTATTTCCCACATATTCAAGTTACAATTAACAGATGTCTTAATTACAAACCCAAAAGAAAAAGGCTGATAAAGCCATACAAAAATATCCAACTAAACAGAAATACTACCCCAACATTTCAATACGAACTCTGGTGCCAAACTTGACATCTAGATGATATCAACGGGCAGTCTCTCACGTCAGACCGGCGGTCCCACCGCCTCCTCTGATCAAACACCTAAAAACAGAAAGAGCGGAAGCTGGCACCAAACAAATAAGGGTCAGACACGACGGTCTGGCAAGCAAATAAACAAATAATATGAACAAAAGGAACATACATAAAACCTGACGAAAACATCGTAAAACCAAATGAAGAGTCTAAACAATAATGGCAATAAAGCATGCTAAACGATCGAAAGACCGAACATAAATGTCAAAACGGGTAAAAGAGCAATATCAGATGTACGAATATCTCGAAAAGATAAAAGCCTGCATCAAACACTTAATCGTCGGAAATACATTTCAAATCCTGAATAATAGCGACAATATGATAAAGATCGATATCGTAAACATTAAACAAATCTGAGCATAAAAATATAACCAACGAGAATCATAAACTGAAGCGATATACAGATAAAACACTGGCAACCACAAATAGCTAAATCCTCCTATTACCGAAGTAATAAGAGCAAACAGAGCGTAGCCACTGAACGTGGGTACTAAAAATGGGATCGGAACCGTAGCCATACAAATGGGACCGGCAGATCAAAAGTATCAGAACCGTAGCCATACAAATGGGACCGGCAGATAGTTACCGTTGCCATGGTCGGTACAGACAGAATCCAAGCTGCAGCTGGCGGACAGAGTAAAGATCCCAAGCCGGGTGATCAGCCCGACAAGGTGACCTAAGCCTAGTGGTGCCTTTAGTTTTCAAACTCAAACAGATACAAATCTAACATAATACTAATCCCTTTGGCTCAGGGGCTCACACCACATAGCTCTGGCCCCGTCTTGCCTCGGGGTTTTGTTTTCGGAATCATAGCCTCTTTGGCTCATGGGCTCGCACCACATAGCTCTGGCCCCGTCTTGCCTCGAGGTTTTTATTTTCAAATACTAGCGTTGTCAAAACAATAGTCTTATCGAAGAAATCCCGAATGTGACAAACATACTCCAAACCTCTTTTCAAATCGAATCGGAGAAAACATACGAATTTCGATGGTGAACCGTTCAAATACGCATCAAGGTGATTTGTATAAAATCATACGATCACCCTTTCGAACATGGGAAGACACATGATTTTATAACAAATCATCGATGCTATTTAAACTAGTTCACCAAAGAAAACAAATACAAATTCAGATACAAATACAAATACATTTTTCTGACTTGAAATGGAATGGATAGTGGAGAATGATTTAATGATTTACCAAGGAACCATCACAATGCACGTTTAACCTTTAAACATTGATTAATAAGAATGTGTTTGATGCCAATGAAAATCCAAAATGTTTAAATGATAAAGTGCGCATTGAGACCCGAAAGGTTCCCGGATAATCTCACATAAGCTCATTCTCACATCATTCCCATTTCACAAATTTCCAAGTATCAAAAGTAAATCCAAACTCTTTAAAGTAGGCCCATAGTTGGCCTTAACCCACGTCCAAAATAGTCCTCAATAACAATCCAAAACCAACCTTAATCAAGCCCACAAAACAAGTTTAAAAACAGTCCAAAACTAATCCTTAAATGGCCTTCAAAAAAATTCTTAAAAACAGCCCAAACAAACTTCGAACAGGCCCACAAAAACTGATTTTTAAAGCGACCAAAACCAACCTGAACAGGCCCACAAAACTGAACCTAAGATGAACCAATATCAGGTTTTACACTGGCCCAAAAACTGACTTTGAATGCCCACAAAACAGATTTTCAAATCAGCCCAAAACTAGACTTGAACCAGGCCCACAAACAGATTTTTAAACAACCCAAAACTGAACCTTAATCAAGCCCACGAAACAGGTTTTGAAACAGTCCAATGTGAGGCCCAAAGACGACCCAATATCAGATCTGAAATGACCCAAAAACTGATTTGAATCAGGTCCAAGGAAGCCCAAAGAAACCCCAAAAGAACAGGCCCAAAAACTGATTCATAAACGGACCCAGGACAGATCTGGGCTCGCTCGAGCGACCCAGGGTCCGCTCGAGCGAAGCCCAGACAGAACCTGGTCCGCTCGAGCGGCCCACTGGGTCGCTCGAGCGGACTGGGCTCTGTCCCAGTCCGGCTGAGTGCAGAAATGCACTCTTTCTTCTTCCTTTCTGATTTTTCTTTCTTCCCTCCTTTCCTACAAAATTCCAAGATCATTTGGGCCCTCCTTTGGCCTTCCAAACTCATCAAATCCCATCCAAAAATCATTCTAATTGGCCCAAACACAACACTTTTGAAAGCAAAGTTTTCTCCCTTTCTTTTGAACCCAAACACTTAACATAAAGAGATCAAATTTTCTAAATGACCAAGACAAAAACAAGCTTCTAATACATGGTAAAACCATAACATAAATGCAAATCCACATAACATTGATTCCTTCATTCAAAGCAAATCCATAAATCATAAAGAATTAGAGCATGATGAGCAAAAAGCCATGAAACTCAACAAGAACATGAAAACATCATATTAATTGGAAATCCACTTGCCTTGGTCAAGAGAAGATGCAAAAACACTCCATGAAAGTCTTCTAATGGCCTCAAGCTCCAAAATCATAAAACCCCCAAAATGGCTCAAAAGAAACCCTAGAAAACCAATCATTGCAAATCTCCATGACAACCCATTGCATGAGTGATGAAAACACTCTAAATGAAAAGGAGAACAAAGGTCTAAAGTTTAGAAAGCTATTGCAAACCTTGAGAAATCCAAACAAGGAAGAAGAGCTTAGATGAGAGCCTTGCTCTAGCCCAAAAATCTTGAAATAGGGTCTTTGGAAAGCTTGAGAGATGAGGAAGAACTTGGGGAGATCAATCTTCCAAGAGGACTCCACCAAATGAGAGTTTCAGATGAGAGAGAGAGTGAGGGAGGAGAGGGAAAAACCCTTGCTCAAAACCGTGCAAGAAGGAAATGAAGGAAGAGGAAGAGAGTTCCTCTTCTTAAGAGATGGGTTTTGTGGGTCCCATTCTTCACAAGGCTGAAAATGGCATTTGCGGGCCCCGAACGAAAACGACGAAGAAGACAAAAACGATCGGCGAAATTTCTACTTTCCAAAAAGTATATTTTCCCCAATTTCTGAAATTTTCGAAATTCATGGACAGATTTAGTGAAAATGTCATTTTTGCCCATTTTCCCTCGAAAAACGTGATTTCTGAGTTTCAAATCAAAATGGTCAAAACATGAAAGTTGTTAAACTTCATCAAATGAGTCAAAATACATCAAATCCAGAATTTTTAGAAATCAAAAGTAATTTCCCATAAAAATACAAATCATAAGGACCGGGTCAAACCAAAGTCAACGGTCCTCAAAATCTCCAAGGCAAGGAAAAATCCGGTCAAACTCAAATACACGGTCAAACTAAATCAAATCTCGCTTAAAAAGCTAAACCACGATTAAAACAATGCTAAACAAAAGGATTGGGGTCGGGATCTTACATCCTCCCCCCCTTAGAATCCATTTGGTCCTCCAAATGGCTTAAACCAAATCAAAATCAAAAACCCAAATGACAAAAGAAACACTGACACGCTATGCTAGACCTCGGCAACTGAGAGACTCTCTGATCAAACTGGACGTTGAGATGCACGGTCCACCACATTCTGATTCGGTTGAAGGCTTCACACTATTCTACATATCTGCCAGAAAACAAACTTCTCTGACCAAACTGGTGCCCAACACTCCCAAGTATCCTTGGTGTCATCTGTCGTTCCTGCACTGAATCATTTCTTTTCCTTATCTCGTCAGCGACTGTCGGTCCAAAGAACCGTAAGTTCTGCCTCTTTCTAATACCTTGGAATCATGTGCCTTAAATCCTTCAAAGCTGTACACGGTGCTCTTGATGCTTGAACAAAGATGTGATCGTAGACACGTTTTCTCTGAAATATCTCCCTCTTCAAAAATTCCTGGAATTCCAAATACCTACTTACACTGTACCATTCAGACTCTGGCCTCTAAGAATACCGTCAATCTCTGAAGAACTGAAACTCTCAATCCAAGTCTTGAATGATGGTGATTCTCTCGTAGATCCAACTTTACCTCCAACTGAACTAGTACACAACTTGACATCCATCATCCCTCCAATTCTTACACTTCCAAGCTCCAACTATACTAATACAACTCCTTCCATTCGATGCCAAACAACCCTTTAAATTTTAAACATAATGACCAAAATAATTACTTAGCTAAATTTTATCATTTCAAATCATAGTAAAAATTGAACTTCCAAATCATCGAATAAAAGTTCAAAATATGAGGTTTTCCAAAGTTTTGAACATGAAACAACATTATTCATTTTCGAAATTCATGTTTTCATGACTCAACAAATCCTTGAAATACTCAACAGCCTCAAATTAGGATTTTCGAAAATAAATCAATTCATGTAATATGACCATACATTAAATTTTGTAAAAATCCATTTCCAGCCAAACACATACAAAGTTTTGAAATCTTTAAGGTTTTGAAATGTAAGTGCCAACATTTAAGAAAACTAAACAAGAGCGAAATTCTAAGGTCATTATAAGATAATATCTTATGAAGATTAAACAAAAATTCGAAACACAAATCCTTATGAAAACGAAATCATGTGACTTATGAAAAGAGTATAACGACATAGTTTATTTTAAAATAAGCTTTAAAGAAGAAACATAAATCCATTGTTTAAACACTACAAGAATAAATCATAGATATTAATGAAAAATATAACAAAAGATGAAAATATCAAGAAAAATCATTTTAAATAAGAAATGGACATCCAAATTACTGAGGTACTCCCTTGCATCTGCACGTTGTCCAATCCAATACCTTAAAAGTCGGTGAAATCCACAAAGTTTCTTCTGCTGCCAAACATTATCTTAACTACAACTAACCATCCACTCGGCATTGCCTCTGGAAACTACACTGGCTACACCACAAGTTACCGAACTTCTCAACCAAAACCATGACCATGCTCGTCGAATCCGGGGAAATCCCGGAGTTTCTTGCACCACTCCTAATCTTACTAACTAAGGTCACTTCTCCCTTCATAAAATCCACATGTAACATGCCTCTTGCAGTCCTTCATCTTGAAAAGATAGTCTGAGTTCACCCAAAATCCACAATCACTTACCTTGGTGCATTGCATGACGATCTCCGATTAGCTGAAAGGGGATCTTCAACTGCTGCTCGAGTCCAGCTCTGACGGGCAAACGCACAAGTTTTCTCTCAATAATCACAATGGAGATGCTGAAGGCTGAAAGTCTGCCGATGTTCTCCGAAAACAACATACTGAATCTAGAAGGTTCTCAGTCTCCGACACAAATACAGACAAAAGACACCGAACAAAGCATGGAGACTTTAAATTCTCCACCACTAAGGAGGAAATTTGGCCATCCAAATCTCCTAACAACAAGAACAAAAGAAAAGACAAGCAAAATCTCCCGAACTGAAAGAAAAGCCGACTCAAATCCAACGAAACAAAGACACGAGAAAACAAATCGACACAATCTAACGAATCCTCACCACACGTCTTAATGTCTCTAGAGTATTTTATTTCCTAGAAACTAACCAGCTCTGATACCAAACCTGTCACGCCCCGAAACCGGGACCTGCAGCGAACCGATCTCGGGGTGCGAAAATTTTGGAATAATTTGAAACTTTTTGTTATTGTTCCCAAGATCCGCATGAATGAGGATAATCACATGCCAACACAATCAGAGTATATTTTTCGCGGAAGCTACACATGGTGTTACGACCCGAAATCCTTGGCCATCGGGTTCCGTGTCGCACGCAACCAATTCCATAAAGCCATCATAAACAGACTGGCATAAATCATAAATCACAACACACTGAGCTGGTAGTAACAAATCTATTATTTCCCACATATTCAAGTTACAATTAACAGATGTCTTAATTACAAACCCAAAAGAAAAAGGCTGATAAAGCCATACAAAAATATCCAACTAAACAGAAATACTACCCCAACATTTCAATACGAACTCTGGTGCCAAACTTGACATCTAGATGATATCAACGGGCAGTCTCTCACGTCAGACCGGCGGTCCCACCGCCTCCTCTGATCAAACACCTAAAAACAGAAAGAGCGGAAGCTGGCACCAAACAAATAAGGGTCAGACACGACGGTCTGGCAAGCAAATAAACAAATAATATGAACAAAAGGAACATACATAAAACCTGACGAAAACATCGTAAAACCAAATGAAGAGTCTAAACAATAATGGCAATAAAGCATGCTAAACGATCGAAAGACCGAACATAAATGTCAAAACGGGGTAAAAGAGCAATATCAGATGTACGAATATCTCGAAAGATAAAAGCCTGCATCAAACACTTAATCGTCGGAAATACATTTCAAATCCTGAATAATAGCGACAATATGATAAAGATCGATATCGTAAACATTAAACAAATCTGAGCATAAAAATATAACCAACGAGAATCATAAACTGAAGCGATATACAGATAAAACACTGGCAACCACAAATAGCTAAATCCTCCTATTACCGAAGTAATAAGAGCAAACAGAGCGTAGCCACTGAACGTGGTACTAAAAATGGGATCGGAACCGTAGCCATACAAATGGGACCGGCAGATCAAAAGTATCAGAACCGTAGCCATACAAATGGGACCGGCAGATAGTTACCGTTGCCATGGTCGGTACAGACAGAATCCAAGCTGCAGCTGGCGGACAGAGTAAAGATCCCAAGCCGGGTGATCAGCCCGACAAGGTGACCTAAGCCTAGTGGTGCCTTTAGTTTTCAAACTCAAACAGATACAAATCTAACATAATACTAATCCCTTTGGCTCAGGGGCTCACACCACATAGCTCTGGCCCCGTCTTGCCTCGGGGTTTTGTTTTCGGAATCATAGCCTCTTTGGCTCATGGGCTCGCACCACATAGCTCTGGCCCCGTCTTGCCTCGAGGTTTTTATTTTCAAATACTAGCGTTGTCAAAACAATAGTCTTATCGAAGAAATCCCGAATGTGACAAACATACTCCAAACCTCTTTTCAAATCGAATCGGAGAAAACATACGAATTTCGATGGTGAACCGTTCAAATACGCATCAAGGTGATTTGTATAAAATCATACGATCACCCTTTCGAACATGGGAAGACACATGATTTTATAACAAATCATCGATGCTATTTAAACTAGTTCACCAAAGAAAACAAATACAAATTCAGATACAAATACAAATACATTTTTCTGACTTGAAATGGAATGGATAGTGGAGAATGATTTAATGATTTACCAAGGAACCATCACAATGCACGTTTAACCTTTAAACATTGATTAATAAGAATGTGTTTGATGCCAATGAAAATCCAAAATGTTTAAATGATAAAGTGCGCATTGAGACCCGAAAGGTTCCCGGATAATCTCACATAAGCTCATTCTCACATCATTCCCATTTCACAAATTTCCAAGTATCAAAAGTAAATCCAAACTCTTTAAAGTAGGCCCATAGTTGGCCTTAACCCACGTCCAAAATAGTCCTCAATAACAATCCAAAACCAACCTTAATCAAGCCCACAAAACAAGTTTAAAAACAGTCCAAAACTAATCCTTAAATGGCCTTCAAAACAATTCTTAAAAACAGCCCAAACAAACTTCGAACAGGCCCACAAAAACTGATTTTTAAAGCGACCAAAACCAACCTGAACAGGCCCACAAAACTGAACCTAAGATGAACCAATATCAGGTTTTACACTGGCCCAAAAACTGACTTTGAATGCCCACAAAACAGATTTTCAAATCAGCCCAAAACTAGACTTGAACCAGGCCCACAAACAGATTTTTAAACAACCCAAAACTGAACCTTAATCAAGCCCACGAAACAGGTTTTGAAACAGTCCAATGTGAGGCCCAAAGACGACCCAATATCAGATCTGAAATGACCCAAAAACTGATTTGAATCAGGTCCAAGGAAGCCCAAAGAAACCCCAAAAGAACAGGCCCAAAAACTGATTCATAAACGGACCCAGGACAGATCTGGGCTCGCTCGAGCGACCCAGGGTCCGCTCGAGCGAAGCCCAGACAGAACCTGGTCCGCTCGAGCGGCCCACTGGGTCGCTCGAGCGGACTGGGCTCTGTCCCAGTCCGGCTGAGTGCAGAAATGCACTCTTTCTTCTTCCTTTCTGATTTTTCTTTCTTCCCTCCTTTCCTACAAAATTCCAAGATCATTTGGGCCCTCCTTTGGCCTTCCAAACTCATCAAATCCCATCCAAAAATCATTCTAATTGGCCCAAACACAACACTTTTGAAAGCAAAGTTTTCTCCCTTTCTTTTGAACCCAAACACTTAACATAAAGAGATCAAATTTTCTAAATGACCAAGACAAAAACAAGCTTCTAATACATGGTAAAACCATAACATAAATGCAAATCCACATAACATTGATTCCTTCATTCAAAGCAAATCCATAAATCATAAAGAATTAGAGCATGATGAGCAAAAAAGCCATGAAACTCAACAAGAACATGAAAACATCATATTAATTGGAAATCCACTTGCCTTGGTCAAGAGAAGATGCAAAAACACTCCATGAAAGTCTTCTAATGGCCTCAAGCTCCAAAATCATAAAACCCCCAAAATGGCTCAAAAGAAACCCTAGAAAACCAATCATTGCAAATCTCCATGACAACCATTGCATGAGTGATGAAAACACTCTAAATAAAAGGAGAACAAAGGTCTAAAGTTTAGAAAGCTATTGCAAACCTTGAGAAATCCAAACAAGGAAGAAGAGCTTAGATGAGAGCCTTGCTCTAGCCCAAAAATCTTGAAAATAGGGTCTTTGGAAAGCTTGAGAGATGAGGAAGAACTTGGGGAGATCAATCTTCCAAGAGGACTCCACCAAATGAGAGTTTCAGATGAGAGAGAGAGTGAGGGAGGAGAGGGAAAAACCCTTGCTCAAAACCGTGCAAGAAGGAAATGAAGGAAGAGGAAGAGAGTTCCTCTTCTTAAGAGATGGGTTTTGTGGGTCCCATTCTTCACAAGGCTGAAAATGGCATTTGCGGGCCACCGAACGAAAACGACGAAGAAGACAAAAACGATCGGCGAAATTTCTACTTTCCAAAAAGTATATTTTCCCCAATTCTGAAATTTCGAAATTCATGGACAGATTTAGTGAAAATGTCATTTTTGCCCATTTTCCTCGAAAAACGTGATTTCTGAGTTTCAAATCAAAATGGTCAAAACATGAAGTTGTTAAACTTCATCAAATGAGTCAAAATACATCAAATCCAGAATTTTTAGAATCAAAAGTAATTTCCCATAAAAATACAAATCATAAGGACCGGGTCAAACCAAAGTCAACGGTCTTCAAAATCTCCAAGGCAAGGAAAAATCCGGTCAAACTCAAATACGCGGTCAAACTAAAATCAAATCTCGCTTAAAAAGCTAAACCACGATTAAAACAATGCTAAACCAAAAGGATTGGGGTCGGGATCTTACATCCTCCCCCCTTAGAATCCATTTGGTCCTCCAAATGGCTTTAAAACCAAATCAAAATCAAAAACCCAAAGGACAAAAGAAAACACTGACACGCTATGCTAGACCTCGGCAACTGAGAGACTCTCTGATCAAACTGGACGTTGAGATGCACGGTCCACCACATTCTGATTCGTTGAAGGCTTCACACTATTCTACAATATCTGCCAGAAAAACAAACTTCTCTGACCAAACTGGTGCCTCAACACTCCCACGTAATACCTTGGTGTCATCTGTCGTTCCATCGCACTGAATCAGTTCTTTTCCTTATCTCGTCACAGCCGACTGTTCGGTCCAAAGAACCGTAAGTGTCTGCCTCTTCTAATACCTTGGAATCATGTGCCTTAATCCTTCAAAGCATGTACACGGTGCTCTGATGCTTGAAAAAGATGTGATCGTAGACAAGGTTTCTCTGAACTATCTCCCTCTCAAAAATTCCTGGAATTTCCAAATACCTACTTACACTGTACATTCAGACTCTGGCCTCTAAGAATACCGTCAATCTCTGAAGAACTGAAACTCTCAATCCAAGTCTTGAACTGATGGGTGATTCTCTCGTAGATCCAACTTTACCTCCAACTGAACTAGGTACACAAATTGACATCCATCATCCTCCAATTCTTACAATTCCAAGCTCCAACTATACTAATACAACTCCTTCTAATTCGATGCCAAACAAACCCTTTAATTTAAAACATAATGACCAAAATAATTTACTTAGCTAAACTTTATCATTTCAAATCATAGTAAAAATTGAACTTCCAAATCATCGAATTAAAGTTTCAAAATCATGAGGTTTTCCAAAGTTTTGACCATGTGAAACAACATTATCATTTTTCGGAAATTCATTGTTTTCATGACCCAAAATAAATCCTTGAAATACTCAACAGCCTTCAATTAGGATTTTCGAAATAAATCAATTCATGTAATATGACCATTACATTAATTTTGTAAAAATCATTTCCAGCCAACACATACAAAGTTTTGAAATCTTAAGGTTTTGAAATGTAAGTCAACATTTAAGAAACTAAACAAGAGCGAAATTCTAAGGTCATTATATAATATCTTATGAAGATTAAACAAAAATTCGAAACACAATCCTATGAAAACGAAATCATGTGACTATGAAAAGAGTATAACGACATAGTTTTTTTCAAAATAAGCTTAAAGAAGAAACATAAATCCATTGTTTAAACGCTACAAGAATAAATCATATTAATGAAAAATATAACAAAAGATGAAAATATCAGAAAAATCATTTCATAAGAAATGGACATCCAAAACTGAGTACTCTTGCATCTGCGTTGTCCAATCCAATATCTTGTAAGTCGGTGAAATCCCAAAGTTTCTTCTGTTGCCAAACATATCTTGACTACAACTAACCATCCACTCGGTTGCCTCTGGAAACTACACTGGCTACACCACAAGTTACCGAACTTCTCAACCAAAACCATGACCATGCTCGTCGAATCCGGGGAAATCCTTGAGTTTCTTGCACCACTCCTAATCTTACTAACTAAGGTCACTTCTCCCTTCATAACATCCACATGTAAACATGCCTCTTGCAGTCCTTCATCTTGAAAAAGATAGTCTGAGTTCAACCAAATCCACACTCACTTACCTTGGTGCATTGCATGACGATCTCGATTAGCTGAAAGGGGATCTTCAACTACTGCTTCAGTCCAACTCTGACGGGCAAAAACCCAAGTTTTTTCTCTCAATAATCAAAATGGAGATGCTGAAGGCTGAAAGTCCTGCCGATGTTCTCCGAAAACAACATACTGAATCTAGAAGGTTCTCAGTCCCCGACACAAACACAGACAAAGACACCGAACAAAGCATGTGAGACTTTAAAAAATTCTTCCACCACCTAGGAGGAAATTTGGCCATCCCAAATTCTCCTAACAACACGAACCTAAAAGAAAAGACAAGCAAAATCTCCCGAACTGAAAGAAAAGCCGACTCAAATCCAACGAAACAAAGACACGAGAAAACAAATCGACACAATCTAACGAATCCTCACCACACGTCTTAATGTCTCTAGAGTATTTTATTTTCCTAGAAACTAAACCAGCTCTGATACCAAACCTGTCCAGCCCCCGAAACCGGGACTGCAGCGACCGATCTCGGGGTGCGAAAATTTTGGAAATAATTTTGAACTTTTTGTTATAGTTCCCAAGATCCGCATGAATGAGGATAATCACATGCCAACACAATCAGAGTATATTTTTCGCGGAAGCTACACATGGTGTTACGACCCGGAATCCGTGGCCATCGGGGTTCCGTTGTCGCACGCAACCAATTCCATAAAGCCATCATAAACAGACTGGCATAAATCATAAATCACAACACACTGAGCTGGTAGTAACAATCTATTATTTCCCACATATTCAAGTTACAATTAACAGATGTCTTAATTACAAACCCAAAAGAAAAAGGCTGATAAAGCCATACAAAAATATCCAACTAAACTAGAAATACTACCCCAACTATTTCAATACGAACTCTGTGGCCAAACTTGACATCTAGATGATAATCAACGGGCAGTCTCTCACGTAAGACCGGCGGGTCCCACGCCTCCTCTGATCACACACCTAAAACAGAAAGAGCGGAAGCTGGCAGTCCAAACAAAAAGGTCAGACACGAAGGTCTCTGGCAAGCAAATAAACAAATAATATGACAAAAGGAACATACATAAAACCTGACGAAAACATCGTAAAACCCAAATGAAGAGTCTAAACAATATGGCAAATAAAGCATGCTAACGATCGAAAGACCGCACATAAATGTTCCAAAACGGGTAAAAAGGAGCAATATCAGATGTACGAATATCTCGAAAAAGATAAAAGCCTGCATCAACATTAATCGTCGGAAAATACATTTTCCAAATCCTGAATAATAGCGACAAATGATAAAGATCGATATCGATAAACATTAAACAAATCTTGAGCATAAAATATAACCAAGCGAGAATAATAAACTGAAGCGATATACAGATAAAACACTGGCAACCACAAATAGCTAAATCCTCCTATTACCGAAGTAATAGAGCAAACAGAGCGTAGCCACTAACGTGGTACTAAAAATGGGATCGGAACCGTAGCCATACAAATGGGACCGGCAGATCAAAAGTATCAGAACCGTAGCCATACAAATGGGACCGGCAGATAGTTACCGTTGCCATGGTCGGTACAGACAGAATCCAAGCTGCAGCTGGCGGACAGAGTAAAGATCCCAAGCCGGGTGATCAGCCCGACAAGGTGACCTAAGCCTAGTGGTGCCTTTAGTTTTCAAACTCAGACAGATACAAATCTAACATAATACTAATCCCTTTGGCTCAGGGGCTCACACCACATAGCTCTGGCCCCGTCTTGCCTCGGGGTTTGTTTTCGGAATCATAGCCTCTTTGGCTCATGGGCTCGCACCACATAGCTCTGGCCCCGTCTTGCCTCGAGGTTTTTATTTTCAAATACTAGCGTTGTCAAAACAATAGTCTTATCGAAGAAATCCCGAATGTGACAAACATACTCCAAATCTCTTTTCAAATCGAATCGGAGAAAACATACGAATTTCGATGGTGAACCGTTCAAATACGCATCAAGGTGATTTGTATAAAATCATACGATCACCCTTTCGAACATGGGAAGACACATGATTTTATAACAAATCATCGATGCTATTTAAACTAGTTCACCAAAGAAAACAAATACAAATTCAGATACAAATACAAATACATTTTTCTGACTTGAAATGGAATGGATAGTGGAGAATGATTTAATGATTTACCAAGGAACCATCACAATGCACGTTTAACCTTTAAACATTGATTAATAAGAATGTGTTTGATGCCAATGAAAATCCAAAATGTTTAAATGATAAAGTGCGCATTGAGACCCGAAAGGTTCCCGGATAATCTCACATAAGCTCATTCTCACATCATTCCCATTTCACAAATTTCCAAGTATCAAAAGTAAATCCAAACTCTTTAAAGTAGGCCCATAGTTGGCCTTAACCCACGTCCAAAATAGTCCTCAATAACAATCCAAAACCAACCTTAATCAAGCCCACAAAACAAGTTTAAAAACAGTCCAAAACTAATCCTTAAATGGCCTTCAAAACAATTCTTAAAAACAGCCCAAACAAACTTCGAACAGGCCCACAAAAACTGATTTTTAAAGCGACCAAAACCAACCTGAACAGGCCCACAAAACTGAACCTAAGATGAACCAATATCAGGTTTTACACTGGCCCAAAAACTGACTTTGAATGCCCACAAAACAGATTTTCAAATCAGCCCAAAACTAGACTTGAACCAGGCCCACAAACAGATTTTTAAACAACCCAAAACTGAACCTTAATCAAGCCCACGAAACAGGTTTTGAAACAGTCCAATGTGAGGCCCAAAGACGACCCAATATCAGATCTGAAAATGACCCAAAAACTGATTTGAATCAGGTCCAAGGAAGCCCAAAGAAACCCCAAAAGAACAGGCCCAAAAACTGATTCATAAACGGACCCAGGACAGATCTGGGCTCGCTCGAGCGACCCAGGGTCCGCTCGAGCGAAGCCCAGACAGAACCTGGTCCGCTCGAGCGGCCCAACTGGGTCGCTCGAGCGGACTGGGCTCTGTCCCAGTCCGGCTGAGTGCAGAAATGCACTCTTTCTTCTTCCTTTCTGATTTTTCTTTCTTCCCTCCTTTCCTACAAAATTCCAAGATCATTTGGGCCCTCCTTTGGCCTTCCAAACTCATCAAATCCCATCCAAAAATCATTCTAATTGGCCCAAACACAACACTTTTGAAAGCAAAGTTTTCTCCCTTTCTTTTGAACCCAAACACTTAACATAAAGAGATCAAATTTTCTAAATGACCAAGACAAAAAACAAGCTTCTAATACATGGTAAAACCATAACATAAATGCAAATCCACATAACATTGATTCCTTCATTCAAAGCAAATCCATAAATCATAAAGAATTAGAGCATGATGAGCAAAAAGCCATGAAACTCAACAAGAACATGAAAACATCATATTAATTGGAAATCCACTTGCCTTGGTCAAGAGAAGATGCAAAAACACTCCATGAAAGTCTTCTAATGGCCTCAAGCTCCAAAATCATAAAACCCCCAAAATGGCTCAAAAGAAACCCTAGAAAACCAATCATTGCAAATCTCCATGACAACCCATTGCATGAGTGATGAAAACACTCTAAATGAAAAGGAGAACAAAGGTCTAAAGTTTAGAAAGCTATTGCAAACCTTGAGAAATCCAAACAAGGAAGAAGAGCTTAGATGAGAGCCTTGCTCTAGCCCAAAAATCTTGAAAATAGGGTCTTTGGAAAGCTTGAGAGATGAGGAAGAACTTGGGGAGATCAATCTTCCAAGAGGACTCCACCAAATGAGAGTTTCAGATGAGAGAGAGAGTGAGGGAGGAGAGGGAAAAACCCTTGCTCAAAACCGTGCAAGAAGGAAATGAAGGAAGAGGAAGAGAGTTCCTCTTCTTAAGAGATGGGTTTTGTGGGGTCCCATTCTTCACAAGGCTGAAATGGCATTTGCGGGCCCCGAACGAAAACGACGAAGAAGACAAAAACGATCGGCGAAATTTCTACTTTCCAAAAAGTATATTTTCCCCAATTTCTGAACTTTTCGAAATTCATGGACAGATTTAGTGAAAATGTCATTTTTGCCCATTTTCCTCGAAAAACGTGATTTCTGAGTTTCAATCAAAATGGTCAAAACATGAAAGTTGTTAAACTTCATCAAATGAGTCAAAATACATCAAATCCAGAATTTTAGAAATCAAAAGTAATTTCCCATAAAATACAAATCATAAGGACCGGGTCAA
This sequence comes from Litsea cubeba, assembly GCA_012931725.1. Lineage (NCBI taxonomy): Eukaryota > Viridiplantae > Streptophyta > Magnoliopsida > Laurales > Lauraceae > Litsea > Litsea cubeba. Next base: position 35,047,075 of record CM022948.1, read on the forward strand.
ACCAAGTCAACGGTCTTCAAAATCTCCAAGGCAAGGAAAAATCCGGTTCAAACTCAAATACGCGGTCAACTAAATCAAATCTCGCTTAAAAAGCTAAACCACGATTAAAACAATGCTAAACAAAAGGATTGGGGTCGGGATCTTATCATCCTCCCCCCCTTAGAATCCATTTGGTCCTCCAATGGCTTAACCAAATCAAAAATCAAAAACCCAAAGGACAAAGAAAAACACTGACACGCTATGCTAGACCTCGGCAACTGAGAGACTCTCTGATCAAACTGGACGTTGAGATGCACGGTCCACCACATTCTGATTCGGTTGAAGGCTTCACACTATTCTACATATCTGCCAGAAAACAAACTTCTCTGACCAACTGGTGCCCAACACTCCCAAGTATCCTTGGTGTCATCTGTCGTTTCCTGCACTGAATCATTTCTTTTCCTTATCTCGTCAGCGACTGTCGGTCCAAAGAACCGTAAGTTCTTGCCTCTTTCTAATACCTTGGAATCATGTGCCTTAAATCCTTCAAAGCTGTACACGGTGCTCTTGATGCTTGAACAAAGATGTGATCGTAGACACGTTTTCTCTGAAATATCTCCCTCTTCAAAATTCCTGGAATTCCAAATACCTACTTACAACTGTACCATTCAGACTCTGGCCTCTAAGAATTACCGTCAATCTCTGAAGAACTGAAACTCTCAATCCAAGTCTTGAATGATGGTGATTCTCTCGTAGATCCAACTTTACCTCCAACTGAACTAGTACACAACTTGACATCCATCATCCCTCCAATTCTTACACTTCCAAGCTCCAACTATACTAATACAACTCCTTCCATTCGATGCCAAACAACCCTTTAAATTTTAAACATAATGACCAAAATAATTACTTAGCTAAATTTTATCATTTCAAATCATAGTAAAAATTGAACTTCCAAATCATCGAATAAAGTTCAAATATGAGGTTTTCCAAAGTTTTGAACATGAAACAACATTATTCATTTTCGAAATTCATGTTTTCATGACTCAACAAATCCTTGAAATACTCAACAGCCTCAAATTAGGATTTTCGAAAATAAATCAATTCATGTAATATGACCATACATTAAATTTTGTAAAAATCCATTTCCAGCCAAACACATACAAAGTTTTGAAATCTTTAAGGTTTTGAAATGTAAGTGCCAACATTTAAGAAAACTAAACAAGAGCGAAATTCTAAGGTCATTATAAGATAATATCTTATGAAGATTAACAAAAATTCGAAACACAACTCCTTATGAAACGAAATCATGTGACTTATGAAAAGAGTATAACGACACTAGTTTATTTTAAAATAAGCTTTAAAGAAGAAACATAAATCCATTGTTTAAACGCTACAAGAATAAATCATAGATATTAATGAAAATATAACAAAAGATGAAAATATCAAGAAAACTCATTTTAAATAAGAAATGGACATCCAAATTACTGATGTACTCCCTTGCATCTGCACGTTGTCCAATCCAATACCTTAAAAGTCGGTGAAATCCACAAAGTTTCTTCTGCTGCCAAACATTATCTTAACTACAACTAACCATACCACTCGGCATTGCCTCTGGAAAACTACACTGGCTACACCACAAGTTACCGAACTTCTCAACCAAAACCATGACCATGCCTCGTCGCATCCGGGGAAATCCCGGAGTTTCTTGCACCACTCCTAATCTTACTAACTAAGGTCACTTCTCCCTTCATAAAATCCACATGTAACATGCCTCTTGCAGTCCTCATCTTGAAAAGATAGTCTGAGTTCACCCAAAATCCACACTCACTTACCTTGGTGCATTGCATGACGATCTCCGATTAGCTGAAAGGGGATCTTCAACTACTGCTCAAGTCCAACTCTGACGGGCAAACGCACAAGTTTTCTCTCAATAATCACAATGGAGATGCTGAAGGCTGAAAGTCTGCCGATGTTCTCCGAAAACAACATACTGAATCTAGAAGGTTCTCAGTCCCCGACACAAACACAGACAAAAGACAACCGAACAAAGCATGGAGACTTTAAATTCTCCACCACTAAGGAGGAAATTTGGCCATCCAAATCTCCTAACAACACGAACTAAAAGAAAAGACAAGCAAAATCTCCCGAACTGAAAGAAAAGCCGACTCAAATCCAACGAAACAAAGACACGAGAAACAAATCGACACAATCTAACGAATCCTCACCACACGTCTTAATGTCTCTAGAGTATTTTATTTCCTAGAAACTAACCAGCTCTGATACCAAACCTGTCACGCCCCGAAACCGGGACCTGCAGCGAACCGATCTCGGGGTGCGAAAATTTTGGAATAATTTGAAACTTTTTGTTATAGTTCCCAAGATCCGCATGAATGAGGATAATCACATGCCAACACAATCAGAGTATATTTTTCGCGGAAGCTACACATGGTGTTACGACCCGGAATCCGTGGCCATCGGGTTCCGTGTCGCACGCAACCAATTCCATAAAGCCATCATAAACAGACTGGCATAAATCATAAATCACAACACACTGAGCTGGTAGTAACAAATCTATTATTTCCCACATATTCAAGTTACAATTAACAGATGTCTTAATTACAAACCCAAAAGAAAAAGGCTGATAAAGCCATACAAAAATATCCAACTAAACAGAAATACTACCCCAACATTTCAATACGAACTCTGGTGCCAAACTTGACATCTAGATGATATCAACGGGCAGTCTCTCACGTCAGACCGGCGGTCCCACCGCCTCCTCTGATCAAACACCTAAAAACAGAAAGAGCGGAAGCTGGCACCAAACAAATAAGGGTCAGACACGACGGTCTGGCAAGCAAATAAACAAATAATATGAACAAAAGGAACATACATAAAACCTGACGAAAACATCGTAAAACCAAATGAAGAGTCTAAACAATAATGGCAATAAAGCATGCTAAACGATCGAAAGACCGAACATAAATGTCAAAACGGGTAAAAGAGCAATATCAGATGTACGAATATCTCGAAAAGATAAAAGCCTGCATCAAACACTTAATCGTCGGAAATACATTTCAAATCCTGAATAATAGCGACAATATGATAAAGATCGATATCGTAAACATTAAACAAATCTGAGCATAAAAATATAACCAACGAGAATCATAAACTGAAGCGATATACAGATAAAACACTGGCAACCACAATAGCTAAATCCTCCTATTACCGAAGTAATAAGAGCAAACAGAGCGTAGCCACTGAACGTGGTACTAAAAATGGGATCGGAACCGTAGCCATACAAATGGGACCGGCAGATCAAAAGTATCAGAACCGTAGCCATACAAATGGGACCGGCAGATAGTTACCGTTGCCATGGTCGGTACAGACAGAATCCAAGCTGCAGCTGGCGGACAGAGTAAAGATCCCAAGCCGGGTGATCAGCCCGACAAGGTGACCTAAGCCTAGTGGTGCCTTCAGTTTTCAAACTCAAACAGATACAAATCTAACATAATACTAATCCCTTTGGCTCAGGGGCTCACACCACATAGCTCTGGCCCCGTCTTGCCTCGGGGTTTTGTTTTCGGAATCATAGCCTCTTTGGCTCATGGGCTCGCACCACATAGCTCTGGCCCCGTCTTGCCTCGAGGTTTTTATTTTCAAATACTAGCGTTGTCAAAACAATAGTCTTATCGAAGAAATCCCGAATGTGACAAACATACTCCAAATCTCTTTTCAAATCGAATCGGAGAAAACATACGAATTTCGATGGTGAACCGTTCAAATACGCATCAAGGTGATTTGTATAAAATCATACGATCACCCTTTCGAACATGGGAAGACACATGATTTTATAACAAATCATCGATGCTATTTAAACTAGTTCACCAAAGAAAACAAATACAAATTCAGATACAAATACAAATACATTTTTCTGACTTGAAATGGAATGGATAGTGGAGAATGATTTAATGATTTACCAAGGAACCATCACAATGCACGTTTAACCTTTAAACATTGATTAATAAGAATGTGTTTGATGCCAATGAAAATCCAAAATGTTTAAATGATAAAGTGCGCATTGAGACCCGAAAGGTTCCCGGATAATCTCACATAAGCTCATTCTCACATCATTCCCATTTCACAATTTCCAAGTATCAAAAGTAAATCCAAACTCTTTAAAGTAGGCCCAAAGTTGGCCTTAACCCACGTCCAAAATGGTCCTCAATAACAATCCAAAACCAACCTTAATCAAGCCCACAAACAAGTTTAAAAACAGTCCAAAACATATCCTTAAATGGCCTACAAAACGATTCTTAAAAACAGCCCAAACTAACTTCAAACAGGCCCACAAAAACTGATTTTTAAAGCGACCAAAACCAACCTGAACAGGCCCACAAAACTGAACCTAAGATGAACCAATATCAGGTTTTACACTGGCCCAAAAAACTGACTTTGAATGCCCACAAAACAGATTTTCAAATCAGCCCAAAACTAGACTTGAACCAGGCCCACAAACAGATTTTTAAACAACCCAAAACTGAACCTTAATCAAGCCCACGAAACAGGTTTTGAAACAGTCCAATGTGAGGCCCAAAGACGACCCAATATCAGATCTGAAATGACCCAAAAACTGATTTGAATCAGGTCCAAGGAAGCCCAAAGAAACCCCAAAAGAACAGGCCCAAAAACTGATTCATAAACGGACCCAGGACAGATCTGGGCTCGCTCGAGCGACCCAGGGTCCGCTCGAGCGAAGCCCAGACAGAACCTGGTCCGCTCGAGCGGCCCACTGGGTCGCTCGAGCGGACTGGGCTCTGTCCCAGTCCGGCTGAGTGCAGAAATGCACTCTTTCTTCTTCCTTTCTGATTTTTCTTTCTTCCCTCCTTTCCTACAAAATTCCAAGATCATTTGGGCCCTCCTTTGGCCTTCCAAACTCATCAAATCCCATCCAAAAATCATTCTAATTGGCCCAAACACAACACTTTTGAAAGCAAAGTTTTCTCCCTTTCTTTTGAACCCAAACACTTAACATAAAGAGATCAAATTTTCTAAATGACCAAGACAAAAACAAGCTTCTAATACATGGTAAAACCATAACATAAATGCAAATCCACATAACATTGATTCCTTCATTCAAAGCAAATCCATAAATCATAAAGAATTAGAGCATGATGAGCAAAAAGCCATGAAACTCAACAAGAACATGAAAACATCATATTAATTGGAAATCCACTTGCCTTGGTCAAGAGAAGATGCAAAAACACTCCATGAAAGTCTTCTAATGGCCTCAAGCTCCAAAATCATAAAACCCCCAAAATGGCTCAAAAGAAACCCTAGAAAACCAATCATTGCAAATCTCCATGACAACCCATTGCATGAGTGATGAAAACACTCTAAATGAAAAGGAGAACAAAGGTCTAAAGTTTAGAAAGCTATTGCAAACCTTGAGAAATCCAAACAAGGAAGAAGAGCTTAGATGAGAGCCTTGCTCTAGCCCAAAAATCTTGAAAATAGGGTCTTTGGAAAGCTTGAGAGATGAGGAAGAACTTGGGGAGATCAATCTTCCAAGAGGACTCCACCAAATGAGAGTTTCAGATGAGAGAGAGAGTGAGGGAGGAGAGGGAAAAACCCTTGCTCAAAACCGTGCAAGAAGGAAATGAAGGAAGAGGAAGAGAGTTCCTCTTCTTAAGAGATGGGTTTTGTGGGTCCCATTCTTCACAAGGCTGAAAATGGCATTTGCGGGCCCCGAACGAAAACGACGAAGAAGACAAAAACGATCGGCGAAATTTCTACTTTCCAAAAAGTATATTTTCCCCAATTTCTGAAATTTTCGAAATTCATGGACAGATTTAGTGAAAATGTCATTTTTGCCCATTTTCCTCGAAAAACGTGATTTCTGAGTTTCAAATCAAAATGGTCAAAACATGAAAGTTGTTAAACTTCATCAAATGAGTCAAAATACATCAAATCCAGAATTTTTAGAAATCAAAAGTAATTTCCCATAAAAATACAAATCATAAGGACCGGGTCAAACCAAAGTCAACGGTCTTCAAAATCTCCAAGGCAAGGAAAAATCCGGTCAAACTCAAATACGCGGTCAAACTAAATCAAATCTCGCTTAAAAGCTAAACCACGATTAAAACAATGCTAAACAAAAGGATTGGGGTCGGGATCTTACATCCTCCCCCCTTAGAATCCATTTGGTCCTCCAAATGGCTTAAACCAAATCAAAATCAAAAACCCAAAGGACAAAAGAAAACACTGACACGCTATGCTAGACCTCGGCAACTGAGAGACTCTCTGATCAAACTGGACGTTGAGATGCACGGTCCACCACATTCTGATTCGGTTGAAGGCTTCACACTATTCTACATATCTGCCAGAAAACAAACTTCTCTGACCAAACTGGTGCCCAACACTCCCAAGTATCCTTGGTGTCATCTGTCGTTCCTGCACTGAATCATTTCTTTTCCTTATCTCGTCAGCGACTGTCGGTCCAAAGAACCGTAAGTTCTGCCTCTTTCTAATACCTTGGAATCATGTGCCTTAAATCCTTCAAAGCTGTACACGGTGCTCTTGATGCTTGAACAAAGATGTGATCGTAGACACGTTTTCTCTGAAATATCTCCCTCTTCAAAAATTCCTGGAATTCCAAATACCTACTTACACTGTACCATTCAGACTCTGGCCTCTAAGAATACCGTCAATCTCTGAAGAACTGAAACTCTCAATCCAAGTCTTGAATGATGGTGATTCTCTCGTAGATCCAACTTTACCTCCAACTGAACTAGTACACAACTTGACATCCATCATCCCTCCAATTCTTACACTTCCAAGCTCCAACTATACTAATACAACTCCTTCCATTCGATGCCAAACAACCCTTTAAATTTTAAACATAATGACCAAATAATTACTTAGCTAAATTTTATCATTTCAAATCATAGTAAAAATTGAACTTCCAAATCATCGAATAAAGTTCAAAATATGAGGTTTTCCAAAGTTTTGAACATGAAACAACATTATTCATTTTCGAAATTCATGTTTTCATGACTCAACAAATCCTTGAAATACTCAACAGCCTCAAATTAGGATTTTCGAAAATAAATCAATTCATGTAATATGACCATACATTAAATTTTGTAAAAATCCATTTCCAGCCAAACACATACAAAGTTTTGAAATCTTTAAGGTTTTGAAATGTAAGTGCCAACATTTAAGAAAACTAAACAAGAGCGAAATTCTAAGGTCATTATAAGATAATATCTTATGAAGATTAAACAAAAATTCGAAACACAAATCCTTATGAAAACGAAATCATGTGACTTATGAAAAGAGTATAACGACATAGTTTATTTTAAAATAAGCTTTAAAGAAGAAACATAAATCCATTGTTTAAACGCTACAAGAATAAATCATAGATATTAATGAAAAATATAACAAAGATGAAAATATCAAGAAAAATCATTTTAAATAAGAAATGGACATCCAAATTACTGAGGTACTCCCTTGCATCTGCACGTTGTCCAATCCAATACCTTAAAAGTCGGTGAAATCCACAAAGTTTCTTCTGCTGCCAAACATTATCTTAACTACAACTAACCATCCACTCGGCATTGCCTCTGGAAACTACACTGGCTACACCACAAGTTACCGAACTTCTCAACCAAAACCATGACCATGCTCGTCGAATCCGGGGAAATCCCGGAGTTTCTTGCACCACTCCTAATCTTACTAACTAAGGTCACTTCTCCCTTCATAAAATCCACATGTAACATGCCTCTTGCAGTCCTTCATCTTGAAAAGATAGTCTGAGTTCACCCAAAATCCACACTCACTTACCTTGGTGCATTGCATGACGATCTCCGATTAGCTGAAAGGGGATCTTCAACTACTGCTCGAGTCCAACTCTGACGGGCAAACGCACAAGTTTTTCTCTCAATAATCACAATGGAGATGCTGAAGGCTGAAAGTCTGCCGATGTTCTCCGAAAACAACATACTGAATCTAGAAGGTTCTCAGTCTCCGACACAAATACAGACAAAAGACACCGAACAAAGCATGGAGACTTTAAATTCTCCACCACTAAGGAGGAAATTTGGCCATCCAAATCTCCTAACAACAAGAACAAAAGAAAAGACAAGCAAAATCTCCCGAACTGAAAGAAAAGCCGACTCAAATCCAACGAACAAAGACACGAGAAAACAAATCGACACAATCTAACGAATCCTCACCACACGTCTTAATGTCTCTAGAGTATTTTATTTCCTAGAAACTAACCAGCTCTGATACCAAACCTGTCACGCCCCGAAACCGGGACCTGCAGCGAACCGATCTCAGGGTGCGAAAATTTTGGAATAATTTGAAACTTTTTGTTATAGTTCCCAAGATCCGCATGAATGAGGATAATCACATGCCAACACAATCAGAGTATATTTTTCGCGGAAGCTACACATGGTGTTACGACCCGGAATCCGTGGCCATCGGGTTCCGTGTCGCACGCAACCAATTCCATAAAGCCATCATAAACAGACTGGCATAAATCATAAATCACAACACACTGAGCTGGTAGTAACAAATCTATTATTTCCCACATATTCAAGTTACAATTAACAGATGTCTTAATTACAAACCCAAGGAAAAAGGCTAATAAAGCCATACAAGAATATCCAACTAAACAGAAATACTACCCCAACATTTCAATACGAACTCTGGTGCCAAACTTGACATCTAGATGATATCAACGGGCAGTCTCTCACGTCAGACCGGCGGTCCCACCGCCTCCTCTGATCAAACACCTAAAAACAGAAAGAGCGGAAGCTGGCACCAAACAAATAAGGGTCAGACACGACGGTCTGGCAAGCAAATAAACAAATAATATGAACAAAAGGAACATACATAAAACCTGACGAAAACATCGTAAAACCAAATGAAGAGTCTAAACAATAATGGCAATAAAGCATGCTAAACGATCGAAAGACCGAACATAAATGTCAAAACGGGTAAAAGAGCAATATCAGATGTACGAATATCTCGAAAAGATAAAAGCCTGCATCAAACACTTAATCGTCGGAAATACATTTCAAATCCTGAATAATAGCGACAATATGATAAAGATCGATATCGTAAACATTAAACAAATCTGAGCATAAAAATATAACCAACGAGAATCATAAACTGAAGCGATATACAGATAAAACACTGGCAACCACAAATAGCTAAATCCTCCTATTACCGAAGTAATAAGAGCAAACAGAGCGTAGCCACTGAACGTGGTACTAAAAATGGGATCGGAACCGTAGCCATACAAATGGGACCGGCAGATCAAAAGTATCAGAACCGTAGCCATACAAATGGGACCGGCAGATAGTTACCGTTGCCATGGTCGGTACAGACAGAATCCAAGCTGCAGCTGGCGGACAGAGTAAAGATCCCAAGCCGGGTGATCAGCCCGACAAGGTGACCTAAGCCTAGTGGTGCCTTCAGTTTTCAAACTCAAACAGATACAAATCTAACATAATACTAATCCCTTTGGCTCAGGGGCTCACACCACATAGCTCTGGCCCCGTCTTGCCTCGGGGTTTTGTTTTCGGAATCATAGCCTCTTTGGCTCATGGGCTCGCACCACATAGCTCTGGCCCCGTCTTGCCTCGAGGTTTTTATTTTCAAATACTAGCGTTGTCAAAACAATAGTCTTATCGAAGAAATCCCGAATGTGACAAACATACTCCAAATCTCTTTTCAAATCGAATCGGAGAAAACATACGAATTTCGATGGTGAACCATTCAAATACGCATCAAGGTGATTTGTATAAAATCATACGATCACCCTTTCGAACATGGGAAGACACATGATTTTATAACAAATCATCGATGCTATTTAAACTAGTTCACCAAAGAAAACAAATACAAATTCAGATACAAATACAAATACATTTTTCTGACTTGAAATGGAATGGATAGTGGAGAATGATTTAATGATTTACCAAGGAACCATCACAATGCACGTTTAACCTTTAAACATTGATTAATAAGAATGTGTTTGATGCCAATGAAAATCCAAAATGTTTAAATGATAAAGTGCGCATTGAGACCCGAAAGGTTCCCGGATAATCTCACATAAGCTCATTCTCACATCATTCCCATTTCACAAATTTCCAAGTATCAAAAGTAAATCCAAACTCTTTAAAGTAGGCCCATAGTTGGCCTTAACCCACGTCCAAAATAGTCCTCAATAACAATCCAAAACCAACCTTAATCAAGCCCACAAAACAAGTTTAAAAACAGTCCAAAACTAATCCTTAAATGGCCTTCAAAACAATTCTTAAAAACAGCCCAAACAAACTTCGAACAGGCCCACAAAAACTGATTTTTAAAGCGACCAAAACCAACCTGAACAGGCCCACAAAACTGAACCTAAGATGAACCAATATCAGGTTTTACACTGGCCCAAAAAACTGACTTTGAATGCCCACAAAACAGATTTTCAAATCAGCCCAAAACTAGACTTGAACCAGGCCCACAAACAGATTTTTAAACAACCCAAAACTGAACCTTAATCAAGCCCACGAAACAGGTTTTGAAACAGTCCAATGTGAGGCCCAAAGACGACCCAATATCAGATCTGAAATGACCCAAAAACTGATTTGAATCAGGTCCAAGGAAGCCCAAAGAAACCCCAAAAGAACAGGCCCAAAAACTGATTCATAAACGGACCCAGGACAGATCTGGGCTCGCTCGAGCGACCCAGGGTCCGCTCGAGCGAAGCCCAGACAGAACCTGGTCCGCTCGAGCGGCCCACTGGGTCGCTCGAGCGGACTGGGCTCTGTCCCAGTCCGGCTGAGTGCAGAAATGCACTCTTTCTTCTTCCTTTCTGATTTTTCTTTCTTCCCTCCTTTCCTACAAAATTCCAAGATCATTTGGGCCCTCCTTTGGCCTTCCAAACTCATCAAATCCCATCCAAAAATCATTCTAATTGGCCCAAACACAACACTTTTGAAAGCAAAGTTTTCTCCCTTTCTTTTGAACCCAAACACTTAACATAAAGAGATCAAATTTTCTAAATGACCAAGACAAAAACAAGCTTCTAATACATGGTAAAACCATAACATAAATGCAAATCCACATAACATTGATTCCTTCATTCAAAGCAAATCCATAAATCATAAAGAATTAGAGCATGATGAGCAAAAAGCCATGAAACTCAACAAGAACATGAAAACATCATATTAATTGGAAATCCACTTGCCTTGGTCAAGAGAAGATGCAAAAACACTCCATGAAAGTCTTCTAATGGCCTCAAGCTCCAAAATCATAAAACCCCCAAAATGGCTCAAAAGAAACCCTAGAAAACCAATCATTGCAAATCTCCATGACAACCCATTGCATGAGTGATGAAAACACTCTAAATGAAAAGGAGAACAAAGGTCTAAAGTTTAGAAAGCTATTGCAAACCTTGAGAAATCCAAACAAGGAAGAAGAGCTTAGATGAGAGCCTTGCTCTAGCCCAAAAATCTTGAAAATAGGGTCTTTGGAAAGCTTGAGAGATGAGGAAGAACTTGGGGAGATCAATCTTCCAAGAGGACTCCACCAAATGAGAGTTTCAGATGAGAGTGAGAGTGAGGGAGGAGAGGGAAAAACCCTTGCTCAAAACCGTGCAAGAAGGAAATGAAGGAAGAGGAAGAGAGTTCCTCTTCTTAAGAGATGGGTTTTGTGGGTCCCATTCTTCACAAGGCTGAAAATGGCATTTGCGGGCCCCGAACGAAAACGACGAAGAAGACAAAAACGATCGGCGAAATTTCTACTTTCCAAAAAGTATATTTTCCCCAATTTCTGAAATTTTCGAAATTCATGGACAGATTTAGTGAAAATGTCATTTTTGCCCATTTTCCTCGAAAAACGTGATTTCTGAGTTTCAAATCAAAATGGTCAAAACATGAAAGTTGTTAAACTTCATCAAATGAGTCAAAATACATCAAATCCAGAATTTTTAGAAATCAAAAGTAATTTCCCATAAAAATACAAATCATAAGGACCGGTCAAACCAAAGTCAACGGTCTTCAAAATCTCCAAGGCAAGGAAAAATCCGGTCAAACTCAAATACGCGGTCAAACTAAATCAAATCTCGCTTAAAAAGCTAAACCACGATTAAAACAATGCTAAACAAAAGGATTGGGGTCGGGATCTTACAGCGATAAAGCGCTTCACCCGGGTCATCAACTCCGGCATAGATTCTGGGGGGTTTCCGGCCAAGTCCTTCCGCAAGTCGTGGCCGGGGATCAGGGCATGCTGGAAGGCGTAGATTGCTATCCCTTCCCTGGCGCCTTCAATCTGGCTGTAGACCGCCCAGAATCGTTGGGCGAAGTTGGCGAGGGTCTCACCCTGCTTCATTCTCAGGGCGAGGAGGTCCCCTTCCTTCTTGGGGACGACGCTGTAGGCCTGGAACTTCTTCAGGAAGGAGAGCTGGAGCTCCTTCCAACTCGAGATGGACTTCACTGGGAGAGAACAGAACCACTTCAGGGGGAGGTCACCCAAACTGGAGGAGAAGATTTTACAGTTCAGGTGACCTTCGTTCCCCCAGATGGACATCTTCTGGGAGAAGTGTCGGAGGTGAGCGGATGGGTCCGACAGTCCGTCGTAGGGGACGAACCGTGGGACAGAGAATTTCCTGGGCAAGGGGGTGCGCTCGATGTCTTTTGTGAAGGGTGAGCCCCCCAGATCGGTGTGACCACAGATCTGCTTCTGGTCCCGGGCGTCCAGGTTACGCTGAAGAGCAAGCCTGACGTGCTTGTCGAACCGCTTTTGCTCGTCGTCCTCCTCTGGGGTCTGGGCTCTGGGCTTTCGCTTGGAGTGGTTCGGGGTTCGATGGCTATGAGCTCGGCCAGATGGTGACTTCGGCTGTTGCTCGAGCCTTCGTCATGAATCTGGCTCCGTTTAGGGTCCAGATGATTTCCGAGGTCCTCGCGGGGAGGCTGGGCTGCCCTGCTGGGGGCGTTCCTCTTTTTCCCTTGAGGCTCGGAGGCCTGCCTTAAGGAGGCAGTTTGCGCTGCCCTCAGCTGCTGCTGGAGCTCGCGAATCAGCTGCTCTTGCTTCTGGAGGAGAGCAGTTTGGGCTTCGACATCAACTCCAGCAGCAGGAGGTTGAACGTGGCGCGTCTCACCTACGGCCACGGCTTTGTCCTTCCGAGGACTCTCATGCCGACGCTCATCGCGCCTGGGTGGCATGATTTCTTCTGCTGAGATCGAGGCCTCGAGTCCCTCTTGGAGTGGGAACTCGACGAAGAGCTGAGATCCTAAGCGGCCCTCGCCTGCAGACGTGCCGTGCACCGTGCGGGAGCGCCCTTGAGGAGGGATGACCGTCGACGGTGGTGGCAGCTCGAGCGCTGCTCTCGAGGACTTTACGCCCTTCCTAGCTTTCGGAGGCATGGCTTCTGAGAGATTGAGGTTAAGAAGGTTGGTAAGGTTGGGAAGGTTGGGATATTACTTTCCCACAGACGGCGCCAATTGTAGGTGCAGAAAATAATGACCCACAATAAAGGAGGAGCCTTAGAGGACTTATCCGAGAAGATGGTGACTGGGAATGACTGGATACCGTCCGAAAGCCTGAAAGAGATGAACAAACGATCAAAGGACCCTGGCCTGGGCGGCGCAAGGCTCTCCGATGCCAAAGTCAGTGTGGGAACTGGAACAATGGAAGGAGAGGGAGAAGAGAGACAGAGTAACGGCTCTGTGAATGAAATTGTGCGTACCTTTGATGGTGGTATGAGCCTCTATTTATAGAGTTTGGAACGTATCCTTGGGAGATATCGTGGTGTGGGTCCCGTGATTCGACAGGGAAGTCACGATCAGCCCACATTACATTAATTGCGGTCCAATCCAGCCCACTATGCATTAAATGCGCGTCGGGTCAGCCCACGTCGCATTTAATGCACGTCTTGTTGGGCCAGATCATGTTGGACGCCTTTGGCGGTAGGGGATCGTGGGATCTGCCCTCGGGCCTTGCCCTGATGTGGCCTCAGCCGCTGGATGCCGCCCTGTCAGGATATGGCGAAGATTGTGGGCGGCTGGATGTCGTGTCTGTCCCACTAGCTCGTGCCCCTATCCCTCCACGTGCCTGATGACGTGGGGGATGAGGGGCGCAAGTGAAGCTCTCTTGCTTCGGCTTCTGTCCTGGCTTCTTCAGCCGAGGTGGAGTTTTCTGCCGGGATGGCACCGGGGTGGCTCAGCCGAGGTGGAGCTCCCCGCCGAGATGGCACCCGGGGTGGACCAGTTCGGCGCTAGTGGCCCGGAGATGCTTGACTTCGGCCGAGGCCTCTGTCCTGGTAGCCGGGGTGAGATTGGTGCCACGTGGATGGCACGCGGATGACACGTGAGAATGCTTAGCCTCATCTGATGGCTGTGATTAGCTTAATCCTGTGGCTCTGGAAATCTCCCCACACACAAATTAAAGATATATTTTTTTTTTAAACAAAGAAGAAAAATAAAACATATGAACTACATTTGGATACACTTCAGATCACAATCTCTCTGAATTTTTTTGTCCGACTAGACTAGAGAATCAATCTCATCTCTTCTAATTAAGATGAGTTGAGTCCAGGAGTCCAATAAATGTCAAATGGGATGAAAAGAATCTTGTTCTCGTCTAAATCCAAGCATCCCATTGCACTATTTTCCAAGTTCATCAAAGCCCCAGCTGCAGATTTCAACTGATTGCAATTTGGTACGTACGTCCAAACAAGCACCCGAAACATACCCAAAAGCACAAGATGTCATAGCCCAAGAGATGGCACCTGCCAAACTACTGCTTCTCCATGCACTCTGATGGATAAACCGAACAATCAAAGAACACGCATTGGTCACTGCCACTACTATGATTAGGCAACTTGTGAAATGATGGCCTCTGAGGTCTCTACACTAGAGCGAAGGAAATATCTAAGCAGTGAGGACAATCTAAAATGAGCGTCTGAGATTAGCTTACGTTGTGATTTTGGCCGTTGATGTACTTGTCGACGGACAATCCAGCGAGTCCAAGGATGATCACGCACATTATGAAGTTAGAACTTAGTCAGCAAAGACCCATCATTTTCCCGGCTGCCATTTCAAATGCCATTGCTTCAATTCTTTTGGAATTTGGATGGGTTGGGTGTATGTAGTTCAAACGTGAAATCCGTGTAAATATTTTCCAATCTTTTCACTATAAGGTGAAGGGAAAATTTGTCAAATAGAAACTGGGAGAGAGAGAGAGATAAAAAGTACTTTTCTCAAACCTTTACCATCAGTCAAGGGAGGTTTAAGTTAAAACATAAAGTGCAATGGTTATTTTGAGGTTTCATAAAAATATAGAGGCCTTTTTGTAAAAAGCTCTAATATAATTCTGATAATAGTGGACCTTTTGTCAGCTTCTTACTATCTGTCAGATTCTAATAATTAGTATGTAAAAAGAGGATTAGCATTTGATAGGCAGTCTACTGTAAAAACTAGTCAAATTCAATTTCAGCTTTACTTTGAATAAAGTTGCACTTCAAAACACGATCATTCATGAATCACAGTCATTTTGGTTCTAGTCCTTTGTCAGGGATTAGATTTCTTGATCCTTGGTTTTCAGACATGAAGAAGTTCCTGCAAATTTTCAATGTTACAACTTACAAGCCTCTGATTTGCAGCGTTATGAAGATTGTTAATACGGAGCACAACCGCCAAGCCAAAGTGGTGGGAAAACGGATCTTTAATGTTATTGTAATGAAAAAAATGGATATCTTTTTTTTCTTAAGAAAAATGGATAATTTTAATGTTCCAGTACTCTCCCATTATTCTTACACCATTGAACATATGCTGGGCTTATCTGGGCCGAAGTAGCCCAAGCCCAGCTTATTTAGTCATTGGGGCTTTTGCAAATAGGCCCAAGGCCACCGCATTTGTCTTGGACATATTACCTTTGGTTAAATGGGATCCATTATAAGCGACCACTTACCCAACCCATCCTTAATATCCATATACATACTTACATAGGACCCGTCACACAAATCGGTCCATCTTTTTTATAGAACCCACTATTTACATATTTCACCAATGGGTCTCATAGGTGGAATGATTAGCTGGATCTAGTGGGTATTATGTGGGTAACTATCATTACACTATTTACATGATCCCATAATGATTATATTATTTAAGTGAGTCTGCGCTAATATTTGATTTGATTATAAGTCAAAGGATATTTTTCTTATTTAAGAGTTATTTTCTCATGCAAAATAGATTGTTTGTAGTCTGTAAGTTAACATTTAATGAAATAACTTACAAAGATAAAACTTTTTAAACACTGGGGAATTTTCAAAAGGGTCTAAAAGTTTTGGCCGATTTTCATAAAAGTACGTGAAATTTTGAATTTTTCAAAAAAATATAAAATTTTCCACAATTCTTTCAGTCAAGTCCTCCTCTTCATATTTTTTTTAAAAAATAACAAATATACCCTCGTGTCATTTTTCAAAATCTTCCTTTGATAAATCACTTAACATAAATGATCAAGTCCAATCCAAATAACCCAGTGGGGCCCACTTCAACTAACTTTATGTTAGTTGAAGGGGATTCAAAATCATGACTAAACAAACTAGCTTCATTAAATGGTTATGATCATCAAAATCAAAAAAGATTTTAGAAAGGAAAGAGGTTAAGAAAAGACAAACTTTTCACTAGGAAGGGGTACCTTTTTTCATTTATCAAAAAAACTTGAAATATTCAAATCTTTACCTACTTTTTGTAAAAATGAGCCAAAAGTTTGGAAATCAATTTACAAATATTCTTAATCATATTTTTGAAGCTTTATACATGGCCTAGAGCCCACCATATCATCAGCCATCCGAGATCCTTCGAACTTCTGCTGACAAGTGCCTTTGCCCTGGTGCCCTGCATATGGATACCTGCTACCTATTCAATATCTACGTAAGAATATTGGATAGCAAAGACCTCACAGCGTTACTTCAGCTGGATATGTTCTGTTCTTCTGTAGTATACTTGAGTATTAAGGATACCAAAGACCTCTTTGGCTCTTTCCCTTTAACTTTTCTTACTGGATACTAGATCCTTTTCGTTGTCTGAGAGCAGAAGAAAAGAAGCAGAAAACAATTAAATTCCCAGCAGACAATTCAACAGAATTCCATGCAACATTGTATTGGTATTGGACACCAAAGACCGCTTTCCTTTTCATTGTCATAGAGCAAAAGAAAAGCAGAAACCATTCAAAACTTCAACAGAATTCCATGGCAGCCAAACAGATGAGCTTGACTCTCCTTGTGGACAAGGAAAGAAACAGGGTCATCTATGCCGAATCCGGCAAGGACTTTGTAGAAATCCTTCTCAGCTTCTTGACATTGCCCATAGGAACTGTCATCAAGCTCTCCGGCAAGCAGTCCAAGATGGGCTCCTTGACCATGTTATATAAGAGCCTGGAGGATCTTGATTTGGAGTTCCTAAATACCAAAGCATGCAAAGACATGCTGCTCCATCCCAGAAGCCCTGCAGAAGAACTATACAGGTATCTACCTCTAATCGTTAATATAGGAGCCACCTATCGCACCAAGTACTACATCTGTTCTCTGGACTGTTGTGTTGGATTTCGCCGCTTGGTCAGTACTGTTAAAGACGCTCCATGTCTTTGTGGGAAAAAGATGGGTTGGAGGGTACCTGAAGAGAAGGGGGACCTTAATGCAGATGGTGGGGATGGGGTGTTTATTGAGGGGAAGACGAGGTTTATGATAAGAGATGATTTGCAGATATCTGTTGTTTCTTCTGCGAAGAGTTTCGCGCTGCTGAAGAAATTTGGCGTCAGTGATACGTCTGTGCTTCAGGAGATGAATGTGAATGTTGGTGAAGAGGAGGTATGTAGTTGTTCATGCCCTTTCTCAAACATATCCACTTGCTTGTTTCAGGCAAACCATGTGGATAGAAGAAAATCTTGAATAATTTCCGGGTAAAGTAATGCAACAGGGAAGGGTAATGGTTGAGTAAACTTTTGTTTGCTTTCATGATAGTAGTTTGAAGTGAGAGATGAGAACAGGTGCGATGCCTTTCAATCAGAGGGTCTAAAAATGAATGGTGATTGGTGAAAGGTGAACATCAGTGATGGCCAATCAGGTAACTTTGGTTAAAGGTACTAAGGGCAGAATTTCTAAAATTTAGAAAATATAGTTAATGGACTCATTCATACTTGTTGGGTTCTTACAAGCCTTTTTGTCACGTTGTCTAGGTCCCACTTGTTTAGTTGGTTCTGAGTTTCGAGGATTTGTAAGCAATGCCTTTAGGTTAAAGGGCCTGAAAGTGGAAGGTTAAGTTGAGAGATCCATGAGAGGCCATTAGATGATCTGTCCTTCAATAGGTAAAGGTCACCCTGTCATCATTTAGTAATTGGAAAAGTGATGGTCCCATCTAGATTTCTACTTTACCTTCTTCACTCCTCATCACTTCTAACAATCCTTTGGGCAAATCTCCTTTACTATGAATTCCTAGAAATTCTTTGAAAAGGACCTTCTATATCGAGAGATTAAGGGACTGTTTGTCAATTACACAATGTGATTATAGAAAAGAGGCACATGGTCCCTTAATTGTGGCTCAGCTGGATAGGGACATGCGTATGTGAGTAAGAGTGCATGAGTTCGAGTACCCGACAAAGAAAAGAAAAGAAAAAATAAAGGCTCATGAAGGATCAAAGGTATATATACAAGGGAATCTCAAGTAATCCCCTTTAATAAAATGATTCCATCCTCATCCTAATTATTTTCATCCTAGAAATTGATTCCTCCATCTAGATCCCCACCCTTGACAATTTCACTTTTCACGACTTCAATACCCGTGCTTAAATAAATGCCCTTTCCTGCGAGCTCCTAGAAATTCAATTGAATTAGGCAAAGGACCCCAAGAGGAAGGATGACGGGTGGCAATCCACAAGGGATCGATGATCAATATATTTACTCCTTGATTAGAAAGATTTTCCATTTTTCACCCTATGAAAGTGAGTCATATTGTCCCTTCCACCGTTCCCTTCCACCCTTGGCTCTCTGCTTTTAAGCCCCTTAGTACCGCTTTCGTATTGTCCTCTTTCCTTTGATTTTCGAGGAACTCTTAAGATTTCTAAGCAATATCTTCATATCAAATGAATCATAAGGACCTTTTGGTTAGACAAAATTGAACTCTTAGGATGTTTAAATAATGCGGTCAGTGGTTAAAAGTGAATGATTAAAGGTGAAAATCCAAAAGGCCCCTCCTTTAAAAAAAAATCTCAAGGCCCCACCAATCTGTTCTTTAATAGGAATTGGTTACCCATCTAGATCCCTACCTTAGACCCTCTTTGACAGGTAATTGGTCTAGATCTCATTTGTTTGTTTCCCTTTATTGCAAGGGACACTAACTCAAGAAAAATGTAAATCTATTGAATTCAGGTTTTGCATCTGTTTAAGCATTTGTTATTATCCAATATACCCACCCACTCACCATCCTGCTAAATTAAATTTCAAAAATGTGCGGTCGCATCTTCATGTTCACTTTCTTTCAAAAAAGTAGGCTGGGATTAGGGTGTTCAAGGCAGGGTTGGCCGGGCCGAGGCATATCCAGGCCCGGACCTAATTTCACAACACAGGCCCCTGTTCGGCCTAATATCGATCACAACACAAACCATAAATGTTACGCTTGTGCCCGCCCATTTAGTCAATTAGGTGTCCTGTTGCCTGGCTTTTTCTGATGTGTGTGGGCTTTCTGACAATAGTTTGGACAAATAATCACTTAAATAACAATCAATCCTTATTTGGGCTGGGCCAGGCCAGGCTTTGGTCTCACTTAACCGCATCATGGCCCAAATATTGAGCTGGCGTCTGGCCCAGATTAATATTCAAGCTCAGCCCAAATAGGGATGGGCCCAGATTGGGCTCAGGCTGTCCCCGCCCATGAGAACCCTAGCTGGAGTAGAATTAGATTTAATTGACGTATCGCTGGATCTTTACCAAAAAAAAAAAAAAAACTTACATAGCTGGATGTGTAGTACCTGACGAGTGTTGTAGTTTGATTTTGGTCCTAAAAGTTGTTAGGGCCTCTCTGTGTGCTTCATGATATGGTGCCAGTCTTTTGCTCCCACACTTTCCTTTCTTCCCTGCTCTTTGTAGCTGGTGCTGTGCCCTGCTGCTCTCCAGCTGCTTTGCTGTGTTGGGGTGTGATGCAGTGCAGAAAGGGTTGGAATTCATGGAAAAGTGGGACCGACGGAAGGCCAAATAATGTTTTGGGGCAACTTTTCGAAGTGTCCGTTTTTGGTGAAATTACATCGTTTTTTCGGTGGAAACGGGCCAATGAAAACAACTCAGCGGCATTTGCCGCTGACACATGGCCTTTTTTGGGCAAATTCCATTGTTTAGGCCCTGAAAAGAGCGTTTTTTCTATTTTTGGTAAATTTTATTTTGTTAATAACTTTTAGTAGGAAGGTCAAAATAGGTTGCCGTTTTTTGCGTTGATTTAGTTTCTATTAATACTATCTAGTGGTGTCATTATCTCAGATCTTTCCTTTTTGGGAAAAATTTGAATATTTAGAGTATTTTCGATTTATCTTGTTACTTTTTTTCGTTTTAGGGTTATATTTATACCCTTTGTAAGCCTGATGGCGAGAGGAGGGATTATTGAATAAAATTTGCAGAGGTTTCCCCTTTGTCTCTTCCAAAGTTCGTTGAGTTTCCCCTTTGTCTCTTCAATGTTCGGTATTCTATTGAATCAACGAACTTTGATGCCTATTTCCTGGTATTTCTAAGCAAATCAACAGGTTAATAGAGGGTTGTCTTTCAGCCTTCCGTGTGGATCTTCCTCGTAGACGTTTTCGCTACATCAGTTTGGTATCAGAGCCGTGTTCGTTCTTGAAGAGATGCCTCCAAGGAGACGCCACGGTAACGAGATTCCAATAGAAGAGGTCTACGAACGTGATCGCATGATACGGTTGGAGCAGCAGATGGAACTGCTCATGCAGCAGTTTCAGGCATTTATGGCCAATCAGAATCATCCAAATCATGATTTGGGCGATGGTTTTGAGGAGAGTGATGATTCACAGGAGACACCCAGGGGAAGGCGCAGGGAACCTGGTCCTCCTAATGATGATAGGAGACAATGGGAGGCAGGGATGCGTACAGAAGTCCCTGAGTTTCATGGAAGCCTTCAACCAGAGGAGTTTCTTGATTGGATCTGTACCACCGAGGAGGTTCTGGATTTTAAAGGAGTTCCTGACAATATGAAGGTTCCACTGGTGGCAACAAGGCTTCGAGGAAGGGCAGCGGCTTGGTGGCAGCAATTTAAGCTTTCCAGGACCAGATTGGGGAAGTCAAAAATTGCTAGTTGGGAGAAGATGAAGAAACATCTGCGCTCGACGTTCTTGCCCTATAATTATCAACGTACTCTATATCAACGTTTGCAGAATTTGAGGCAAGGAACACGAACTATGGAGGATTATACGACAGATTTCTATCACCTCCTTGCGCGGAATGAGATTCAAGAGTTGGAGGATCAATTGGTGGCACGATATATTGGTGGGTTACGAGTGCAGATTCAGGATACTGTGAACCTGCTTGACCCAGTTTCAGTCTCGGCGGCTCACCAGAGAGCATTACAGGTGGAGAAGCAGTTGATGCGGAGATCTAGTAGTGGTGTAACAATCAATCCTGGTGGCAGCAGTACAGGAGGAATCAATCGATCTTCCAGCAGCAGTAATCCTGGACCGCGGGCTCCCTCTAACCCAGCACAGCCGAACAGAACCATTAATAGTGGAATTAAGTGCTTTGGGTGTGGTGAGACTGGCCACAGACTGTCTGAATGCAAGAAGGCAGGCAAGAAGGTATTGTTCGCAAATACTGATGATTGCGACGAGGATGATGCTTCCGTGGGTGAAGAACCAGTTTTTGATGACACTCCGGATGAGGAGATTTTAGAGGGTGACACAGGTCCTCTGTTAGTGGTGCGACGGATCTGTTTGACGCCCCGAACTAAAGGAGATGAATGGCTCCGAAATAATATTTTCCAGTCCACATGCACTATCCTGGGAAAAATTTATCGTTTCATCATAGATGCTGGCAGTTGTGAGAATATTGTGTCGGCAGAGGCGGTACAGAAATTGGGGGTGAAGACTGAGGCGCATCCCAAACCCTATAAACTTGCGTGGCTAAAGAAAGGTGGAGAGGTAACTATTTCACATAGAGCTTTGATTTCATTTTTTATAGGCTCTAAATATAAGGATCAAGTGTTGTGTGATGTGGTGACGATGGATGCTTGCCACTTACTTTTGGGGAGACCATGGCAATATGATCATAGAGTGACTCATGATGGGTTCACCAATAGTTATAGTTTTTCCTTCAAAAACACAAAGATTGTGTTACTACCCAGTAAGGATCCGCACACACCCATACCCACGGGGAACAGTACCAACCTCTTATCGCTGGCACGATTTGAAGAAGAGATGCGGGATACTGGTACTGTGTATATGCTCATTGGTAAGGACGCTGAAGAAGCCAATGCAGTTCCTGCAGCAGCGGTACCCCTAGTTGAGGAGTTTTGTGATTTGTTTCCTGATGACTTACCTGATGGATTGCCACCTTTACGTGACATCCAGCATCAAATTGATTTGGAACCGGGTGCAGTGCTTCCAAATAGGCCTCACTACAGGATGAGCCCTAGTGAGCATGAAGAGTTAAGGCGACAAGTGGAGGAGCTGCTTTCCAAAGGGCATATCCGGGAGAGCCTTAGTCCATGTGCAGTGCCTGCACTATTGACGCCCAAGAAAGATGGGTCTTGGCGTATGTGTGTGGATAGTCGAGCAATTAATAAGATCACAGTCCGTTACAGATTTCCTATTCCCCGTTTGGATGACTTGCTCGACCAGCTTAGTGGTGCAATGATTTTCACAAAACTGGACTTGAAGAGTGGTTACCACCAGATTCGGGTTCGGCCAGGGGACGAGTGGAAGACGGCATTTAAAACACGAGAAGGCCTTTATGAGTGGATGGTCATGCCATTCGGCTTGTCTAATGCACCAAGTACATTTATGCGTGTGATGAATCAGGCTTTGCGCCCTTTTATTGGTAAGTTTGTCGTTGTATACTTTGATGATATTCTGATTTACAGTGCCAATATTGAGTCACATATACAGCATATTCGGGAGGTGTTCAGTATACTGCGCAGGGACAAGTTTTATGCAGCATTGCAGAAGTGTGTTTTCCTGGCGTCCAAGGTCTTATTTCTTGGTTATGTGATTTCTGGTGCTGGGTTAGCAGTGGATGAGTCCAAGATTGAGGCCATAAAACACTGGCCACAACCGCACAGCATCACTGATGTTCGAAGTTTTCATGGACTTGCAGCCTTTTATCGGCGTTTCATACCACACTTCAGCAGTATTATGGCACCTGTGACTGATTGTATGAAAGGGGGTACATTTCATTGGACAGAAGCAGCAGAAGCGGCATTTCAGCTTATCAAAACGCGTCTAACTACTGCACCTATATTGGTGTTGCCTGATTTTTCCCAGCCTTTTGAGTTGCATTGTGATGCTTCAAAAGTTGGCATTGGAGCAGTCTTGAGTCAGCATGGTAGACCAGTGGCCTATTTTAGCGAGAAGCTTTCAGGCTCTCGAGTGCGATATAATACCTATGATATTGAATTTTATGCGGTGGTACAAGCAGTTCGGCATTGGCGGCATTATCTCTTCCATCGGGAGTTCATCCTCTATACTGACCATGATGCTTTAAAGCATCTTCATAATCAGGATAAGGTTTCAGCCCGACATGCTTCTTGGTCTGCCTACTTACAGCAGTTTACATTTGTTATTAAGCATAAGGCGGGGACTTCCAATCGAGTTGCTGATGCTCTTAGCCGACGGAGCAGTTTTCTGACCACTATGAGAGTAGAGGTACCTGGGTTTGATTCTTTTCGTGATCTGTTTGACACGGACCTCTACTTCTCTGTTATTATGACTGCTGTGCGGGCGGGTGAGCGGACAGACTTTCTCTTACATGATGGGTTTCTTTTTAAAGGAAATCAATTATGTGTTCCCGATTGTAGTTTGTGCCTGCAGATTATTAAGGAGCTTCATGGTGAAGGTCATGTGGGTCGGGATCGCACTTTGGCATTAGTAAGAAAGTCTTACTTCTGGCCTACTGTTCGCAAAGAGGTGGAGCGTTTTGTGGAGCGGTGTAGAATTTGTCAAGTGTCAAAAGGAAAAGCCACTAATGCCGGGTTGTATATGCCCTTGCCTATTCCTACCCAACCTTGGACTGATGTGAGTATGGATTTTGTACTAGGTTTGCCAAGAACGCAGCGGGGAAATGATTCTATTTATGTGGTGGTTGATCGATTTTCAAAGATGGTGCATTTCATCCCTTGCAAAAAGACCACTGACGCAGTGCACGTTGCTCAGCTGTTCTTTTGAGAAATTTATCGTCTCCATGGGTTACCTTCTTCTATTGTGTCCGATCGAGACACTCGCTTCCTTAGTCATTTCTGGCGCAGTCTTTGGAAGATGGTTAACACCAAACTCGACTTCAGCAGTGCCTATCATCCTCAAACTGACGGACAAACTGAGGTAATGAATCATTCTCTTGGTGATTTGTTGCGATGCTTAACAGGTGATCATGTTAAATCTTGGGATCAAAAGCTTTGTCAAGCGGAGTTTGCTCATAATCATGTAGTTAACTAGAGTTCCGGATTCAGTCCTTTCTAGGTAGTCTACTCCATGATTCCCTGTGGTCCTCTTGATTTGATTCCATGGCCTAGCAAGATTAGAGTCCATGGCAAGGCTGCAGAGTTTGTTGATGGTCTACAAACATTTCACAGGCAGGTTCATGATAATCTAGTTCAGGCAGCTGCTAAATATAAGATGCTTGCTGATAAGAAGCGTCGCCATGTGGAGTTTGAGGTGGGTGACTTTGTTTGGGCAGTCCTGACCAAGGATCGATTTTCTGTGGGCGACTACAACAAACTTTCTGCTAAGAAGATTGGACCTGTTGAGATCATTGAGAAGATTAATCCCAACGCATATCGTTTGACATTGCCAAATCATATTCGGACTGCTGATGTGTTCAACGTGAAGCATTTGATTCCTTACTTTGGAGATTCTTCAGAAGATGGTACCACTGGCAATTCAAGGACGAATTTTCTCCACCCTGGGGAGAATGATGCAGTGCAGAAAGGGTTGGAATTCATGGAAAAGTGGGACCGACGGAAGGCCAAATAATGTTTTGGGGCAACTTTTCGAAGTGTCCGTTTTTTGGCGAAATTACAATCGTTTTTTCGGTGGAAACGGGCCAATGAAAACAACACAGCGGCATTTGCCGCTGAAGCATGGCCTTTTTTGGGCAAATTCCATTGTTTAGGCCCTGAAAAAGGGTGTTTTTCCTATTTTTGGTAAATTTTGTTTTGTTAATAACTTTTAGTAGGAAGGTCAAAATAGGTTGCCGTTTTTTGCGTTGATTTAGTTTCTATTAATACTATCTAGTGGTGTCATTATCTCAGATCTTTCCTTTTTCGGAAAAATTTGAATATTTAGAGTATTTTCGATTTATCTTGTTATTTTTTTCGTTTTAGGGTTATATTTATACCCTTTGTAAGCCTGATGGCGAGAGGAGGGATTATTGAATAAAATTTGCAGAGGTTTCCCCTTTGTCTCTTCCAATGTTCGGTATTCTATTGAATCAACGAACTTTGATGCTTATTTCCTGGTATTTCTAAGCAAATCAACAGGTTAATAGAGGGTTGTCTTTCAGCCTTCCGTGTGGATCTTCCTCGTAGACGTTTCCGCTACATCAGGGTGCCAGCTAGTATTTGTTCTGGGTTGCCTTGCCAATGCTTTGGGTTTTCTTGTTTTCCTTCGGGCTCTCTTTATTGCACAGTTTGTTGCCTTGCAGTTGCAGTGGCAGTTCTTTTTTGTTTTTCCCCTTTCTGCAGGGCCCTTTGTAGGCTGCTGTCCCAGTTTTTGGTCTTTTCACGGGCCTGCTGGTCTATCGCTGCGGGTTCTAATATGTTTTGGCATAGCTTGTTGCCTGGAGATGGTATTTACTGCAAAACTCACCTTAAATTATATAAAAAACTAAAATCAAGTTAAGATGAAAGTTGCCGAATAAAAAACTATTCTTAATACATTTAAAAAAAACTAATAAAATAGAAAGTGGAAAAATTCTGTAGTTGTAGTAAAATTATAAATTTCCAAAATATGGAAGTGAGAAAAAAAGAAATAAAAGTATTGGCATATATGCCTAAAACTTAAAAGTCTAATGACACATTTGTGTAATACTTATGTAAGGCTCTGTAGGAGAAACCTCATTTTCAAGGTATTCATTTCTTGCAAACAAACGAACCCTAAAGAGTTTAGGAAAAATTATTTGATAGTCTATCGTGGGTCTTCACCTGTAGTCTTTCATTATTTTAGCCCCTATGATTAGTAGAATTTTTTGTGTGGTGCCTTTCCGCAGGAGGGTCTAAAAGTGAATGGTGAAAGGTGAAGAAGACCCACGACGGTCATTCAGATAACCTACCCTTTGATAGGAAATGATTACCCACCCATCACCCTATTAAATTGAATTTTAAGAAGGCGATGCCGCATCTCCATGTCCACCTTTGTAACACTACTTTGATAGAACTCCTTTTTACCAAGAATTCTTAGGAAATCAATTCCAAGTAAGCAAACACGTACGCGATCTCTTTTTTTTTTTCTTTTTCCTTTTTAAATAGGTTCAAAACTTTGGTTAATTCTATTAAGAGCAGAATTTCTGAGAATTAGAAAAATAGTTTATAGATTCATTCTTTACTTGTTGGGTTCTTACGATGCTTAGGGTCATTTGCTACTTTGCCAAGGTCGCACTTGTATAGCTGGTACTAAATTTCTTGGATTTGTGAGCAACACCTTCACGTTAAAAGGGACTGAAAGTGAAAGATTAAAGTTGAGAGATCCCATCGAGGCTATTATCCAACCTTCAATAAGTAACGTTACCCAATTATCATCCTTGTAATTGTAAAAGTGATCATCCTATGTAGATCTCTACTTTTACTTTCTTCTTCCTACTGACACTCCTTTTGTAAAATCTCCTTTACTAGGATTTCCTACAAATTCACAAGAAAGGGCCTTCT
The DNA here is from genome assembly GCA_012931725.1 of Litsea cubeba. Taxonomy (NCBI): domain Eukaryota; kingdom Viridiplantae; phylum Streptophyta; class Magnoliopsida; order Laurales; family Lauraceae; genus Litsea; species Litsea cubeba. Next base: position 35,074,179 of record CM022948.1, read on the forward strand.
ATTAAGGGACTAAGCTCGCTAGGGTCCTGTTTGTCTATTACTCAATGCGATTATATAAAAGATCCTCATGGTCTCTCTACTGTACCCTAGTTGGTTAGGGACATGGGTCTGTGAGTTCTGAGTTAGTGAGCTTGAGTTCCCAAATTTATAAAAAAAAAATGAAAAAATCACAATAAAAAAGGAAGAAGAAGAAGGCTCGGGAAGGCCAAGAACTTGTAGGGACCCTCGCGTAATAAATACCCTTTGCTAAAATGATTCCATCCGTACCCTCGTTATTTAATTCGTACAAAATCGATGCCTCCATTTAGATCTTCACCCTTGACAATTCACTCTCCACCCCCAATGCCCCCCTTAAGTAGATCCATTTCCGACAAGTTCTGAAAAATCAATCTAATGAGGCAAAAGGCCCCAAGAGAAAGGATGATGGGCGGAGATCCACAAAGGATTATCAAAATATCCACCCTTTGGTTAGAAATGATTGCCCACCTTCCATCCTATAAAAGTAAGTCATAGAATAGACATCCACTTCCACCATTGACTATTTGCTGCTAAGCTCCTAAGTATCTTTTCCATATTGTTCTATTTCCTGTGAATTCCTAGGATTTCTAAGCAATGCCTTCGTATCAAATGATTTATATGGACCTTTTGTTTAACTCGTCATTGAGTTCTTAGATATTTAAGCAATGCCTATTTATCGAATGGGTTAAAAGTGAAGGATTAAAGGTGAAGATCACAAGGCGCCTCCAATTCGCTATTTAATATAAACTGGCTACCCATCCATCCCTCTTGTAAATTAGGTCTTCTGAAATTTATAAGTCCCATAAAGATCTCCACCTTAGACCTTTCATCGACCCTCTCACCTACAACACTATTCCAATAAATAAAAAAGTAAAAAAGATCCTTTACTATGAATTCAATACAAAGGAATTCAATATGAAGTATGCATATAGGCCCTTAGTCAAGATTTCATTTGTTTGTTTCACCTTCTTGTACGGGATACTAACTTATGAAAATGGTACTACTCCTATGGCATTCAGGTTTTGCATCTGCTTAAGCGTTTGTTACTATCCAAGACACCTTTAACAGATGTATTTATAGGGGAGCTCAATGTGGATCACGGGGTAGACCTTGATCCGAAAGTCCTAGCTCTTGATTCCAAAGAGATGGTTCAACCTCAAACAGAGAAAGAGATATGCACTGAGTACTCCAGGAAGATGAATGTAAAGTTATTTCAAAGCAAATTAAACAACAAGGTCTTGTACGCAGAAGGTGGAGAAGAATTTGCAGACCTACTGTTTAGTCTCCTTGCCTTTCCTCTTGGTTCCATAGTTAACTGCTTGGGTGGACGTACTAGCATGGGATGTTTAGATAACTTATACAAGAGTGTTGAAGATTTGAACCTTAAGGAATATTGCATGAAATCTGAGGAATGCAAAGCCATGCTACTTGACGCAAAGCTACCACCCTATTTTGGGACTAAGAACCAACTACTACAGATTGAAGAACAAGTTCCATGTAAGCCCGTCATGCTTCATCCCCTAATTCCATGATGCCTAGATATGGATATATATAGGTATGAACACGTTTATGGGGATTGGGGGTATGACTCTACACATGGAAATTTAGGTCAAGGATACAAATATGACTGCCCTAAGTCTTTCCTTTGATCACTTTTGAATTGATGAAATTATCGTTGTTTACATTCCTTTCTAACATTTTTTTATGATTGAGAAGTAAGAAAATTAAATGAGTCTATATGAGATAATGGGCTTGTTAAGTGGGATATGCTAATCTAGTTCCCTAGAAGTATCAATGTAGTATCGGGTATCAATATGAGTGTTGTATTAGTCCGAAATAGTTACAGTGGGCTTGTACAAGTATCTGGGTATCATGGGCCTTATTTGATATGTCTAGTGTTTTTATTACAGGTCCTATAGTGTTTTCTCGTCTGACGAGCCTACAATTATCCACCATGAACCAAAAGTTTCCTGATACAGTGACGGAGCTTGGAGGATCATTTGTGGCTGGACCAGCAATGTTCATGGTAACTGACGAGTTGGTTGTGAAACCTCTTTCACCCATGTTGGGCATCTCTTTTCTTAGGAATTTCAACATCCCAGTCAGTGACATAGAGGAACAGAATGTGTGGATGGGGGAAAAAGAGGTAAAGTGAAAATATCCTGTACATAATGAATTAATTCTGAATCTGCAACCAAGTGAAATCAAGGCTAAATATCAGTGACTAAGTGATTTTCATAGGCTGGGCCATCCCAGATGTATGCCTGTCCAACTGATGGTATAAAAACTCATTCTAAGTAGCCCCGAGTTGGCTGGGTCAAGTTGGCTCGTTAGATGTCAGAGTTGGACAAGTTGAATGAGTAACCGAATACTTTCCCAGACTCACCTCAGTTACTTTGCTCATTGGTTTCTGAGAGGCTGAATTTCTGAGTTTCAATTATGTCCCGACCACTGTTGTTCTGCTAGTGTCCTACATGCAGACCCAAATCCAGACAAAAGGTCTATTTGTTTGGTATGGCTTGCCCTTCCCTTTCAGAAATATTTAGTCTTTGTTAAATATGTTTTGTTGGGTTAGCCCAGGTCTGGCACATTTAGCTATTAATCAAGAAAATAGGCTTTGCCCATGGTTTAAAATGAAGGGTAATTTGGGTTTAAAAAATAAAAGAAAAAGTTGTCGAAAAATAACTTTAAATAGATGACTGTCCTTAATTGAAAACTTCCTGAAAAACTTAGAGACTAATTTAAAAAGTTTTGAAACTTGTGTTCTTTTTTGAAATTCTCCCTTTATACATCAATGAGCTCAAGTCCTCCCTATTGTAGGAAATTTATGTCATTCAATTCTTGAGTGGTAGTAGCAAATATATTTAGTTGGGTATTGTTAGAATCCAGTTATTACTTTAGGCCAGAATGATGTGGGGCCTATATGTGGCCGCGTGGGACTACCCATACTAAGATAAATGTGTATTACAACACACACATCTTTGGCTGTCACAACCTGACAATATATAGAATTACAGTGGTGATCTAAGGAAAGAAAATTTGCTATCCGTCTTGACTAATCGACTTTTGTTTTGAGTTCAGGCCATATCTTTATTGAGAGCTTCTTTGATTTCCAACTCGGTCTTCAGTGATGTCTTCTACCCTAAGAAGCCAAGGCAGATGGAAACAAAACCTAAGAGGTTCAGCGCATGATTTTATCTAAAGCTAAGGTCTGACCCCTTACAGGATTTTAAAATACAGTTTCCTTGCTCAATCTCCAAAGAAAAATGTACTTAAATATTTATCTTGTATTGACTTGTCCATCTTATTATGCTTGGGGAGTTCTATGGATTCTTACAGATGGAGTTTGATGAAGTGCCTTTTGAGTGTGTCTATATTTTTATGTTGCATTGGATACTGATATCAATAGGGTTCCTTACTATAAAACCAGCAACATTTTTGTAGGGCACACCTGGATGTCTTTCAGATATAGAAGGACCAATGGCGTATAGGGTTACCGGACCTGGACCCGTTTCTAAATAATCGTTCCGGGTCCCCTTTTTTACTTGGAACCCATTTTTTCAAAAAACCTTTACCGCATTCGTTCCAAGAAAGTGATTCAAGAGCTACCAATCCCCTATGAGACCTTCATTCGTCTCCAGACCTGGTTTCGATTGGAAAACCCGGATCTGGTTCCGAAACCGAGTCCACCTAGACGACTAGAATCTAGTTTCAAAATTTGTTATAATTACTCTTCATGTTTTAATGTTTTTTTAAAATAAGCATATCATTCAACTTATAGCAGTATATCAAGTCTACTACCTCTAATATTATACATTAAAGTGTCAAAGAAAAAGTTAATTTTGAGATACAGCTTCCAATATTAAAGACTCATACGTCGGGTGTCCACGGGTCGGACCCTATATGACATAGAACTAGACTCATTTATCAATCGGAACCTAAATTGGATTTTGGATCTAGACCCGTTTATGAATCGGAACCTAAAATACGTTCCAGACCCGATTTTTTACAGGTCGGAACTTCCGGGTAATCGTAGAATTGGATACCCATTTGCAACCCTAATGGCGTAGCATTACATGTGGAACAAAGATAGACCATATGTGGTCCAAATCAGATCATCCTAACCCATGATTTAGGAGCCTATAAGTTTTAGCCCTTGGATAAATTGTTTTTTCTTATTTATGTATGTATCGTTGGGGACCTGGGGTCATAAATACGTTCTTCTTGTTGGGTTGGGTTTGTTTATGTACAGACCTAAGTTTCTGATACATTGGTCCCAATAAAAGCTTCTATCAGCAGGCGTGTGGCCATTCTTTCTCCAATGTTCAAACATTTTTTTTCGCACTCTGATGTCACCAACCTTTTTGGACATTCCAGCTTCTACCATGCAAGGATGTAAATATCGGCCGTAGCGGTGGCCACCGCCACGCTACGGTTGAAATATCGGCCGTCGCACCCGTAGCGGCCCATTGCGGCCGCTACGCAATCGTGGCGGCTGCTACAGGCCGTAGCGGCCGATACGTGGCGGGGGGTTTATAAAAACCCCCCATGACGACTTTTGGCCCATTTTTCTCATCTATGTTCCTCTCTTTTCTCCATTTTCACTGCTGTGAACCCTCTTTGACTACTCCCTAGTGGTCCCAACTCCATTTTCTCAGGATTTAGGGTTTAGGGTTCGTTAGGAGGCATAGGATTCAATGTAATTTCTTAAGAAGGGACACAGCTCGATCCCCTCCAGGGGATACCCCCGAACCCCCTTCGTGAAGCATATGTTTTAATGAAATGGCAATTATGAAGACAAAAGGATCCTACTTGACCATGATAGCTATGACTCTTTTGCTGGTTGTCTTTCCTTTTTTGTGCTTTGATGTCTATTATTATCATAACTTGCTAGATATGATATTAAACCTGTTTAATTATGTTTGGAATGATATAGTAGTAAAGATATAGTTACCTATTACTACTACTAGTCTTAATTAAATTGTTTTATAAAGAACCCTCATTGTGGTGGTGACTAAGGTATTCATATTTCCTTTACTGACTCTCTACTCTGTCATTTCTAAATTGGTGTTGAATGTTGATTGTTGATCACTTCATAGTTCATTCACTTGATTGAATTTGAACCTTGAATGTTGAAGTATTGATATTTGATTGTTCAATGTTCACTAATGAGTAATGAGTAATGACCTGACTCTTAAGTCTTATGCCTTTATTTCATGTTCTAGTTTTTTTTATGAGCTTTACATTACTTTATAAGTTATTATGACTAAGAAACATGCATACATGTGAAAAAACTATCATTACTATTATTTTCTATTAATACAGCGATGCAGGACTTCATATATTGAGGGCACCGCTACGCCCCCTTTTCTTACTTACTTTTATAAAAAAAACCACACATTCTTTCATTTTATAATTTTAAGGATTTTCTAGAATTTCTTCAGATTTTTGGGTGATTTTTTCAAATCGCACCGCTATACTGTTATGTATCCCCGCTACGCTACGTATTGCCCGTTTCGTAGCGGTTTGGCGGCGGGCCGCTACACCCGCCGCTACCGCTATTTTCATCCTTGCTCTATACTTATCCACTTTTGTTTTGAACTCAGACCATGTCTTTGTTGAAAGCTTCTTTGATTTACAGCTCAGTTTTGAGCAGTATCTTCTACTCCAAGAAGGCAAAGTAGATGGAAACTAGATATAGGAGGATAAATTTGTCTAAAGCCTAGGTCTGAGTGTCTGACTACGCAAATTTGTTTATTCCTCTAGGTAACTGTCTAAGATGGATTTGATGCTATATTCTATTTAAAGGAAAGTGTACAAGAACATCTATGATGTTTTGATAATTATGGGCATGATGGTTGACTGTTTACATTTACATTTGTATACAAAGTATGATTGTTGATATGACATATGATTGTTGATGAAGGAATCATAGAAATTTATTAGTTGGGTTATTCTAGACAAATCTCATGGATGAGTCACGGTTGACTCATGGATCCTTATCATGATGATGAGCCTTAATACTCCTCAGCCCAATTTGAAAAAAAAAATATCTCTTGAGAAATGGCTCGAGGTAAGGGCTTGGTAAAGAGATCAATGAGCTATTCTTTGGATGACACAAAGTAACCTAATGGTAATCCACTTCTATGTGTTTGGTACGGACATGAAATACCATATTGATTGTCATGTACAGAGCACTCATGTTGTCACGAGAAAAAGATGGGGGCTTCGATAAATGAGTACCGAGATCTCATAGAAGAAAGGAGAGCAAAATAATCTTAGCAACGGTGGAAGCCATGTCGTGATATTCTGCCTCGGTGATGGATCTAGCAATAGTTGGTTGTGTTAGTATTTTTGTATTGGCTAATTCATGTTGGACAAAACTCTAGGAGTCTTTGTGTTGTTTTTCTTATTTAGAAAATGACTCTCAAGATAGAAGATGGGAAGGACTCTAAGAAGACAAGTCTGAATGCATTAGAAGAAGCAAGCTGGAAAAATAAAGTGCTGATTTTCTGCATCATACGGTCCAGCAGGAGTCCGCTCGAGTGCACATGTATTCACTCGAGCAAAGGCCAGACAGAGGCTTGTCCGCTCGAGCGAACAGACGTGCACAGTTCTAGAAAAGTCTCTTATTCTTATACGAACTTGTTTCCTTTTGAGACCTTGTTTCCCAGTTTAAGTCCTACTTGTATTCTAAGTCTTAGGCACGAATTTGGGGCTATTAATAGGGTATTACTCTCAACCCTAAGGACCACAACTCTCATTAATCTAAGTCAGAGAGATCATTAGAGAGAGTTTATTCTCTAGAGCTATTGAGAGATTGTTCTGAAGGCTTCTCTAGAAGGTCATTGTTGCTTCTGCTTTTCGAATGATAAGATAGTTCATCTTGACTGGCAAGGTGCAAGGAGATCAAGTAAGGAAAATGGGGCACGGTGAATGTCGTGTCAGTGGATTCTTTGAAATAATAACTACAGTCCTTAGGTCGAGGTACAGACCCAGGTAAAGAAGCTAGTGAGTACATCTTGTAACTGTTCGTGAACTCTTGATTTCCTGTTCGTAGTTTTTCTCCCTTGATAGGGTTTACACGCTATATTTTGTGTCTGCCATCTTGTGGTGATTGCTTGGTAGATTTAATTGCTAGTTCGTCTGATTGGTTATTTCCGCTGTGCATTGATTGTTAAATTAAGAACTAGTGGTAATCCATTCTGTTAGCCCATAAAATTGGTATTTCAGGTTGATTTTTAGCACTCCATGAAATGCAAGTGTTACCAAGAAAAAGTGCAAAAACTGGTCGTGGAATGCCACGCTAGTTGATAGCCTACCCAATCAGTGGCTAGAATTTTCACTCCATGGGTGACAGTACTACTTACAAACCGAAGAACTTCGCTTTGAATCCTAAAAATTAAATGACATATTGACGGTTTCTCCATAAATTGACACACAATTGATGCTAAATGAGATGTCAGGCTATCTAAGAGCAAGATATTGAAGTCCTCCCACTATGCTTTAGGAGTGAGTCAGGTCTGAAAAGGCAGAAGTATCAGCCAGCCTAGGTTTCTTTGAGTCCAATGGTGTGGAAATTGGTTTGCAACCTAACATGTTGGCACATGTAAGAAGATGATATGGAGCATATTTAGATTGTGATAAATGTAAGCCATTTGGAAGGTGAGTCACCTCTATTCCTAAGAAGCAGTGGATGAACCCCAAGTCCTTTATAGTAAATTCAGTGCCAAGTTGTTGGATAAACCAATTTAGAAAGGTCTAATTGTCCCAGTAACAATCATGTCATCGACATACAGTAGTAGAACAATGATCCCATGTGTGGCAAAATATGAACTTGGATGAGTCCATGGTGCTGCAGTTCAATCCAAGTGTCAATAAATAGTTGTTGAACCTATCGAGCCATGCTTGTGGTGCTTGACGAAGCCCATAGAGTGCCTTTTTTAGGCGACATACATGAGTGAGCTAACATGGGTCAACAAAGCCTAGTGGTTGTTCCATAAAAACAAGCTCATGAAAAATATCCTTGGAGGAAGGCATTTTTTATATAAAGATGTTCAATATCCTAGCGATTCATGGTGGCTACTGTCAGCACGAGGGATATGCTCCTTGGTTTTATAATAAGGGAGAATGTTTTAGCAAAATTCAATGCTTCAACTTGATTGTATCCCTTAGCTACAAGGCGGGCTTTGAGATGATCAAGGTGGCTGCCAACCACCTTGAGTGTTGTCCTATATACCCATTTGTTGCCCACAATGTTCATATCTTTATGTCGAGGCACAACGTCCCATGTTGTATTTTGTGCCAAAGCATCAATTTCTTCTGGCATGGCTTGAGCCCAACTAGGATGATGAAGAGCAGTTTTTATAGTTTTTGGTTCAGTGGGAATCTGGGTAAAGGATAGATAGACCATGGCGGACCCAGGATTTTCATTTGGGTGGGGTAGACAATGGTCAATTGAAAAGGCCATTCATTCTTTTATTAGATTTTTTTCACATTAAAAAAAAGAATAGCATTTAAATAGATTAGTAGTTGATCTTTTTTATTAAATTTTTCTATATCTGATTTAAAGATAAAATCAATTGCGTTAGAATCATTGTTCACTACCACTAATCTCTATTTATAGCATAGGTTTAAGACATGATTTTCAAAAGTTTTTCTTTTTATAAGGAAACCAAACTACTACTAACACCAAACTCATAAACAAGCATTTTCAATTCTTCAATAAATTAATGCATCAATTAGCAACCAGACTACAATAATACTTAAGAAACTCTACAGAAGCCCAAAAAAGTAATAATCATTATATTTTGAAAATTAATATCTTTTTAGTCCTTATCCTTTCCTTAAGCTCCTAATAGAGTCTCTATCATATGAGGCCACCTTTATTGGTAAATGAACATTATTAGAATAATTATAACATCATATTATAGTCCAAGAAAAAACTCCAAAAAAGGAAATTTGGGGAATTAGGGGTTATAAATTAGGGGTTATAAATTAGGGGAGTCTGTGGAATTAGGGCTTACGAATAAAGGGAATTTGAGGAATCAGGGCTTAGGGTTTGCATTTAGGATATGGTGATTTAGGGCTTAGGATTTCAATTAGGATTTGGTGATTTAGGTTTGGAATTAGGATTTAGAGATTAAGAGTTCAGATTTAGCCCTAATTTTCCAAATACCATTGATCCAAATCTAGAGTTCCATTATGGTTCTTTAGATAGACAAAAAGTCGAGCCTTACTAGACACCTCTTTTTCTTGCCTTTTTGTCTCAATCAAATGACTGCTCAACATTACTATCCCTCTCATCTCTACAAAGACATGAAAGGCAAGAGAGACAAACCAGCACTCTTAGTTGTTTTTTCAACCCCTTCTCCTGCGTCCCCGCCGACTCTAAGCTCTACCATAGCTTCTTCCCTCAACAACTTTCACAATGGAAGATTTGAAGACGACCCAGATGATCATAAAACCAATAAAAAGAGAGACATCGTCTAAGAAAACAAGGTCAATATCACATAAAGGCGGAGAAGATCTGACAGGATTCTTCATCTTCCTCATTTAGTCATAGAATGGAGACTAGTTGAGTGGTTTTACTCTCCTGTAGAGATTCAAGGAAAATGGCCTTTTCGGTTCCTTTCCACTAGCGATGAGAGGAGAAGAGTCGAGTAGGCGGGGCGATCATTTTAATTTACATGGGGAGTGGCCCAAGGCCCATTCAACTTTTTGGTGAATTTTGGATATGACTTGGGGCGACCGCCCAAGATCAGATGAACATGGGTACGCCCCTATAGATAGATATAGCGTGGATTTGGTTTGGTGATGGCTAGCTTTGGACCAAGTTACCATGCTATGGTCGGTGGTGGGTATGGTGGAGTGTGATGGAGTAGGTATGCAAATGAGAGTGTTTGGGTCACAAGAAGTTGGCAAAGGTGGCGTAAGTGGGTCTTGAGTGGAGGGTGTTGGTAACAGTTGTGTAATTTATAGGAATGTAAATGGGTTGGTTTCGATCCAGGTCCGTGGTTGACCCGGACCCGGACCCGAAACTGTTAAGGTGAAGGTGGACCTGGACCCGTCTCGAGGCCAGTTTCTTGGTTCCAAACCTGGAGCCGTTAAGGAGAACGTGGAACTTAGAACCGGACCTGGAACCAGGACCATAAATGGGGTGGGTGTAAGACCCCGTCCCGAGTAAATTGAGATTAACTCTACTTAATTGTAATTAAGGCTAATTAACTATGTTTAATTAAGCTGATGATGGTTTATAACCAAATAAATTGGAATTAGCCTAAAATACATGATTTAGGCTTAATGAAGGTTAATGAATGCGATGAAATGAATTGAATTGAATTTAGATTCAAAGAAGAAAATGAAGGACTTTTATGTAAATACGAATTTCCGCATATTTTGTCGAAAATGGGAAACTCTCGATACCAACCGCGTATCTCGAGGAGTACGTTTACTTTCGTCACGGGTTTAAAGTCGTCCGAGGAGAAACGGATCAAATGACCCTTCATTTGACTCGAATTGTAATAAGATGGGAAGTGGAGGGCTTTAATGCAAAAAGGAAGCCTGTATAAGCTCAGAGATGGTTTTAGTGAGTTGATTCAAATCATTCCAAACCCTAGGTACCCATCTTCCTTCCTTTACTCTTCTTTTCTTCCATTTCCTCTCCATCAAGCCTCAAACTAAGACCTTGCAAGTGAGTTTTGAAGAGACTTCCTTCTCTTCATCTTCTTCCTCCACTTGTATCAACTTGAGAAAGGATTCAAGATTGAAAGAGACTTCAAATTGAGGGTTTTCATCTCAAGATCAAGCTTATCAAAGGGTTTTTTTTTTTTTGTCAATTACTCTCCATTAGAGGCAAGTATATACATGTCTATTGATTTATGATAATTTAGGACTTGTTAGAACTCAAAGAGTTCAAATTCCAAAAATTCGCTTCAGAAATTCTGAAGCTTAGAAATGGAGTTCTGGTTGCAATTCGGTCGACCGACAGGTGACCGAACTGGTTCAAAGTCATTTTTAACATGGTTTAGCCTCTGGAAAGCTGACCGAGACCAAACCGAAATCACCTGATGAAAAATGCAGAGAAAACCCAGCTTCTGGAAAGCTGACCGAATTGAGTTCGGTTAGCCGAAGTGGTGGTTTCAGTTGACCGAGGGTAAACCGATGAGCTAACCAAGGTCCCTAGGAGCATCAGAAATTCTGAAGCTTCTAGAGTGTGGGTCGCAGTCGACCTTCGGTTGACCGAGATGGCGACCGAAGGGTGACCAACGAGTTTATCGGGATTTTTAGAGAAAATACATGGTTCTGGAAGGTGAACCGAACTGAGCTCAGTTAGCCGAAGTGAGGCATGTCGGTCAACTGACAACTGACTGAAGTGGCGACCGAAGCTGTGGGAAATTCCAGATTGATGTCTGATTTTCCTGATTTTAAGCCTAATTTATACAGGCTAGTTTTATTTGTGTCTAAACCTTCATAGGTGTTAGCCCTAAGGTTATCTTAATGCACAAATTATATCAATAAAGTGATGTTCATCAAGAATAACACGTGCATTGGATAACGAACGTTTCACTCAATTGTAGGTTTATAAGTCTGAATAGGATTTGGTTTGGTTCTTGAGTCTAACACTATATTTTAATTCCTTAAGCTCATTGTTGAGCTGCACTGAAATAATGTACTGACTTAATGAAATTAATGAATAGTTACTAAAGGTAACAATGTAATGAATAATCCTATTGCAGTAGATGTATGGGGCACTCCGGAGCCTTATGGTGATGCCAGTGATCTCTGATCAAGACACAGATAAATCCCACCCATTTGATAAGCCATGAAGTAAAACGAATACTCAATAAATATTCACTGAATAATGTGACAAACAGATACTGATAACGAATATTCATGAATTGATAATGAATTATGAGTAATTGTGTATACAAATACATTGACTACTTCCATTGGGAAGAACTAACTTGAATTGAAAGGAATACTAGAATTTTATAAGTACTGATTATTACTTGACTCCACTGTTTAGCATTGTACACTGCTATTATATTGAATTGTCTAGAACTGTTGAATTGATAAATTGACAGATTCTTTTATATTGATAGCATGAACTATCATAGAAATGTATATGTATTGTTAAACCGTCGTGTTCATGGTGTTATTGATGACATCACAGGCCTAGTTGCTCGTGTCGGTCCTGCAGAGGCCGCGTCGCCAGCGGAGGAGGCCCATCCGATACCTCCAGGAGGTCTAATCGAATGGACCTGATCGGAGTACAAATTGATTAACATTTTGGAAATGTAGTATAAGGATTTTTGTTTAATAGTTTTGAATAGTGAATAGATGTCACCTGCATTGTATTTTGAATATGCAGTTGTTGACATAAACAGTGAGATGAGATGTATATATAAACTTTACTTTTGGTAAAGAAACTTGTATGGTTTAAATATTTCGTCAATGTATATATTCCGCAAATCTTATACATTTCACAGGTTCATGTGAGTGATATCCCTTGTGGATTTCGTTTTAATTTTATGTTAATTCAGAGTTTACGGGAGTAAGTATGAAATCGCGAGTCGGAGTTTATCCGAAGTAATCAGATCTCGGGCCCGGATCGTGACAGTGGGTCCGGGTTTCAGGTAGAGAATGGTGTGGGAAAAAATCTAATTTTAAGGAGAGATTCTAAAATATTGAGGTAATGTGTCCGGTCCATGGGTCCGAACCAACGTGGAATCGGAACCCGTTTAGGTCAAGGGTCCAAAAAAATGACCTAGACCTGGAACCGGACCCATTCACTTAGTAGGGCCTAAATAAGGACCCAAACCCGATTTTTAACGGGTCGGAACTTCCAGGTGATCGGAGAATCGTGGACCCCCTCCATAGTAATTTGGTTAGGTGGAACTTGGTGATCACTATGAGTCATACTCAAGGGTAGAGGTGATGTGGGAGTGGGTTCAGGTGGGGCTGCAGAATCTAGTAGGCCATCGAAGGGAGGTGATGATGATGATGCAATCATTAAGGATTGAGCATCTCCGTCCCATTCTTTATATTCAGTGATTGAGATATGAGACTTTTTCTTTATGACGATTATTGTACCCAAGAAACACACTACGTAATGTCTTGGGGTTGAACTTGTTGGAAGCATATTCATGGAGATAGGGGTAACATTTTCTGCCAAAACCCCACAATGAATCAAAGTGAGGTATCTTCCTTATGAGCCTTTGGAAAGGGGATTTCATATTCAATACTTTTGCAGGAATACTTTTGCAGGAATTCTATTTATAGGAAACACTGACGTAGAGAAAGATTCTAACTAATATTTTTTCAGTACATTAGAATGGATCATCATAGTAAGACCAACTTTAGTAATATTTCGATGTTTCCTTTCTACCAATCTATTTTATTCAATTTTTTTACATGAAATATGGTGTGAAATTCTAGTTTTCTCCGGATATGTTTGAAGTTTTTTGTCACTATATTCACCTCCCATGTGACCCTAGTAGATTGGAAAACTTTTTTTTTTCTTATTGAACTGTCACTCAATAAGAGCTTGAAAGCATAAAAATTGAGAAAAGAAGTCCGATTTATTCGTCAAGGGATAGAACCATGTAAACCAGATGCATTCGTCAGTAAAGATGACATAATATCGAAAACCATGAATGGATAAAACTGGTGCAGCACCCCAATATGAGTGTATAACACTCAAAGATTTATTGCAAAAAGCTCTAGATTTTTAAAGAAAGCCAACCCATAACCTTTTCCCATTTGATAGTTAGGACTCACCACATTAATCTTATTCCAAGTACTAGCTTTAATAAAGTCTAGATTATTAAAAAAGAAATTGAACCACTTTTGAATGTGGATGTCCCAAAAGCCAATGTCACACTCTTCCATTATTGTCCTCTTCCTGTTGGATAAGAAGGCTACGACATAAAGATTACCTTTCCTTGTTCCCTTCAAGACTTGGTGGTTGGGCCAAAACTCATTGAAACTAGACTCCATTCTACCTAAACTTAGTCTAGTCCTAATAGAGATGGAGGCAAATCAAGCAACTCTTATATATAAAAAAAGGAAGAACCACTAATATCATTTGCATCTGCTTCTCCCAGATCGATACACAAGGGGTTGGATCGTACGGTTCTGAAGGTTTTAAACCCTAATATGGTTTATGGTCCCTCATTAGATCTATGATGTGCAGTTCAAAAGATGCTAACAAATCAACAGAAATTAAATACTCATGCACCACAAGAGACAAACAATTGACGTGGAAAACCCGATCTCGGAAAAACCACGGATCCTGGAACCCTATCCAAGAAAAACCAAGCACTAATAATCTGAAATTACAAAAGAACTTACAACCCTTTCCCAATTGAACATCAATCTAAGGACTGCAAAACCTCTCGCCAGCCACGCGTCATTCACCTTCAACTGTGCTTGAATCTCCATTTGAAGTCACGAAGCCACTTCGAAACGCACACGAGTAGAAGGAATGAAGGAATGATCTCTAGATGATGAATCTTCACCACATCAAGGAATGAATAAATCTAGAGAGTAAGAGATTATCTCACATATATGCAGCCATCATGCCTATCAGCCCACCCAGGGCGAAGGATAGGAACACCTATAAATAGTTTTTCCTTTTAGGGTTTTCGCCAAAAGAAGCTTTCTTTTGTCCGTTTTAGAGTGACTAAATGTCTGTTCAAATGTTCATTCCTTCTGAAGGAACAACACGACCAACTTCCATTCGAACGCCCTTGACTTCCGTTCGAATGCAGGGCCTCTCAGATTTTTTGCTGAGAAATATTGAACACCTTCGTTCGAACAAGAATGTTGTCCATTCGAACTTAGGCCCTCTTAGATATTTGGCTTGGCAGAATTGAAGATATCCATTCAAACGCGGGAGATGTCCTTTTGAACGTTAGGCTTCTCGGGTTTCTAACTTAAGAGCGATCTTCAGATCCGTTTGAATGAGAATGGGCGCCATTCGAACGCTGAGCCTTTCAGGTTGTGGCTTTCATCTCTATCTCAAATCTGTTCGAACGTGCATTTGAACGTACAACTATCTTGGATTTTCTTTGAAGAAGATTTTGCAGTCCATTCTATAAAATAAGAAAATACATCATGAATCGGAAGTTTTGTCCATTCCCATGAATATGCCAACACGCTCAAAACCTTACAGGTTCTTCTTTCCATTCTTACAGTCATGGCAAGAGAGGTGGATTATCCAATAGCAGGTGCTACTGGGGTAGGGGACACACTCTTTCTTCTCTTGTCCTTTACCACAAAACCACCATTTGAAAATTCAAATATTCAAGGATACTCAGTAGTAGATTAACTAACTGAAAGGAGGTTCGTTTCTAATTCATGAACTAAAAGCATATTATGTAATTCGAAGTGCCCATTTTTAGTTTTAAGAATAGTTAGCCATGTGAGGTGTTTTCAAAGTATTCCCATCGGCAATCATGACAATATCATTTCCGTAATATGGATGGAATGTAGTTTGTTTACCAGAATCGATTGTCATGTGGGTCGTTGCACTAGTGTTTGGTAACCATTTTGGAATCTTGGTTGTCTGCAATCTTAATGGCTGCAGGTGCTTTTGGTATATCATCCTTAGTATATGCTTAATTGAATCTATGTCAGCTTCATTGCACTATGTCCTTTTTTATACATATTTGATAGGTCGGGATATTGTCAGAACTCATAACCAAATGATCTAGTGGGAGGGCCCTTGTCTCCATTTGTTCCTTCTGAAGCTTACATGTTACCATGTTGATGTTCATATTGAGTAAAGTTTTAAGTTCTCTAAGGTAGTCCAAAAGATTTGGTGTACCCTTGCGAACCTATTGTAATTTCTGTTGTAAATGGAGCTCACATTCTTAGGAGTTTTAAGCAATGGTATCATTAAGTGCCATCCAAACATCCATGGAAATGTCTAAGCCCACACCAAAGGTCGGTGCATCTTCACTAAGTGTGCATGTGATCTATCCTCGCAACAACCTATCTGTCCTTCTCCACGTGTGGAAGTCAAGACTAGCAATCTCCTTCTGGCCGATGAAAAATGAGCCTGAAATTTTTGAATTCGAACCCTAAAGGGGGGTGAATAGGGTGAGCTTATTTTTATGCCAATTATGCCAGATTCTAACTTCTTTAAAATTAAATGGGCACAGGTGATGATTTTATGGAAATAAAATGTGAAAGTTATTAAGATAATCACCACAGATCATTCACCACAACACATTGATATATTATGGTTCAGCCTCAATGCCTACATCCACTATCGGCTTGTGTTCCAACATCCCACCGGATTTTCCACTATCTCAATTTATGTTTTTCAATAGGCTAAGCAATAACCTTTACAATATGCTTTTCAATAGGATAAGAAACAACCTCTACAATATGCTTTTTTAGGCTAAGCAATAACCTCAATATGCTTTTCTACGCTAAACAATAACATTTACAAGCCTAAAGATCTGCTCTCTCAATTGAGTCTAAAGTACACTATAAAAGATACAATTTAAGCTAAATACAATGCCTCTACAATAGACAGATATGAAAGTGAAAAATATAAGTCACACGCACACACTCTATGAATACAAAGATGAATGCTCAATGTGTATGCATGATGTCCTCAATCAAGGATAAAATGAAAGCTCCTAAATGTATGCCAAAGGCTTTTAAAGATTTAAATCATAAAAAAATTTGATTAAGGTTGAAATGCTAATCACATATTAAGAACTTGTAAAAGATAAACCTATCTAGTCTAAGCAAGTTGTTAAATTTCAAAACCAAACCATATGATGCATGAGATCTTCAATCAAATTTAAAGATGTAGCTCATGAATGTATACTTAAGGGCATTTAAAAGTGTAAATCACAAAAATAGGTTTGATTGAAGTAAAATACAAATCACATGTAGTTTAAAAAACAACTTGAAAATGGTATGACTGTCAATGCTAAGCAAGTTGTGTGGAATTTCAAAACCTAATACATGTGAAATGTGAGTTGTGTTGAATCCAAAACATAAGATAGATTGAAAGTGATTTTCTTGTAATGGAAGACAACAACCAAAGATTCGACCAAGTATATGAATCATGTTACATGTGATTTCAAAGGTGATTGCAAAACCTGATTCAATATGATATGCCAATTTGAGACCAACTAGGTGTGAATAAAAGTGAAGAATCCAAAACAATAAATCAATTCACAAAGATATCTATATTAAGGATACAACAAATCATAGTTAATATGCTAAAATACACCAATGATTTAAACAAAGCATGAAAACATATGATGAGAAAACCAAAGCTTACTAGAATGATTTAACTCATGATTTCAAACTTTAGCTTCTATTTTAATCCTGTAGCATTCCTTAGCTCATTTTCTTTTGTTTGGCCCCAAAACTCCTCTAGGAGTCCCTCTCAGTTCCTTAAATTTGGCCTTAAAATGAACCGGTTTATATAGGAAAAGTTGTCCAATGGCTAGTTGTCGGTTAACCCTCTTCACAGTTCGTTAACTGAACTCCCAATGGTTAAAAAAAGGCTATTTGAGCATCCAGTATCTTGAACCGGAATGGGTTAAGTCAAGGTTCGGTTAACCGATATACTAGAGTTCAGTTAACCAAATTCACTGTAGCAAAAGTACTATAACAAAAGTATTGTAGTAAAAGTACTGTAGCAAAAATATTGTTGCTCCGATCTTCAAAAATTATGCCTTTTAAAATGATTAAGAAAAAAGAGCTTCTCCAAAGTATTTTACCAGTGGAATTTCTGGACAATGGAAAAAACATGCTTAGATTCATATTTAAATCAATTCGATGGTTGTTTTAAAAAAACATGAACCTATCAATGCCTAAGATTATTTTCCGATAAGACCATAGCCAAGCATGATCAATATTAAATTTTCAATATAATGCACCCAAGTCTTAAAATCCAAAACATGCATGAAAAACCTATTTTAAAAATTATAAAACCTTGCAAGATAAAATCAAGGATTTTATGATTTTCAAAATCAATGCATGTGTGGAAATTCAAATGATGCTAAAATGAACATGCATCCATTAAATTACAACATACAAAATCCCTAACAAAACCATCTAGGGCTGTAATCATTTCCACTGGTGTGACTTCTTATCCATTTATGGAGGAGATCAAATCACGACTTTCGATTGGACCAAGCATCCGTGTCTTCCAAGGTAGATGGTTTTTTTTTCTTTTTTTGTGTTAATCAGTTGGACATAAAATTTCTAATGTTCAGTGTTGACAGGGTATGAGTATTTGGTTTGAGACAAAGAGCTATTGTTGGACATGGCATGTGGGAATGCTTTGTCTGAGAGAAAGAAAGATGCTTGACACACTAATCTTATTAGTGTATGTTATGAGAAGAGGGTTCCACCCACGTGGAGCTTTGAAAAATTCTTAGTTGTTTCTACTAATATCTCGTGGTTTTGATAGGAATATGGTTAGCTAAGGAGACTTAATATGGCATCAAAGTCAATCGATCGTGAGTTCAAATCTTAGAAGGAACGACTCAGTGCCAAAAAAGTTTGTCTCGCCAAAAGTGTGCCCACCGGGTTCCACCCAAGGGGGATTGTTGAGAATGGGTTCCTCTTGAGGGGAAGTACTGAAAAGTATTTATGCTACTTCTACTAATGCCTCGAAATTAAATTTCCTTAGCTAACCATTTATACCAAAACCTTGAGGCATTAGTAGAGGTAGCATAAATACTTTCTAATACCCCCCCATCGGGTAGAGCCCACTTCTCAACGCTCCCCCTCAGGTAGAACCCGATCAGCCCACTTTTGCAACATTCTTTTTTTTTTTTTGCTGTGCCGAGTCGTTCGTCCTGGGATTCGAACCTGCGACCGATTGACTTTGATAACATATTAAATTTATTTAGCTAACCATTCATACCAAAACCTCAAGGCATTAGTAGATGCAGCATAAACACTTTTCTCATCTCAGACTCCACAGTGGAGGATAGGTGGCATAGAAAGACACGTTCCATCAAGAGGGTTGTTCCATCTTTTTTCATTTGATTGAGCACCTGTTTGGTCGAGCGTTATCTGGTTGAAGCTAGGTTTGTGTTGGTTCTGACCTAGATCTGTTTTGACCCGTTACCTTTATAGACTATTTGTAGAGTACGTCAAAAAAGGATTGATACAAATAAACTTGTTCCCATCTTATGCTCAACAATAGATGGTAGGTGGCACAGAAAGACTTGTTCCATTATGAGGGTAATTCCATATGTTTGCATTTGATTGAGTACTTTTTTTTTTTGCTATCGGAGGGTTCCCAACTGTTTGGGCTGGATTAATCCCTTCGGGTCCAGAGGGAAGCCGGATAAACTCCCCTATAGCCCTAGTGTGGTAACGTAGTTTCGACCTGGGTTTGTCTTGGTTTCGACCTGGATTTGTTTTGACCCATTACTTTTATCAATTTTCATATGAATGATTACCTAAGGAGATTTTATACACTTACAAGATTTTAATGTACAGTTTCCTTGGTAAGATCTCCAAGGAAAATATACTTGAATATCTTGACTTGCCTTGTCCTTATTATGCTTAGGGAGAATGATGGCTTCTTATCAATTGAGTATAATGAAGTGGCTTAGAAGCATGTCTATATTTTTATGTGGTATTGGATACTGATGAGTCAGGCCCAAGTGGCCTAGAATATGATGAGCCAGATCCAAATCCACCAGGGAAGCCCAGGTCCAGATCCACGGAGTGACCAAGTCAAGGCAGGCATCTACGTCGCTTTGGAAGCAGTCCCGCTTCTACCAAATCTCGCGAAGAAACTCTCACCTGCCCTCCGCCTTGCTCGTTCCTCGAGGACACGTCTGAGGCTCCAGGCTCCAGAGAGACGTTGCTTTATTTTTGAATCCCATCTGTTGGGGAAGTGTTATAAATTCAGGGTCTCCTCATCACGCCAGGAGATGAACATCTTACTCTCTCTCTCTCGCTTGTAATCCACCTTATCAATCAAAGATCACCATATTCTAAAGTGGACGTAGGTCATACAGACCGAACCACTATAAATTCCTTCTCTCTCTCTCATTTATTTACTACATTTTCACCTAGCATTTACTACTTGACCGGTGGTGTCCGAAACCTATTTTGGCATCATCAGATACTAAATGTCAATGGGGTGCCTTACTTTAAAACCTGAAACATTTTGGTAGGGCACACCTGGGATGTCTAGCAGTTACAGTAGGGGCAATGGCATAGGGCTAGATATGGGTTAGGGTTAGATTAGATGTGATCCAGATCTTATCATTCTGCCTTGGTTTAGGAGCGTAAATTCTTAACCCTTGAATAAATTGTTTTTCCTGATTTATACATGTAAAATTGTTTTTAGGGGGTTGTTTATTGTAGATTGGAACCAAACGTGGTTTGATTTGTTAATGTAAGTTTGGCATAAATTGGACCCAATAATTATTAGCAGATTTGACAGGTATAAAGCCATTCTTTCTCCAATGTTCAAACATTTTTTTCACACTCGATTGTCTCGAGTCTTTGTGGACATTCCATATTTTACCAAGCCATGGCCTTTTTCCTCAACATGGGAAGCAAAATTTATATTAGGTTGAGAATGTAGAATCGTCAATCTTGTGAAATAAAAAATAAAAAAAGATTACTCATTTTGCCTTCTTTGATTCTATACTTAATTGTGCACTTCTAATAGAAAGATATTAATGGACTCTCGAGAATAGCCCACCTTATGTCAAGTTCGATTCTTAGCACGTTAAAAGAGGGTTAGCAGACACCTGTGCTAAGCCCGGACCAAAAATAAAAATATATTAAAAATTTAATAATTATTTTAAAATATTATTAAGATAAAATAAGTATAAAAGAAAGAAATTTATTATCTTTGAATATTAGAATATTTTAACATGTAATGAAAATAAATATAAAATGAGAAGTAAACTTACATAACATAACGACCTTTTGAATTTAAAGGCATTAACCATTACACAAGTATGAATATGTGTCTATATAGGGGTAGCTCTCCTAAGTTAAAGCTTAGGTTAAGGTAAGCTCAAGTTTGTGGTGAGGCCCACCTAGCGACCCACATGGGGTGGTGATGGGGGGATCTCAAGTACTCTCTTGGATCTTCTCTTTGCAAAAAATTAGTCCCAACTGTGGTTTCTATCATCTCCATGTAGCCCAAAAAGTGTAATGGTCAACAATCCATTCGGATCGGTACACAGTTGATCCAACGGTCTAGTAAATCCGGATTTCATCAAAAGTTAGTGGACATGTACAATTTAGGGAGATCGTGTGTTTGGTCCATTTGGATGGACCAAGGGTGGGCCCCACATGCGTAAGCTTACAGGATTAAATGGAGAGGTATGGTGCCCGGGCTCAAAAAATTATAATGAAATATGTTATTCTTTTTTGAGATATTATCGGGAAAGAACAGATTTATAGAAATAAATAAGTAGTTTATATTTATTATATATATATAACTTTAATAAAAAAGAAAAATAACTTGGTGGGGTCACATGATGTAATATCTAACAGTGGGCCTCATGTCCTAATTCCTTCAAGGTTGTCCAATTGGACAGTGGGACCTTGCTGATGTGTCATTCAAGGATCCTTAGTGGGGTCACATGATATAACATCTAAAGATATGCCCATATCCAAATATCTAAGGTGTGTCCAATTGAATATTTGGTCAGTAGACCCTTGTTGATGTGGTGTTCCAAGGAGCATTGGTGGGGTCATATGATATAATATTTAAAAGTGGGTCTCTTATCCTAATTCATTAAGGTGCATCATGATGTGTTTAAAGGTGGCCTTGTCTACAACAATTATTAAAGCCAGATCTCATATCAACCCTTATATTATTTCATGTATATATAATTAGAAATAAAATGTATTTTTAATATGCTTTTTAATAACAAATATAATTGATCATTAGAGTCTATTATTTTCTGTTCGTTGAACGTTGGATCCTACCTTGTAATTAACAGTCTAGATCATGAAACTAATGGTTTTAATACAACTCCATATTGGTTGGTCCCTTTTGTTGGGTGTTGCATCATCCGTGCCATTGGTTTGATGGGCCAAGCTGGATGGTGGTGCTTTTTCAAGGTGTCTATCAATCGGGAGATCAAAGTGGTCCCCACAAATCCATGTGTTGTTTCTACTTTATGTGGATGATTGATCTATTCTCAGGTCATGATAATTTAGACCTGCCCATTTTCTCTGACTGCCAACACCATGAAAGTGGGCCCCACAAACCTCTATTAAATGGAGCGGATTCTAATCTTGTAAGGAAAATGAGATAAGGTTTACCTTAAAATGGGAGTGATCGAGATTTTAGGGAGAAAGTGGGCCCCACAGGCCTCTACTAAATGGAGTTGATTCTAATCTTGTAAGGAAAATGAGATAAGGTAAAACTAGCAACAAACGGCCGTGCTGAGCCCGGGCCAAAATAAAGATATAATAAATTATTAGAATAATTAAAACTATAAAAGAAAATTTCCACTATTTTTGTTTTAAGAATTCTTAGAAGAAAATAAAGTGGAAAAAGATCTTAAGATTTTATGGTAAAAGAAAGAAATTATCTTGAAAAATAATAATGAAAATCTTGTAATATCACACCTATAAAATCTTTGTAAATTGAAAAAATGCATGGGTTGAAAGTCCCCACTAAAAAAGAGAAAATTCTGGATGGAAGCAAAAAGAAAAAAATGATATCATTCAAAGAAGGAAAAATATCAGAAAAAAAAATGCGTCCAAGATGCCATCATTCTTTGCAGCATCTCAATGTAGATGATTCGATTCAAAAATTAAGAAAAAGAAAAATGCATTACCATTCTCGTGTACATCTGAACCATGGATCTTACATACCAGTAAACAAACTTCCACAAAAAAAAAAAAGCCTAATCACTTCCATCATAAGATTTTGTCAAAGCAAACCTGTAGGCTCCACGCCCGTGCTCAACCTGGGCCCTAATAAAAATATTTTTTATTTTATTATAATTAGATATATTTTATTTTACATTAGTATAAATAATTGGAGAAAAAAAAAGGCATTAAAATCGTATGTAGGAATTTCAATGGGCCAGTTTACGGACTGGCCCATTTCTGCTATCAATAGGGATTGAACGGCCTGAGTTCAGGTATATATCAGGTCCTAGATACTAAGTTCGAGCTTGCCTACTCAAAAAATATGGGTGGGGTGAGACTGCCCCTTAAAGGCCGGGGTCAGACTAAGGTTTGAGTCCGGGTGCACATAGGATCATCCCAGCTTAAACCACACGTTAAAAAAGTACTGAAAATATATGACAACTCTTTAAAGGCCTCGGTTCAACAAAGCCTCAAGTCCATTTAACATTTGAGTCAGGTTGATAAGTTCTATGAGGTGGTCCCACTAAGATGGTGCATGGGTTAGATTTATTAAATTCCCTAAAACTTTTGTGGGGTAACACATAAGTGAAAGAGATTGATATTACATAGTGGGCCCCCCTTAAAAGGGTCATTTGTGTTATTTTTGCAAGATTAACTTTAATTTTAAAGGATATTGATTGAGAGATTTTAGGAGATAGAAGATATGGATAGATACTTTTGGAGAAAAAATAGTGGAATGTGATGACATGGCTCCTTAAATCACTCTAAGTTTTTTGTATATATTTATTAAGAAGGTAGCAACAAAGGCCCGGGCTTATGAACATATGTTAAAATTTAAGAATTCTTTTGAAATATTGTTAAGATAAAATAAATATAAAATATATTTTTTTATTATCTTTCAATATTAATTTTTTTTCTATGTATGAAAATAAATATAAAATAAAGTCAATTTACATAACACTTCGACCCCTTGAATTTAAAGGCATTGACCGTTCTCATTTACGGATATATTGCATCACTGATGAATGAAAATACAAGAAAAAGAAAACAAACCGGATGGATCTACATCTACTAAAAAGAACCAAAAGAAAGGGATAAAAGAATTAACGCGTTTGATCCATCAATGGGGGCCACCCTTGAAATGTTTTTAACATGTGGGGCCCACTGATGGCTTTGCATCCAAAGAAGAAAAAAGTAAAGATAAAAAGAAACGAAATGGAAATCAAATAATTTCATCCTCAATGGGCCACACACCACATCTAGATTTATGGTGATGGAACAGTTGGCCCCCACAGATGATTGATAGTATAAGAAATAAAATTGAAAGATATGGAGGCGAACAAGTTTAAGAGAAGAAAAAAACATAAAAGATGTACATTGTATGGGATGAGTGTACGTGGATATAGATATAAGTCATCATAATATGCATCTAATAGTTCTAACTCATATGCACACAAATTACATCCTAACAATTATCAAAGAAATTAAGCTTGTGTATGATACCAACCTAGTCTAATTGCCCACTACGGATACATATTGACCTAGAAAACTAATATCTATGCATAATCCATGAGTGGATCATACTACATAAATAAGTTAAATGTGCGGGGTCCACTAATTGATTTGCATCCATTAAGAAACCAGACAACGGACAACAGGCCTGCCTCCCTCCATCAGTGGAGCCCGCTCTTAGAAAAAAGGGATTTAGAGAAGGCCATTTGAATTTCATCCAATACTGGAGTCCAATCTTGAAATATATTTAATACGAACTGGTGCCACTACTGGATCCATCCATTTGGAGAAAAAAACTGAAAGGAGAGTAAAAGAGCAATAGCTTGGATTTCACTCATCGGTAGGCCCACAAAATATATTTTACATGGGACCCATTGATGATTGAAGATCTAAGGAAAATAAAACAAACCGACTGTAAATACTTACTTATAATTTGGATAATGGCAAGAAATATGACTCAAATTCAAATGTTCATAAATATCTCTTATGAGAGAGGTTTTAGGAGAGAAATAGTAGCCCAAAGTGAGGTGGCACCTTAAAACAATGTGGGAGTTTTGTGCATATTGATGAGTGTTAAATATTGCATATTTTACCCTTCATTAGTTCGGGTTTTATCAGCATCTCATATGCATATCATTTTCTTTACACAGAGATTTTATCATTATCACATTAAACGGATTATCAGATTATCATGCATAAATCCGATTTTTTATAGCGTGTTTTTATGTAATTTCTCTTGTGTAGGTGGACCCCACGACTACCCAACCTTCCGGCTAGTGTCCCGAGGCATCAGAAGAGATTTCAATAAAGAAGTCACATGAAGAAATCTTGGTGAAGTGTTGAAGAATTCCAAAATAAGAGGATAAGACTTTAAGCATAAAAGAAGTCATTTTCTAACACAAAGGAGTGGTTGGTGTATTGGTTAGAGCTTGGGTTTTTATGAAATAGGTTATGGGTTCAAATCCCAACAATTAAATATATATATTTTTTGACATAGAAGATATTTCATTCCAAGTTGCAACCAATCAAATGAAAGCAATCCATGTGAATGAAAATGAATCAATCAAATTTCTTCAAAGTTTCTATAAATTGGAATGTTGTTGTAGAGAAGATGGGGAGATCTTTTGGCAAGTTAGTCTTTTAGCAATTTTATTTTACATTCTTTATACTTTTTTATTGTAATTAGGAGATTCTTTGTAACTAATCTAGAGAGTGTGTGTAATTGAAGTTCATTAATGAAGATTTGGAGCTCTTTCTTTATATTTAGTGGCCAAAGCTCTTGGATTAGGCTCTCCTTTTGAAGCTAAGTAATGTGATTAGTTCAATTACATGCATGTTTTAGTTTAAATTCCTTACTTGTGCCTAATTGATTAGTAGATTTTAGATCTAGTTGTGCTAATCTCTCTCATTTTTCATGCTCTATCTCTACACTTGATGCTCGGATTATCTCAATTGATGCTTTGTAGTTGGATTAAGTTCTCTCACATAGCATGCTCTAGAGCCCTTATCTTTGATCTTTTGTAGCTTGATTTTGATGAATTATTGTTAGGGTGGCTAGATGATGATCTAGGATCTTGGCCTTTGATTTTCTTTAATTTAATCTTTATTGTTATATCATCCAATCCAATTAGGCAAGAGATTGCTAATTGGATTGTAGATTTGGGAATTGAATTAGAACATGCATTGTTTGAATTAATTACATACTTAGTGGATTTTGGATTGCCTAATCTCTTATCTTGATTGTTGTTAATTTTAATGCTTCTTTGATTTGTTATTTTCACTTCTATATTGTTAGATCTACATCTCACATAACTTGTTTTAAAATCCTACACATTTCACACCACATTCTCACCTTAATTATTCCATTTCCACCACCATATTCACACAGTAGTTTAGTGTAGTTTGTTAGATTAGTTTAGATCTTGTTAATTCCATATTTGAGATTGTTAGTTAGAGTAGTTTAATTGCTATTTTTATTCTACATTTCATTTAGTTTAATTTCATTTTTCACACATAGTTTATTAGTTTTAATTATTCACTTCAATTGTCTATATTAGCTATATCTTAGTTCAATTCTATTTAAATTGAATTCATTGCTTGTTCCATCATCTCTCTGTGGGATCGATAATCCGGACTCTTTAGTCCTTTTCTACTTGACGACACCGTAGTGTTGCGGTTAAGCCTTGCACATTTAAGTGTCGATCACATATTTTTGTGTCTAACTCATATGCACACAAATCACATCCTAACAATTGTTAAAGAAATTAAGCTTGTGTATGATACCAACCCAGTCTAATTGCCCACTACGGATACATATTTTGACCTAGAAAACTAATATCTATGCATAATCCATGAGTGAGTCCCACTACAGAAATAAGTTAAATGTTACATATTGACCTAGAAAACTAATATATATATGCATAATCCATGAGTGGGCGCCCCCACTGCAAAATAAGTTAAATGTGTGGGGCCCACTAATTGATTTGCATCCATTAAGAAACTCAGACAATGGCCAACAGGCTTGCCTCCCTCCATCAGTGGGGCTCACTCTTAGAAAAAAGGGGTTAAGAGAAGGCCACTGGGATTTCATCCAATACTGGAGTCCAATCTTGAAATATATTTAATACGAACTGGTGCCACTACTGGATCCATCCATTTGGGTAAAAAAAAAAACTGAAAGGTGAGTAAAGGAGCAACGCTTGGATTTCATTCATCAGTAGGGCCCACAAAACATATTTAACATGGGACCCATTGATGATTGAAGATCTAAGGAAAATAAAACAAACCGACTGTAAAGATTTGCTTATAATTTGGATAATGGCAAGAAATAGGACTCAAATTCAAACTTTCATAAAAATCTCTTATGAGAGAGGTTTTAGGAGAGAAAGAGTAGAGCTCGGGCAAAAAATCGAAATATGTTAAAATTTAATAATTCTTTTGAAATATTGTTAAGATAAAATAAATATAAAATACTTTTTTTTATTATCTTTGAATATTAAAAAAAATTCTATGTATGAAAATAAATATAAAATAAAGTAAATTTACAGAACACGATGACCCCTTGAATTTAAAGGCATTGACCATTACGACCATCTCATTTATGGGTATATTATACCATTGATGATTAAAAATATAAGAAAGAAAACAAACCGGATGGATCTACATCTATTAAAAAGAACCAAAAGAAATGGATAAAAGATTAACGTGTTTGATGCATCAGGGGGGGCTACCTTTGAAATGTTTTTAACGTGTGGGACCTACTGATGGCTCTGCATCCAAAGAAGAAAAAAGGGAAGATAAAAAGAAAGGAAATGAAAATCAAATAATTTCATCCTCAATGAGCCACACACCACATCTGGATTTATGGTAATAGAACAATTGGCCGCCACAGATGATTGATAGTATAAGAAAAAAAAAATGAAAACGAGGGGGGCGAACAAGTGTAAGAGAAGAAAAAAAACATAAAAGATGTACATTGCATGGGATGAGTGTACGTGGATATAGATATGAGTCATCATAGTATGTTTCTAATAGTTCTAACTCATCTGCACACAAATGACATCATAACAATTATCAAAGAAATTAAGCTTGTGTATGATACCAACCTAGTCTGATTGCCCACCACGGACACATATTGACCTAGAAAATTAATATCTATGCATAATCCATGAGTGGGTCCCACTGCAAAAATAAGTTAAATGTGCAGGGCCCACTAATTGATTTGCATCCATTAAGAAATCAGACGACGGGGCTTGCCTCTCTCCATCAGTGGGGCCCACTCTTAGAAAAAAGGGGTTAAGAGAAGGCCATTGGGATTTCATCCAATAATGGAGTCCAATCTTGAAATATATCCCACTGCAGAAATAAGTTAAATGTGCGAGGCCCACTATTGATTTGCATCCATTCAGAAACCAGACAACGGCCAACAGGCTTGCCTCCCTCCATCAGTGAGGCCCACTCTAAGAAAAAAGGGGTTAAGAGAAGGCCATTAGGATTTCATCCAATACGGGAGTCCAATCTTGAAACATATTTAATACGAACTGGTGCCCACTACTGGAACCATCCATTTGGGGAAAAAAACTGAAAGGAAAGTAAAGGAGCAACAACTTGGATTTCATTCATCGGTAGGGCCCACAAAACATATTTAACATGGGACCCATTAATGATTGAAGATCTAAGGAAAAGAAAACAAACCGGCTGTAAAGATTTGCTTATAGTTTGGATAATGGCAAGAAAATAAGACTCAAATTATAAAAATCTCTTATGAGAGAGGTTTTAGGAGAGAAAGAGTAGCCCAAAGTGAGGTGGCATCTTAAAATAATGTGGATTTTTTTTTGCATATTTATCTGAAATGAGAGACTTTTTAGGGATGATGTGGCACCCCCCCACAGCCCACCTCGCCCTTTGCTTTAATATATACTAGTAAAACCCCGTGGATAACCACGAAACCACCAAATACACAGACTGATATGAATTATTTTTAATAAATTTATTAATTAGTAAACTTGTGAGTGCTTTTTTTGTTGCAAATTTGATCTTTATATTTTTTCCAAATGTTTTATTCTTTAGGTGAGGCATGAATTGATTAAGAAAGATCAAATGATCATAGACCTAACGAATTGACCTGATATATTTAAGTGGGACCAAGATGAATAGGTCCATCATCTCTATTCTAACCGTTCATAAAATCATATGATGCGGGCTGGGACCCATTAATTGATTGATAAAGATCAAATGATCAAATGATCATAGACCTCTCAAATTGACCAAACCTAACCTATTTAAGTGGGACCCCCAAGATGAATGGGGTCCACCATCTATATTCTAACCGCCCATAAAACCATATTATGCGGGATGGGACCCATGAATTGATTAAGAAAGATCAAATGATCGTAGACCTAACAAATTGACCTAATATATTTAAGTGGGACCTAGATGAATGGGTCCACCATCTTTATTCTAACCGTCCATAAAATCAAATGTTGCGGGCCTGGACCCATTAATTGATTGATAAAGATCAAATGATGAAATGATCATAGACCTCTCAAATTGACCAAACCTAGCCCATTTAAGTGAGACCTCAAGATGAATGGGGTCCACCATCTATATTCTAACCGTCCATAAAACCATATGATGCGGGCTGGGACCCATGAATTGCTTGATAAAGATCAAACGATCATAGACCTCATAAATTGACCAAACCTAACCTATTTAAGTGGAACCCCCAGATGAATGGGGTCCACCATCTCTATTCTAACCGTCCATAAAACCATATTATGCGAAATGGGACCCATGAATTGATTAAGAAAGATCAAAGGATCAAATGATCGCAGACCTAACAAATTGACCAAATATTTTTAAGTAGGATCCAGAAGAATAGGGTCCACCATCTTTATTCTAACCATCCATAAAATCAAATGATGCCGGCCGGGACCCATGAATTGATTGATAAAGATCAAATGATCATAGACCTCTCAAAATTACCAAACCTGACATTTTTAGGTAGGACCCCCAAGATGAATGGGGTCCACCATCTATATTCTAACCGCCCATGAAATAATCTGATGCGGGCTGGGACCCGTGAATTGCTTGATAATGATCAAAGTATTAAATGATCATAGACCTCACAAATTGACCAACCCTACCTATTTAAGTGGAACCCCCCAGATGAATGGGGTCCACCATCTTTATTCTAACCATCCATAAAACCATATTATGCGGGATGGGTCCCATGAATTGATTTAAAAAGATCAAAGGATCAAATAATCGTAGACCTAACAAATTGATCAAATATGTTTAAGTGAGACCCAGATGAATGGGGTCCACCATTTCTATTCTAACCGTCCATAAAATCATATGATGCGGGCCGGGACCCATGAATTGATTGATAAAGTTCAAATGATCATAGACTTCATAAATTGACCAAACCTAATTTATTTAAGTGGGACTCCAAAGATGAATGGAGTCCACCATATATATTTTAACCGTTCATAAAACCATATGATGCGAGCTGGGACCCATGAATTGCTTGATAAAGGTCAAAGTATCAAATGATCATAGACCTCACAAATTGACCAAACCTAACCTATTTAAGTGAAACACCCCAAATGAATGGGGTCCACCATCTCTATTCTAACCTTCCATGAAACCATATTATGCGGGTTGAGACCCATGAATTGAATAAGAAAGATCAAATGATCATAGACCTAACAAATTGAACAAATATTTTTAAGTGGGACCCAGATGAATGGGGTTCACCATTTTTATTCTAACCGTCCATAAAATCAAATGATGCGGGCCGGGACCCATGAATTGATTGATAAATATCAAATGATCATAGACCTCTCAAATTGACCAAACCTGACCTTTTAAGTGGGACCCCCCAAGATGAATGGGGTCCACCATCTATATTATAACCGTCCATGAAATAATTTGATGCGGGCTAGGACCCGTGAATTGCTTGATAATGATCAAAGTATTAAATGATCATAGACCTCATAAATTGACCAAACTTGACCCATTTAAGTGGAACCCCCCAGATGAATGGGGTCTACCATCTTTATTCTAACCGTCCATAAAACCATATTATGCGGGATGAGACCCATGAATTGATTTAAAAAGATCAAAGGATGAAATGATCGTAGACCTAACAAATTGATCAAACATGTTTAAGTGAGACCCAGATGAATGGTGTCCACCATCTCTATTCTAACCGTCCATAAAATCATATGATGTGGGCCGGGACCCATGAATTGATTGATAAAGTTCAAATGATCATAGACCTCATAAATTGACCAAACCTAATTTATTTAAGTGGGACCCCAAAGATGAATGGAGTCCACCATCCATATTCTAACCGTTCATAAAACCATATGATGCGGGCTGGGACCCATGAATTGCTTGATAAAGGTCAAAGGATCAAATGATCATAGACCTCACAAATTGACCAAACCTAACCTATTTAAGTGAAACCCCCAAATGAATGGGGTCCACCATCTCTATTTTAACCATCTCTATTCTAACCGTCCATAAAATCATATTATACGGGATGAGACCCATGAATTGATTAAGAAATATCAAAGGATCAAATGATCATAGACCTAACAAATTGACCAAATATTTTTAAGTGGGACCTAGATGAATGGGGTCCACCATCTTTATTCTAACCGTCCATAAAATCAAATGATGCGGGCCGGGACCCATGAATTGATTGATATAAATTTAGCACATCTGGTGTGTTGGCTTATTTAGGGATCCCATGGAGAGATTTTAGGCATTTGAGTAGAAGATGATTCTTGATGGAGAGATTTTAGGTATTTTGAGTGTGTAATAGATATAGAGATTTTAGGGATAAGGGCAACTCCGGAAATGACATTGCAAAAAATTTGAGGTTGCGCCACGTGTCTTTATGTGAGGAAGTGTGTATACATCCCTTTAGTAATATATATAATTTTGTATTTTTTGGTACCCAGCTTAGGGGGGACTGGGACCCAGCCCTCGGGTGGGGGAAGTTTTGAGATTTGAAATTCAAAATAATCTATGTAGTCTCCAACTTAAGAGGTGAGTTGTGAGATACATGTATTGCATATTTAAAGTAATCTAAGCAATTAGATAAAGATAAGATTTGCAAGAGGAAGCGAAGAAATACAAGGATTGTTACAACTTATATATAAGATTTTGTTGAATAATTCAAAAGAGGGATTGATTATTGTTATGCATGTGGGCCAGCCTTATTTGATGTGGATTGGTGTCATGTGGCTTGCCATGCTTCTTATCTTCTACAGGCCCCCTCAAACGAGGCTGAGGGCTAGGCTAGAGGCCAAGTTTGGCCCATAGTTGTTCAAATAACTTACGAGGTAAGGGTTTGATAAGAATGTCTGCAACTTGACTTTCGGAGGAGTCAAACTGAGTGACTATGTGTTTGGCATATTCTGATGTTTCCATGTTCCCACCAAATATGGTTATGAAAAATATATTTGGTATGTGTAAATCATTGTTCTGAATTTTGAACTCACGAGAAGGAATCTCAAAATGTTAACCCTCTGGCATAAGAAAGTAAGGAATGAAAAAACTTTATTTTTTTCAAGAAACAAAATATTATTTAAAGATTCCAAATTCTCACACATATCTTAAAGGCAGGCCTCATGTTCACGATCTCAAAATAAGGTGGTACTACTTTATAATTCATAAAGGTGGGTCACATGGTCACAATCATAAAAGGTGGACCACATTATAAATCCTATAAATATAGTCCTATTTTCTAATTTCTAAAGGTGGGCATCACGTTTAATTTCTAAAGGTGGGTCCAGTATCCACAATCACGGAAAAGGCGCCCCACTTTATAATTCTTAAAGGTGGGCCATATGGTCACAATCACAAAAGGTGGAGTCAATTTGTAAACCCTATGAATATGGGCGCACATTGTGAATCATGTGAATGTGGCCCCATGTTCGATTTCTAAAGTGGGTACCACATTGTAATTTTTAAAGGTGGGGCCCGCGTTCACAATCAACAAAAAAGATGGTCCCACATTATAATTCCTATAAAAGTGGGCCCACATTGTAAATCCTATGAATCTGTTGCCCTTATTCTAATTTCTAAAGGTAGGCACCACATTGTAGTTTCTCATGGCCATGGTCACAAAAAGGTGGACCCACATTGTAAATCCTATGAATATGGACCCCATATTCTAATTTCTAAAGGTGGTACCATATTTTAATTTCTAAAGGTGGGTGGTCCCATATTTACATTCACAAAAAGGTGGTCCCATATTATAATTTTTATAAAGATAAGCCCACATTGTAAATCCTATGAATATGGGTTCTATGTTTTAAAACTTTTATAACGTCACCAAACAAGTTTCGTACCGCATATTCTCGATCTTGAGAATAATTTAATATAATGTTGCTAAACATGTTCTATGGCGTATAGTCTCAGTACAACATGATCTCAGCAAAACCTGATCTGAGCACAATTCTTGGAACAACACGAGAACGATGCCAATTAGAAAACCAATTTTTCTACTGTTGCACAAAAAATGAAATCAATTTACTTTTATCCTTTTCCACCCTGAAAAAATGTGTCCGTCCATGAAGGGCCCATAAAGGGACTTTAAGGAATCTCAAAATAAACACTAGACATGCAAATGAACTCTGGACATATTTCTTTACTTAAACTTCTTACGAGAATTTAAAACGTTGGAGAATTCAGGACATGATGTGACATGTTGTCAAATTTTAGCCACCTAAAAGATCTCCAATGACCTTCGAAACTCCTAAGATTTCCTTTGTTTTTTTGTATGGAATTTCTAAATACTAAGTGGAAAGGAGTTTAGAAATTACAAGACCTTCAAAATTCTCCAGACATAAATTCTCTAAATTTCAGTAAAAAAGCGGACCAAAGCTAAGGATCATGCAATCAAATCAACTTAGGCTTTGTTTACCGATTCTAAGTTTTTAATCGGATTTTTCTCTAGATTCAATCCATCTGTGAGCAAAGATTTGATTAGCATAAAATTGGACTTGGTGCTTGACGGGGGAATAAGGATATGAATGGTGCTTGGACAAAGGTAGACCCAAAGTCTCCTTGTTAATATCTTCAATCGCTCGCCTCTTTTTGCGAATTCCCATCTATTTCCACGCTTCTATTTCCAGAATCATTCTTAACTTTCCATGAATTTTCCTCATCATGGATTCTCTCCAAATCCGTTTTTCTGATCTGGGTCTGGAGGAAAGAGCTCGAAACCTCAAATCCCTTCACAAATCCAGTCTCTTAAATCCATTCTCTAAAACGAGTTCCTCTTCTCCTTCTTCTCATTTCCTTAAAATTTCATGTGGTTTGAGAGGAGGCCCGAGAAAGCCCCTTTGGAGAGGGAGGGTGCTGTCCACAGAAGCAATCCAAGCAGTGCAATGTCTAAAGTTAGCGAAATCCACATCCAAGCTAGAGGTTGTCTTCGACAGCAAAATCAGCAGGCTCTTGAAAGCGGATTTGATCGCGACGTTAGAGGAGTTGCAGAGGCAGAACGAGTGGGAAATCGCTCTCAAGGTATTCTTTTCCTTCTTTCGTTTCTTGGGTGCTTTTCCTTTTCGTGGGGTTGATGGTTTTTGTAAGAAATTTTTACAGGTAGTTGGATTTGGGTGCGTTTGGATGTACCCCAAATCTTTATTAGCTCCACAATGTGTTTGGATACCATATTTTGATTGGTGGGATGTTCTTTTAATGCGTTTTTTGCCGAAAACTGATCTTGGTTTGGAGCTGAAAGTTGAACAAGTTGTGAACTCTACTGCAATATCCAAATATTTGAGCTGATTGCAGGTTTGGGTTGTGACAAAGTACATGTTACCAGTTTGGTTGAGGATAAAAATCTTAAAAATCTATATAGAAACATTCCCAACAGTCCACCCCCCCACACACACCCAAACTGTGCTAGGGCCTCTTGTCAACTAAATTTTTGTCATTATTGATGAGTGGCATTTGACCCTTATAATTGTTATTGCTTAAAGAACAGCTGCAAAATGGCTCTCCTAGATAGTTTCCTCCATTCAAATCCAAACACTGTGGAGATAGTTTTCTCCATTCAAATCTAAACACTGTAGAGAATCTCGACCATATAAAAATGGTGAATATCTGGATGGGGAATATGAATATCCAGGTTTAGATTTGTCCTCATTTCTCCGCCTGGTGGGGATTCTCCGCTATTCAACCGAATGACCCCAAATACTTTTTCGTCGATGCATCTCAAGTTATTTTTGGTTGTTCATCTATAGATTTGTCTAAAATTGTGTCTGGATTTTAGGTATTTGATTTTGTGCGAAAGGAGGAATGGTATAGGCCAGATTTATTGCTTTACTGCGGAATGATTTTTGTCATGGGAAAGAATAAGTTAATTGGAATCGCCGAAGCGCTTTTCTCCGAGCTACTGAAAGAAGGCTTGGAACCTGATACCAGGGCCTATACCGAGATGATTGGAGCATTTCTACAGGTGGACATGGTAGAGAAGGCAATGGAAACATACAGATTGATGAAGGAATCAGGCTGTGAACCTGATAAACTGACCTTAACTATTTTGATAAGGAACCTTGAGAAGGCTGGAGAAGAAGAGTTAGCATCTTCTGTGATGAAGGACAGTGCAAAATATGTGGACTTTCCAAATAGATTTACCAAGGAAGTGAAAAGGAAACATGTAAGGATCTTTATCCTTCATGAATGTTGCATCAATGCTCTCTCTTTCATTCTTTTCTTTTTCAGGATCTTGGTCCTTCTTGAATGTTGCATCAATGCTCTCTCTTTCATTCTATTCTTTTTCAGGATCTTGATCCTTCTTGAATGTTGCATCAATGCTCTCTCTTTCATTCTATTCTTTTTCAGGATCTTGATCCTTCTTGAATGTTGCATCTCTCTCTTGCTCTCTCTTTCATTCTATTCTTTTTCAGGATCTTTATCCTTCTTGAATGTTGCATCTCCTCTCTCTCTCTCTCTCTCTCTCTCAAATATGATGTACATGCACATGTATCTGTAATATATATGTAATGTAGTAGTCCTTGCAGTATTTGATCTTTTGTGTGCTACTGCAGCCAAAGATGAGGTCATTTGAAATCGTCTGACAACTATCATACATTCGGTTGTAACCTCGATCAGGTTTCGCATCTGGCAGCTGATTTGGTGAATTCAGAAAACTTGAGAATGGCAGCTTGCAACATCTAAATGAATGACAAGTGCCATAATGAGGAGGAATTTCGACGAGGTAACCCGCTTGGTTCCTCCTTTCTATGTATGAAGTTGTGAACAATACTTTAAACATTCATTTAAAGAAAAATCTTTAGATTAAAAACAGTTGGATAATGTTTTCTCAAAAGGTTTGATGTAATTTCCTTAGGTTTTCCTAACATTCTACTCAAAATGGGATATTGTGGTGAGACTTTTTATAATCCTAGTAGAGCAGATTTCAATTTTGGCAGTTTATAATGTAATACTGATTTGTACCAACTATGAAGCAAACAATATAAGAACTTTATTACAAGCTAGAGAAAGCAAACATTTAATTTTATTTAAATCACTTTACCTTTTGAAAAAGAAGAAAAAATGTAGCCATATAAGAATTTTCTCAACCGAGCTGCTATGCATGTAGCTTATATGCAGACTACCTTGTGGCCCACCTAAATGCATGCCAATCATCCGGGGTAGTGTGGACGGGAAGTATGTTGGTTAGGAGTGCCTCAAAGAATTACCCCCAATCAAATCATAATAGGTATGTATTTAAAGGCCCCAGTGACGTGAAAACATAGTGTTTGGATCTACTAGGATGAGTGTCTAGTGGACGTTAGCTAGGGCTGTCAACAGACCTTCGATTGCCCAGTTAGACAGCCTGAAAAGTTTGGGATCGACCCATGATTTTGGATCAGATTGATATTCTGCTCCTGGTGTCTGTTTGACAATCGAGTCAGGTCCAGGTTAAATCGGGTCTGGACCCAAATACCCAAGTTTATTGTGTAGTTAATGCATAATAATTTACGTTATATCTAAAATATATGATACTTAATCATTGCATATTATATATGAAACATATATTTATTAAATTAACATTATCGTATACAATTAATGTAATAAAAAGCATTGATATAATAACAACATAGTGGACTTGAGTAGTAAGGGTCAGGTCCACCAGAGCCAGGTCCATGCAGTTTCTACTTTCCTATGACAGGAAGCAAAGAAAGGTGCAATAGATTTTGGATAGCTCCAGATATTATACGGCTTTAAATTACTGATGCTTTTGAAAATATGATTGCTTAGAGTTTGTGGGGGCATTAGCCCTTCCAGGTAAAAAGGGAATGTGTGGTATAGTCATGTAAAGGATTAACTCCATTTGATCTCCAATCTAAGGCCATTAAATAAACTTGATTTATTTTTAGATGGCTAGATCTTAAACTCCTCTTGTATTTGGTCGGCTAGTTCACTTCATAAACTATGCCATGTGTCTTTTTTTTTCTTTTGGAAACAATTACAGTAAGTTGTATTAAAAAGATGGGAAAATACAATGAAGTACAAGGAGATAAGCTCAACGTAAGCATGTATCGGTATAAGAGATGTGTACTGAGCACAGACCACACCTACATAATATGAACACTTAAATTACAAGGTCATTCAACCCCTTGCTTAGCTAAAAAGTCTGTCATACCGTTGGCCAACCTACTAATATGCTGAAAAGACACGTGAAACAAAGTTGCTTCGTGACAGATCTCGTTAAAAAAATACTGCATCTTCCATGGCCCCTTGAAGGACTTCACCCAAGAAATGGCAAGAAATGGCATTGGCATTAAAAGAATCACTCTCTACATGAGATGTTGATGCGAAGTGCTTCGAGAGTGCCATGTGTCTTATTTTAGATCTTGTGTTTGAAAATCCACTCTCTGTCATTCTTTTCCAAAAATTTGTGTAACACTGCATAGCTGAAATGTACTTGAACATCAGGACTCTTCATTAACATTGTGGATTGCCAATGTTTAATGGTCTAATTGTGTAACTAAAAAAATCTTCATTTCAGTGGATTTCTCACAAGTGGTTTTAATTCAAAACAATAATAAAGAAAATTGGAGAAAAGGATCTCTCAGTGTGAACGCCGAATAAGAGTGAAGTGAATCTTGCTCAAATTAGGCTTTAGAAAGGCATACTGCACATTGTAATTAGATAAACCTCATGTGATTGGATGTTATCAATCAAATGAACCATATGATTGGGTTCAATAGTGGTTAACTGTTTAATTGATCCTGTGAGAAGTTCTTCATCTTAATGTACACTTATTCTCCCTAGTGTTTTTTTCTCAACTGAATGCCCAATACTTTCTACTAGTTTCTTCATTTGTGTGTTGAGGATCATCACATGCTCAGAATCTAAAAGTATAGGTCAGATTTGCAGGTAGTTGTTAAAACTTGCCTGCTTGATTATGAATGGGACTCATATCAGTCATGGCATCCATGATGCAAGCAGGGTGGAGCATGGCAAATACTCATATTGGGTTGAACCGATCATTGGGCCCATGTTATGTTGGCCTCCCACTGTATGTGATTAGCATGTCATTGAACCACATTTTAGAAAAAAATTGTCCAGACCAAACAGGACTGTTGCAGCAAATCATATTTTGTTTGGTGACCAGACATAGAAGGATTCAACCTTACTTGATCACATGGCATGGTCAACTTATGTAATCATCCCCCTGTTACCATCGGTAATAATGTAGAATTTACGAAGCTGACTGCGGATAAGGCCGGTATGTTGACTTGTGAACCAGCCCAAAGTAGATCAAGTACAGGCTGGTTCAGCCAATTTGCATCAAACAGACCATTGGGTTTTCGGGTTAATTAAGGGGAATTCGGTCAATGGCTGTCGACTGTCATGAAAAAAAGGATTAGTGGGTTGGGTTTTAAGAAGAGATATTGCAGCATGTCAATCATTCTATTGATTTTGTTGATTGGGATCTAATCAAAACTGTAAATAATAATTTTTTCGAAACTAATCTCTCGAAAAGACCCCATCTTTTTTATTATAATAAATTGTAGCTTTTTGGTCTTTTAGGAGAAAAAAAATACGTGCTAAACTTGGTTAAAATCCACTAAAAAAAAAGAAAGAAAGAAAGAAACTTAACCTGCGATCAAGGAGATTTTGAGTATTTCTGCAAAAGATTTAGTGGTATTTTACAAATAAACAAAATGGGTAGGAGGATTGTGAAAGAAAAGACAAAACAAATAATACGTTAGGTTTGGAATTGGATTGTATCTCTATCTCGTGCATCCGTTCTCGTTTACAACGAAGCTGTTATCATAACTAAGGGTGTTTGTTGGATCTGGCCTGGATATAAGTTTTGGGCCTGTTTAATAGTTGAATTAGGGTTGAATTAAGTTATATAAAGCCCCAAGCCCATCCCATGCTGGCCCAAACAAGACTGGTCCAATACTTTGTGCCTGTAGAGTGCAGCTTAGTGCTTATTAGTTTAGTCAAGCTGAGCCGGGCCCAATTGGCTAAATGGACGGCAGGCTGATCTCGGGCTCAGTTCTAGGCACTTATGGCCCGTATTGAACTTGGGCCGGTACTTCTAATTCAGGTTGGCCCTGGATACGCACCAGCGCACTAACCCATGCCCATTAACACCATAATCATATCTCCAATTTCTAGCACCTGAGC
Organism: Litsea cubeba; assembly: GCA_012931725.1. Taxonomy (NCBI): domain Eukaryota; kingdom Viridiplantae; phylum Streptophyta; class Magnoliopsida; order Laurales; family Lauraceae; genus Litsea; species Litsea cubeba. Next base: position 35,113,740 of record CM022948.1, read on the forward strand.
CCGGCCCAAATTTCTATGGGCTACAAAATGGAGGCCCAAGACCAAATCCGAGCCCAAATTGGAGTCTTTCACTCTGATTGGGACATCTATGCAATCATGATCACCCCTGCACCATGCCCATCTGCATAACTTCATCACATGGCTTCACCAGAATCTGAGGTTTTAAATATCATATCGCCATCAATACTAGTTTGGGCTGATAATAATTGGTTTTTGAAAAAAATGATCAATAAAGATTATAAGTAAACATCATACCCGAATTGGGTCTGTATCATACATACACATTTGTTATAATACCTGAATGCGTATAAAGATTGATCCAGATCAATCGAATAAGGCTAAGATAATGATATTAGTAGATATCCACTCATTCAACTGCACTCCATTTTAAAAAAAAACTCCTATTGAAGGAAAAGGGATGGTGCAAATGCGAAGAAATTAACATGGCATGTCCTCTTCAACAGCAAAAGAAGAAACAAGGTAATAATATTTACAGAAAATGACTGTTTACCCTCTCAGCACTCTTTGCATTCTGAACTCAAAAAGGTTTACAAGTGTCAGTGGCATACAGATACAATAAGATAGAAAAAAAATTTTATAAAGAGAGAGCGTTGCTTTGAATGTAAGGGCAAAAGAAACAACAACATAAGGTGATAAACCACTTCTTAAAGAATAGAAAATAAAATTAACAGCTTCATGGGTGATTAAATAAATAGATTTCTTTAACCGGCTAAGTGGCTTGGAGAGCTTTCAAACATGGTGTGCCACATGTATGCTCTTGACAGCACCATTTCCAGCTCCTGGTGAGTCCAGTTGTGTGTAGGAAGATGCTGAAGGAACATCACCATCTCCTGAAACTCAAACTTTTGAAGCTTGTCCGACCACTGAAACAAGATAATTGCTCTTTCAGATAAAAGGGAAAAGGAACATAAGAAAACACAGTACAGTATTTCATTCGTTTCTATGCTAATCATGCATGTAATAGGTAAAACATCATAATATTTTGATCTTTTCATCTATGATACACGGATACTTCAAAATGGGCAATGTATCGTGTTGTATCGTATCCGATGCTTAACTTTTTTGTGTAAATCTGTGTCCTTACTTTCTTTTTTCTTTTTTGAAACGGTAACTTGTATTAATCAAAAGCTTAACGATATAAAAGGGCTATACTGAGAAGTGGTTGGGGAGGACCCCAGAAATACAGCCACCGCCCAAAAAGGGAGAAGCTATACAAAAGAGGCAAAAGGCCTCAGACAAAAGGAAAAAAGAGCCAGATCAAAACAATACGACTTCCCTCCGGTTGAAACATAAAGCATCAAGGGATTAAGTCCCGAAAGTCTGGGAGAATAGAGACCCAAGAGGCTACAATGAATTTCATTTTGAAGATTACGTCTTCTTGGAAGGAGGAAGTTCCTTCAAAACATCTCCAAATCGTCCAAATGAAGGCAAGAAAAGACAGGCGCCACATGATCTTCCCTTTGGAGGTAGTAATCAGACAAGCCCACTGTTGGAACCTCTCGGGAAAGGATTGAGGAATAACTCAGCTGCAGTTAAACTCCTTGAGGATTGCTAACCAGATAACTTTTGTTTGCTAGCAATGAAGGAATAAGTGGTCAACCGATTCCTCATCGGCTAAGCAAAGGGGGCAAGCATTGACAACAAGCATTTTCCGGCGGCATAGATTATCCATAGTCAGAATTTTATTCTGGGAGAGCAAGCCAGACGAAAGCAAGGACTCTGGGAGGGCCAACCTCGATGAGTAGTCGGGGGCCCTACATGAAGTTGTATAGATGTGACCTACATGCAGTTACGGATGATAGGAATGATCCATCTGCTTGCCGCTATGAAGGACAGTTCCAACACCAGACGATTAAAAACGGTGGACCATGGTCTGAAAATCATGCTGAACAGGTGACCTCCTGAGCACACCAACTGGAGTTGAATGCAGAATCCTGACTTCATTTGGTTACCCACTTTTAATACCACTACATTGTTCAAGATTTTCTGTTCAGCAGGATACATATGATCAATGATAGGGTCAAGCACATGGACGGTTCTGACCTCTCTGCAAGTCAGAGCAAATGTGGTTTGCAGGATGATTCTATGAACCACTTCCCTGTTCATGCAAAATTATCTCTAGAGTGATGCTGTGCAGCACTGCTGCTGTTGCAAACATTATCAACGTACCCACGATTTGCAAAGACCAATCAACAAGAAAAAGCAGTGTGTGGCACTAAGATGCAACAAGAACATATAAGGTAGTGACCACTCGGGGATTTTTCTTTGTTTGTCAGATCCAATATTTTCTCATACATCTGAAACACTTTTGCCTTGAATGCTTAGTTCAAGAAAAAATGAATCCTTATGACTTGATGAGGAGCTGATAATTGATCCAAGAAAAATGAACTTATAAAGAGAGACATCCTTACAAAAAGGTCTCCATCTAGAAGTCGCTGCTTCAGAACTACCGTTGTAATCTTTTCAGTTTTTAATAGAATATCTTTTACCAATAAAAAAGTAACTTAGAATTCAGCTGATTCTTTTCAACGAAAAATGCCTATAAAATGTTGGAAATCCATGATTTCTCTTTGCTTATAAACAGCCCTTTGGTGGTAGCAGAGGATATTTGAGGAACACTAGAAACCTCGAAGTGACTAACTGACTATGGAACTTAATTAGTATATGACCACCCAGACCAATGTTTTAAATCCCGGCGCTGGTCTCATTGCTAGTAGGGACCAGGATGAGTTGATGCCACCATGTCAGTTTGTACGGGCCATGCTTGACCTGTATTGCATAATGGTTTTAAAAATGCACAAAAAGAATCAAATAATAAAATTGCTAAAATGAGTCAAATATGATGATTGTCGACTAAAGAGAGATTTAGTTTAACTTAGCTATGACTTCCTATAGCTAGTGGATTGAAGGTTCATTTAACACATTAAGGCCACTACATTACCACTTTTTTCATTTTTAGATCAGTGAATTAATTATTCATAACTTAACACTAAGTAATTTTAAAATAACCAACCACAAACCATATATTAACTAAGGGATAAAGCATTGGGGTTGTGTTGGGGCTACCAATTCTTTAATGCCACATTTTCATTTTGAAGCTGTCTCAAACGCATCTTCATCACCATTACCATAACCCCAACTCCTTATAGAATAATTAGGGGAACCTACTGTATAGAAGACCTAAAATTATCGAACAACTCCTCCAACCGTGCCTGGTAACTCCCTTCTGGCTCTGATTATCAATCTCTGCTCAGCACCATATTAAGCCCATGTTTGGCATCTCTATTTCAAGCCTCTATTTGTCTAAATGTCTAAAGTTGGTAGAGGTTTGGAAAATCATAGTGTTTGGCAAGCAATTCTACCCTCTACCTGCTTTAGAGAAGTAGAGGCAAATCCTCTTAAAATGAAAGGCCCCAATTCTAGGCTTGTGAAAATAAGAGCTTTAGCCTCTTTTTTTGATGGCTCTATTTTATATGACTCTGTTGGAATAAGAGTAGAGATATCAAACAAGGCCTTTAATACTACTTATAGGCCCCATTATTTATATTAAAGGATGATTTAGATTAAAGTACCATACTACTACTGTCCCTTTTACTTCGAACTCAGAAAGGAAAAATGAAAAAATGGGTTTCATATATGTTTTGGGTTGAGTCACTACGCAACTCTGTACCAGTCCAATGTAATTCTCATGCTGGTCCATGCTAGTCCAACTCGACCAAGTTGGTGCCTACTCAGTCAAGTAACTTTTTCAGTATTCCAGTCCCAAACTCATACTAGTACTAACACCAAGTCAACTTGCCCGAGTTGACCCGGTCCTAGATGAAATTTCAAATCATGTCTCAGACACAGTTTAACATCCCTTCTCAAAGCAACAATCACTTGAATAAATAAATTTATTGCAGCTCTATCTTTATTTCCCATGAACAACAACAGAATATCAAGATAATGGAAATAAGAGCACTACAAACTTACCGTTAAAAGAAAGCTGGCATATATGTACACAAGAAATTCTGGCAAGGCATCTCCTTCCGCAAGATAAGTATCCCACAGCCGTGTGACTAGATGAAAAGGGATCTATACAAAGCTTCAAATTAGCTTTCTTTTCTTCTTTTTTTTAACAGTATTCAGGTACGCTTTTCATCAAAGCTGTCAGAGTATGTTGACAATAAAAAACATAAACAGAAACACACCTCACGTATTAGAAGACAATTGAACCACCGGAAAGCAAACTGAAGAAATTCCAGCCCTTGCTCCTCCATGTGTCTTGAAACAGGTTCTTGCACAAAACCAAAGAAGAAATTATCAACCAATTGATAAATAGGGAGGCGCCTTTTTTTCTTTTGGACATATAGCAAGATTTATTAACTATCGACGGGCTCAAAGACCCCACTAAATAAAATATATAGAAGGCCAGAACCCTCCCACAAAGGTACTCAATGTCGGTAAAAAGACAAGTTTTACTGATCATTTGCAGTATAGCAAGCACCTGAAATAGGGAATTATGATGAATGGAATGTGGAAATCATATATAAGGTGAAGATACGATATCCAGAATTCCCTATCCATCTATAGGGGCAAAAGTATTAGATTCTCATTGGTCCAAAGTGATTTTTTTTATTTCATTTGAAGTAAATGAATTCTTAAGAGTAAGAGGATGGAATGAGTTTCCTGTCAACTGTTTTTCTGAGAAAAAAAATTGCTCTCCTACCAAAATGTGACATCCATCTTTCCAAGATTTCAGCAGACCTTTTATAGGGCCCGTTTGGCACTTTACTAGTTTAGTAAAAGTCATGTAAAGCCTCCATTTTTCAGACAAGGGGTCGCATCAAAACTCAAAAGTACACTTTTTGAAAATACCTTCCTTTTTTTTAAAAAAAGTCAAAAAGCAAACTCCTTTCTCCACTAAAAGACAAAAAACTCCACTTTTCTATATTCCATACCAAACAACTAAAAACAAAATACTATCATAACCCACTTATATTTTATTCACTCTTGATTTGATTCTTTACTTTATCTTTATTTTACGGTAAAATTACCAAACGGGTATAGGGCTTCCATTCCACAAGATCAGGAACACATTTAGTAAGCAACCAACTCTCACAGATTGGTTAAGGCTTCAATAATGATGATTACGATGTTAAAACAATATATCGAATATGTTTCAATAATTATGTGTTGAATATATTAGCCATGTCAGAATATCACTAGGATTTGAGGCTTGAGGTCAAGCAAGTTCTACATCCTAGACCTACATTCATGTTTGCATCTAACAGAGCAATAAAAGGCCTTTGGCTTTCCTTGATCAAAATATTTTCAAAATAAAGCGACTTTGGAATGATATTTCAGGTCGAGAAATAAATATGGGTGGAATGATATTTTCCTTTGACAACACCGACTAGTACCTGATGCACCTTGAGAGAGAATAAATATGGGTTCCTGGTTGGGTCTAATAAGGTACAATTTTCATTTTGTGGTGTTTGATAGGTTCTCAAAGATAGCACACCTCATTCATTGTAGCAAAACTTGCATGTGACTCGTGCGTGTTCCATCATCTTCCAATTGTAGAAGATAACTAAGGCCCATCTAGGCCCAAGAAGGATATCCCACGTGTGGGACTGTATTGAGTCTTGTACAGCTTGTCATACATCTTATCTCATAGATTTTCTTCCATGTATAGAGATTTACATTCTTTATTCTTTATATTCTGATTGTAATCCTGCTGATTGATAGCATGTAATTAGGGTTAATATGATTATAAAATGGTGAGTCGATCCTCAATTGAGGGATCAACTTTTCCTCCAAACTTCTTCCTCTCATTTTGCTCTTTACATTTTATCATGGTATCAAAGCTATGGTTATGATCAATCCCTCTTCTATTGTCTTCTATCATTGATCATTCTTCTTCCTGAAGTGAAAACTTCTCTCCGATAGTGTCTGATCATCCCTGATCAGAGGTGGCCCACCTTTGATCATCATCATCATCGCAGCGGAAGCAGCCTATATTGTTCGTCTGGTTATTCTCTTATTTATGGAGATTTTTTCAAGATTTTTGGATCATCAGAAGTAGGATATCCACCTCATTTTGTGATATTTCAGTTTTGTCCGGCAGTTACCATCACAGCCGTTCAAATTTGTGGATTTTGATCCGATTTGAGTGAAACTTTGGCCTGGTGTTGCGAAAATATCTTGTCCTTCCATCCCCTACCTTTGATCTTGCTGTTGGTCCGCTCATAGAGTTCATGTTCAAATCGACACACTGACGAGCTTCACGGTTTTTACCGTTTGTGCTTCACTGCTTCACTGCTGCCCACAGACGATGATCTAGACAGCACCAACAGTCCACCTAGTGTTGGTCGACTCATTTTTCTGGGAATTATGGTGATTTTTCAGGAATTTTTCCATCACCTTTGAGATAGTTTCCAACATCTTCTTCATCTGACGGTTTTCTAAGACAGATTTCATCATCACCGTCCAGATTTGTGGATCTTTTTCCAAATCTCATCAGATTTGGACCTGAAGGAAGTACATTTGATCCACTTTACAGCGATCAAACCTGATCTGTGATTCGATCATTCTGTGGGGCCCACATGTGGATTCACCCACTGAAGATAGGGACGACAGGGCTTCCCTGTACTCTGTTGCTGCTACTGTGCACTACTGTTTGCACCTTCCTCACCCTCTGGCTACCAGCATCCACCTAACAAATATTGCTACTGAGTTTTGGACCATATCACTGTCGTGCTACAACAGAGACCATAATCTCTGTTTCCTTTCCTCCATTGGTTCAAGGCATCAGATCTCATCTCAACATCAGATTGGACCTCATCTCAGGCATTAGATTCAAGGATCTGAACAAAGAAAACATTTCTGATCTCTCTCCATGCAGCTATCTATTGATCTGACCGTCTGATCAAGAACTGGGGCCCACCTCGGATTGTGCAACTGTCACAAGTTCTGCACCAAGCTGGTCGCCTCAAAAGTACTGTTGCTGCCGCCACTGTTAGCCCTCTTTGCTGCCGCCACATATTTGCTGCTGCTGTTGCTGTCTTTGCTGCTATTAGTATTGTTCCTGCCTCTTTTCTACTATGGACAATTATGATGCTAATGGTGATCGGTATCAATCTCACTCTCCTCTAGCATTTCCAGCTTTTCATTCTTCAATATCTCTGTCTTCATCCATCACCCCATCCACATGGTTTCTAGATTCAGGAGCATCGAACCACATGACTTCTGTAGAAAGTAGCTTTACAGCCTCTCACCCTTACCTTGGAAAAGAAAAAATCACCACTGCTAATGGAGACCAATTAATCATCTCTGGAATTGGTACCATTATTTTATCTGGTGTCTCTGGCCAGTCTCTCCACCTTCCCAATGTCTACTTTGTTCCCAAATTATCAGCCAATTTACTTTCTGTAGGACAACTTATTGATGATGGGTACCATATTATCTTTTCTTCCACTGGTTGTGTCATACAGGGGCGGCAAACTGGGAAGGTGATCGCAACAGGGAGTAAACACGGTCGACTATTTCTGCTGGACATTGGACATCATTCTCTCTTTTCTTCTTCTTCTCCTCAGTTAGATAAATTGTGGACTGTGTGGCATAGTCGTCTTGGTCATGTGAACAATGCGTATTTACTTTCCCTATTTAAAAATGGTTTTTTAGAACCCACTTTTAATAATAAAGTGATGTCCTCTTTCCTTCAATCTAAGTGTGAAACGTGTTGTTTGAGTAAGAGTCATATCTTGCCTTTTCCTATTCATAGTTCTCGTGCGTTATCATCTTTTGATGTTATTCACACTGATGTTTGGGGAATTGCACCCACCTTGAGTCGGACAGGCTTTAAGTATTATGTGACATTCATTGATGATCATTCTCGTTTCACTTGGATTTATTTCATGCGCTTCAAATCTGAAGTTTTTTCTTTCTTCCAAAAGTTTTACAAAATGGTTCAAACTCAATTTCAGAAAGAAATAAAAACTCTTAGGTCTGACTCTGGTGGAGAATACATATCCCATGAATTTTCTGCCTTCCTTTCTGATAAAGGAATTCTTCACCAAAAATCTTGCCCACATACTCCACAGCAAAATGGTGTTGCGGAGAGGAAGAACAGACATATTCTTGAAACTGTTCGTTCTCTCCTCCTTGCATCTTTAGTTCCTCCCACCTTTTGGTGTGATGCTGCACAGACTGCTGTATATCTCCTCAATCGTCATCCTAGCTCCGTTCTAGGAAAGACTACTCCATATGAAGCTCTCTTTGGTAATACTCCTTCATATTCTCACTTGCGTGTTTTTGGTTGTTTATGCTTTGTCCATCTTCCACCTACAGAACGCACTAAGCTGTCACCTCAAGCTGCCAAATGTCTCTTTCTAGGGTACAGTACTGAACACAAGGGATTTCTATGCTATGACCAATCTGAGAAACGCATGCGAATATCTCGTAATGTAATCTTCTTAGAACACATTCCTTTCTTCTCTTTGCGTTTGGATACACATCCTGTTGCTGTCTCTTATCTGCCACAATTTCCTGCACCTACTTCTCCACCACCACCTATTACCAAGGTCTATGTCCGGCGTAACAAGGTTCCTCCTGTGGGGCCTCCTTCTCCTGATCATCTCCCAATACTGCCTCCTACACCCTCAGGTATTAATACTTCCTCCACCGATAGTGTTATACCCTTGCGACGCTCTAGTCGTCCTTCTGTTGCTCCTGACAGATATGGCTTCCCTGCTCTTTTCACTTCTTTGGATAGTGCTCCTATTCCCACCTCTTATTCACAGGCTTCGAAGATTGCATATTGGCAGGATGCTATGACTGAGGAGTTGCTTGCTCTTGAAGCAAACAACACATGGGACTTGGTACCCGACTCCTGAAGGCACCTCTGTGATTGGCAGTAAATGGATCTACTCTATAAAGGTTAACTCTGATGGGAGTCTTGACCGCTACAAAGCCAGATTGGTGGCACAGGGTTACAAGCAGGAGTATGGCATTGACTATGAGGAGACATTTGCACCAGTGGCTAAAATGACCACTGTTCGCACCCTCCTTCGTGTAGCTGCAGCCCGTAACTGGCCCCTATGGCAAATGGATGTCAAAAACGCCTTTCTTCATGGCGACTTACATGAAACTGTTTATTTAAAACCACCTCCGGGTTATGCTTGTCCTCCACACCATGTTTGTAAATTGAGGAAAGCTCTTTATGGACTTAAGCAGGCTCCCAGGGCTTGGTTTGATAAATTTCGGGCCGCTATCCTTCAAGCTGGATTTCGCCAGAGTCACTCTGATAGTTCCCTCTTCCTCCGATGGACATCAAAAGGCTACACATTTCTCTTAGTCTATGTTGATGATATGATTATCAGTGGCAATGATAGTGCCGGTATTACGGATCTCAAACGTCATCTCACTCGCCACTTCAGAATGAAGGATCTTGGTCCTCTCACCTACTTTCTAGGGCTGGAGTTCATACGTAGCAAATCTGGCATTCGGATTCATCAGCGGAAATATGCTAAAGATTTAATCACTTCGGCACAACTTGATGATGCTCACACTTTGATACTCCTATGGAATTGAACAGCAAGATCCGTAGGGATGATGGCCAGCCCCTAGATGATCCTTCTGTTTTTTCGGCGAATAGTAGGTAGTTTACTCTACTTAACTATGACCCGACCAGATATTTCTCATGCCGTTCATACGATTAGCCAGTTTGTGAGCAATCCTCACAAACCTCACCTTGCTGCTGCCTTGCGCATACTCCGCTATGTCAAAGGCACCCTTAACCATGGTCTATTCTACTCTTCGGGCGCTTCTCTGCACTTATCAGCTTATTCGGATGCTGACTGGGCTGGTTGCCCAGATTCTCGGCGCTCTACCACTGGCTGGTGTATGTTTCTTGGGGACTCCTTGATTTCGTGGAAATGTAAGAAGCAAACCACTGTCTCTAAATCTTCTGCTGAGGCTGAATATCGGGCCATGTCATCTGCAAGTGCTGAAATCATCTGGCTACGCCGTCTTCTCTGTGAATTCGGTGTCATCATTGGTAGATCTACACCTCTTCATGGGGACAACACCAGTGCTACGAGAATTGCAAACAATCCGGTCTTTCATGAAAGAACGAAGCACATTGAGATTGATTGCCACTTCATCCGTCAGCATGTTGTTACGGAGAAGATCACTTTGCCTCATGTCTCTACTCTTAACCAGTTGGCGGATATCTTCACAAAAGCTCTTCCCAAAACGCGTCATCATGATCTCACTAGCAAATTGATGTTTTCTGCCTTACCACATCAATTTGAGGGGGAGTGTAGAAGATAACTAAGGCCCATCTAGGCCCAAGAAGGATATCCCGCGTGTGGGACTGTATTGAGTCTTGTACAGCTTGTCATACATCTTATCTCATAGATTTTCTTCCATGTATAGAGATTTACATTCTTTATTCTTTATATTCTGATTGTAATCCTGCTGATTGATAGCATGTAATTAGGGTTAATATGATTATAAAATGGTGAGTCGATCCTCAATTGAGGGATCAACTTTTCCTCCAAACTTCTTCCTCTCATTTTGCTCTTTACATTTTATCACCAATGTGGCTGATTTACAAGTATGTTATGGTTATGATTGTCAATCCAAGCCTCCAGGCCCAATCTCGCAGGCCCATTTAGGTCCACTCAATGTACGTATGTACATACCTTAGTTGCTAGCTACAATTGTGGATCTAGATTGTATTACCAGATTGTATTGCCTTAATAAGGCATGATTAGAATGTAATTAGGGCATTCAGTCCGTATATAAAGAAGTCACAGTCGACCCTTCAGGGATACGACATTCATCTCTATCTCTCTTATGTTCTCTCTATATATATCTTATGTTCTGTATTTCATCTCTCTCACAATGACATGGTATCAAAGCACAGAGTTGCAATCTTCTATGTGACCAGAGAGGAATCAACCTCTCCCGTAGTAAAGAACAGATCAAGGATCTGTTTCAGATATCTCAGAGATTACTCAGCCCAAACATCTACTGCTGATCATAGCCGATCAACAGTGGCCCACCTGTGATCATCCAGACGACACTGGCAACCAATCCAGACTTGGTCGCCCTCTGCTGCAAAGACTTTTGGTGATTTTTTCGCAATTTTTTACCAATCAGAGGTAGGTCTTTTGCTCCATCTCGTGCTTTTTAAAATTTTGGCAGTCTTTCTCATCTCATCCGTCCAGAAGCTTGGATCTGTGGAATCTGCACACAAGATTCCATCCCAAGGAAGCCATCTCAGACTGGAAATCAGATCGCCAATCCATCTGTGGGCCCCATGTTGTCATCCAGACTCAACCTTTGGTCGCCTGAAGGGATTTTTTGTTTCTTGTGGTCCTTTGTTTGTCTCAGAATGCAAAATAACATTGCTGCTTGCTGTTGCTGATCAACATATGCTTGTTTTTTTACCTTCTTCTTGCTGTTTGTTGCATCTACACTGCCTACTGTTGATATTCTCTGTTTGGTAACTGTGTTTCTACTTGCTGATTACTGGGAAGACATTCAGCAGCTGTCATGGATCAAACTAAGAAATCAGACACTTCTCTTGTTCGATTTAATGGGAAAAACTATGCGTCTTGGGCATTTCAATTCCAGTTATACCTTGAAGGAAAAGAACTTTGGGCCCATATTGATGGATCTAAACCAACCCCTGCTGAGGATACCAAGAAGATTCTGTCTTGGAAAACTAAAGATGCAAAAATAAAATCTTGGATTCTTTCCTCTGTAGAACCAAATTTTATTTTGTATCTCAGACCATGCAAAACCTCAAAGGAAATGTGGGAATATCTGAAAAGGGTATAATACCAAAATCATGTTGCTCGCCAATTTCAACCGGAATTAGAAATTAGAAATTACACTCAAGGGACACTTTCCATCCAGGATTACTACTTAGGATTTCTAACACTCTGGTCAAAATATGATGAAATCAAGTTTGCTACTGTGTCTGAAGCACTCCTACCCGATTTACTTTCTTTACAACAGAACAGCCATCGGGACCAATTGCTCATGAAACTTCGACCTAAATATGAAACAGTTAGATCAAACTTGATGAGCCGGGCCTCTCTCCCAAACTTGGATGACTGTCTTCTGGAGCTTCTACGGGAAGAACAACGCCTTGTTACCAAACTTGCTCTTGAACAATAGAGCTCCACTAAAGCTCCGCTTGCCTATGTTGTTAAAACCAGACCACCTCCTCGGGACATCAGTAAAATACAGTGTTATAACTGTAAAAAAATATGGCCATTATGCAAATCAATGCAAGCTGAAAGTCTGTAAATATTGTAAGGCCATTGGTCACGTTCTTGAAGAGTGTAGGAAGAAGGCTCGCAATTATGCTTCTCGCACCTATAGGCAGTCAGCTCCAAGTGCTTACACGGTTGCCACCCCAATATGCATCTTCTGAATTTAGTGGTTCGCTACCATTTGATTCTCCATCACAGCCTGGTTCCTCATCACAATCATTGTCACCAGCTCCTCTTACCCCGAATATGGTAAATCAAATGATTATCAATGCCCTGTCATCTATGAACATTTCAGGTACTGGTTCATCCCTTTCTAATACATGGTATTTAGATTCAGGGGCTAGTAATCACATGACCTCCTCACCCACAAAATTACATCATGTTCCCTACACTGGCAATCTTACTGTTCAAGCTGCTAATGGGGACCACCTTCCCATCGTCTCTGTTGGTTATGCCCCTGGCCCTTTACCATAAACTAATGTCTCTGTGTCCCCTCATCTTGCTACCAATTTAGTTTATGTGGGTCAATTAGTTGAGAGTAATTACAATGTCTCCTTTTCTTCTTCTGGTTGTGTTGTGCGGGACCAGGAGTCGGGGGCAGTGATCGCGAGGGGACCTAAACGTGGCAGACTTCTTACTCTACCAATGTCTCCATTTATTAAGAATAAACCTTTGCATCAGTTGTTTTGTTTCTTTCTTCAGAATAATTCTCGGTTGTGGCATAATAGACTTGGTCATCCGAATGCTGCTACATTATCTACTTTGTTTCAAAATTGATTTTTGAATAAACCTATTGATTCTGTTTCATTTGAGTGTGATGCTTGTAAATTAAGAAAAAGTAAAACTTTACCTTTTTCTCACTCTACAACTCGGAGCAATGAATGTTTTGACTTAATCCACAGTGGTGTTTGGGGCATTGCTCCTACCATTTCTCATGGTCATTTCAAATACTTTGTTACATTTAGTGATGATCACAGTAGGTTTACTTGGGTTTATTTGTTACATTCTAAATTTGATGTTCTTAATGCATTTAAAATTTTTGTTAGCTATGTTGAAATCCAATTTTCCAAATGCATTAAAACTTTGCAATCAGATTTAGGGGGGAGTATGTCTCCACTGATTTTCTATCTTTCCTAACTGCTAAAGGAATTATATCTCAACGTACCTATCCATATACTCCACAACAAAATGGAGTCGCAGAACGGGAAAACAGGCACCTCCTTGATGTAACAAGAACACTTCTAATTGAATCATCCGTTCCTCCTCGTTTTTGAACTGAAGCTCTCACCACTGCAGTACATCTCATAAACCGTCTTCCATCACCTACAATTGCTCAATTAACACCACATTTTAAACTTTTTGGTCACCATCCATCGTTTAATCATCTACATACCTTCGGGTGTGTTTGCTTCGTTCATCTGCCTCCCACAGAGCGCACAAAATTAACAGCCCAATCTAGCAGGTGTGTTTTTTTAGGATATGCAACTAACCAAAAGGGTTTTGTTTGCTATGATCCAACGGCCCGTCACATTAGGATCTCTCGTAATGTTATTTTCTTTGAAAATCAATATTTCTTCCAAACCCACTTGGATTTCCTTCTCCATCTTCCTTAGCTTTATTGCCTGGTTTTTTAGATAAAACAACTGTTACTAGGTTTAATCCTAATTATGTATATCATAGAAGGGAAAGAACTATCACTGCAAATGACCACCCTCATGATCCTCCTCCGGAGAATGGTCCCACATCTACTAGTACCTTACGTCGCTCCTCCAGAATTTCTCGCCCCCCTGAGAGGTATGGATTTACCCATGCTTCCTTGATGACAACACTATCGTCTGTTTCTATCCCAAGTTCTTATTTACAGGCTGTGCAACATGATTGTTGGAACCAGGCCATGAAAGAAGAATTAGAAGCCTTGACCCAAATACAAAGCTAGACTTGTGGCACTTGGCAACCAACAAGAGTATGGCATTGACTATGAGGAGACATTTGCGCCAGTTGCGAAAATGACAACTGTTCGGTTGGTTCTCGCCATTGCTGCTTCCCAATCTTGGCCATTATACCAAATGGATGTCAAGAATGCTTTTCTCCATGGCAATTTGAAAGAGGATGTCTATATGCGGATACCACAAGGAGTCACCTCTCCGACTAAGAAGTTTGTATGTTACTTACGAAGATCTCTTTATGGTCTCAAGCAAGCTCCTCGAGCGTAGTTCGAAACATTCAGAGATCGTTTAGGCACGATTGGCTTTACTCAAAGTCCTTACGATCCATCTCTTTTTTTGTGCAACACATTTTCTGGTGTTACTATTCTCCTCGTGTATGTTGATGATATTATTATCACTAGCACTGATGATGGTATGATAAAATCCCTCCAAGCCTCTCTCTGCAATTCTTTCCATATGAAGGATTTGGGTCATCTGCATTATTTTTTGGGCTTAGAGGTGCATCAGTCTTCCAAGGCCTGTTTAGAAATCAACACAAATATACAACAAATCTTATTGAGCTTACTGATCTCCATGAATCTTCCCCAGTTGATACGACGCTAAAAGTCAATCTTAAGTTGAGTAAAGATGATGGCGATCTTCTTCCTGATCCACATACATACCGGAGACTCATCGGCAGTCTTGTCTATCTCACCATCACCAGGCCTGACATATCTTATGCTGTCAATCTTTTCAACCAATTCATGACATCTCCTCGACACCTTCATCTAACGGCTGTGAAGCAAATTATCCGGTATTTATTGGGCACTGTCGCTCATGGTTTATATTATCCAAAGGATAATCATCTACTTCTGACTGCTTATGCAGATGCTGACTGGGCAGGCTGTCCGGATACTAGACGGTCCACCACTGGTTGGTGCATGTACCTCGGCAATTCTCTCATTTCTTGGAAATGCAAGAAATAAGAACGGGTTTCTAAATCATCCACAGAGGCTGAATATCGGGCCATGTCCTCTGCTTGTTCTGAAATCCTATGGCTTCGGGGACTTCTTTCGGAACTCGGATTTGCACAGACCTCATACTGAGGCAATCAAAATCATTGAAAATCCTATTTTTCATGAACGCACAAAACATATAGAAGTTGATTGCAAGCGTGATGTTATCAGTCTTTCTCATGTCCCTACCGAGTTTCAGTTTGTAGATATCTTCACTAAGGGACTTCCTCGGCCTCGACATCAATTTGTTGTCTCCAAATTGCAGCTTTATGACTCTCCCACATCAATTTGAGGAGGGGGGGGGGGTTGTCAATCCAGGCCTTGTCAATCTAGGCCTCCAAGCCCAATCTCGCAGGCCCATTTAGGTCCACTCAATGTACATGTGTACATACCTTAGTTGCTAGCTATTACCAAATTGTATTTCCTTAATAAGGTATGATTAGAATGTAATTAGGGACATTCAGCCCCTATATAAAGAAGTCACAGTCGACCCTTAAGGGATACGACATTCATCTCTCTCTCTCTCATGTTCTCTCTCTATATATCTTATGTTTCAGTATTTCATCTCTCTCACAATGACAATGATCAAAATGAAGAATTGAAAGTGAGTCCACTTCAACAGGGGTTGAGATTGATGTGGTTGTATGTGACCTGGATGATAATGTGACCTTCCAACTATATAAGGAAGATGCTAATAAAAGGAGGCCAAAAAAAGAAGTCAAAAGGCATCCAAATTTCTTATTTAACTCCAAGTAGATTCTATTTGATTGCCTTTTGTAATGAGAAGTCAAAAGGCAATTCAAAATTTATGAGAATCACTCAAACATGTATTCTCCCTTCGAATCTGAGCAGAGAATTTTAATGGATTTACAGAATTGAGTTTGAACAAGATGATAAAAGTTCTTGAACATGGTAAAAACTCAAATTTCAATCGAAGAAAATATATTCATGTAAAATGAGTACAATCAATTGATCATCGATAAAAGTCCCATAATGTTTATATCCCACTCTACTCTGACAGTTAGTTGTAACTGCCAGTCCCAAGCCTGGATAAAGAAAGAGGAAGGAGCCAGGTAAGTTGACAACCGGTGTAAAACTTTTGTCATAACTATAGCATGAATTCCAAGACACTTACATGGCTAAACAGAATTCATGTAGCTGACCCCAACATAGTTGGGACCAGGATTTGATGATGATGATTTTAGGTGGAGAAGATTCCCACTTCAAATGCACATGGAAGGTTCTACAAAACAAACAAGGAAAAGTAGCCCTAAAAGATGTAATATTACATATAGTCGGTAGACGATACAATTTATGCTTGCTAATCACCACCAAAGGTACTGTTGGAGGTATAATATGTACATATATTTGCATTGTATTTAAACAAGGTGGCTTTTGTGTTCTTCGCTGTCACTATACCATATGGCATGGTATTTTCCCCCTTCTCTACGTGATTTGTTCTCCAGTAGGAAGGAGGTCCATTTCAGAAATGAGGCAAGACTATATGTTAAGTAGGAAAAGTTTCCATTTTGTGTTGAAGATGGAAACAAATAATATGATTTTTTGTCAGAGGAAAAAAACCAAAAAAAAAAAAAAAAAAAAAAAGGAAAGGAAAGGTCGACATGGGACCTGATGCAGTTATATAAAAGATGATCTTTCAAAAGCGATGACAGTAAGAGAAGAATTTTAAGATGTTAAATAATTTCTCAAGAATTTTCGAACGTGCTTGCTTAGCAGGAGGAATAAGTTTAAGAGTGGATGTTCCTTGGCAACCTCCCCCATTGGGTATTTTTCTAATGTGAATGGACTATGGAGTATCAAGAAGAAATCCAACGCAAGCAATAGCGGTGGCATCCCACATGACGATAAAGTACAATTCGGATGGTATTTTCACGGCCAGTGGGTGTAAACAGTCCAAGGAGGCAGCAGTTTTAACAATTCGAGAAGCCTTGCAGATTTTTTGTGGTCATCAACATTTAAATTATTCTTAACAAGATTTGAGACCTGCATCCAGTGGAATTCAAGCAAAAAATGTTCTAGGTTTTCATCAGCTAAGATTAAGGAGTAAGATATTGCTTCACTTTGTTATGTTTTCATCTCTCATAAATAGAACCATTAAATTACTTCTCAGGGTGGTAAAATGTACAAATGGAACCATTTTTTGTCAAAAGATGGTTACAAGCAACGCCAACAGTAGCCAAAATTAAAAATACCGTTGAGAAACTAGCTAAACAAATTGCCTTTCTTCATTGACCAATGTTTCAAACTTTGGCTGTGAGAATTGGTCCCATAATAAGTATAACAGTAAAATGCAGTTTGCTTCATAAAGAGTAACTAGCATATAAATATAAATATATATGTGAGAAATTCTCAAAAACACCCATTTGAAAAACTCCCCTTTTTGCTCCCCTATTTTTAAGGCCACCGAGCCCATCTTGAGCCAATCTAGTCTTTTCACACACACTACCCCGCCATAAATTGTCACAAGTCCAAATTGGACACTCATCCAACTTTTACTCACTGTTGGATTGAAAATCCTAAGAAAATGATGTCTTTAAAACCATTAAACTTTAGGGGCATAGATCAAGGGGTTAGGATGATCTAAATTCTAATGGAATTGAAAATTTGCATTTAGGTAGGTCTTATTCAGATCTTTCCATCAAATGGGGCATTCCATGGTTGTCATGCATCATAGTGGACCCCACTCAGAGGGGCATTTCAGAGAGAGAGAGAGAGAGAGAGAGAGAGAGATACCATCTATCCGGCGGACCAATTCCTTTAGTTTGAAAACAAGCCGTTGAATTCCTGGTTGGGCAAAAGTGTAATGATCTTGCATGCCATCAAGAAATTTTGATAGACACCAATAGCAATCAGCTTCTATGTTAGAGATCGTCAGTGGAGATAGATCTGTAATCGACCAATTCTCCACGCTGCCTTCAAGATGCTCAGACAAGAAAACAATTAGAAATGGTGTGACAAGATCATTTATTCCTTGAACATATCCGCTTGCTGGATGACGAATGGCCCTGGAAAAAAAATATGAACATTTATTGCATGAAAAAGAGAAGCAGACACTGATATGCCACAGTAAATTAAATCAAATGACTTTGAGTTCTCTAACAAAAGAGCAATTGAAAAGGCACAACAACACTTTTTGTAACATCCCGACCCTTAACCTTATATTAATTATAATTAATTGCATGATTAGTGAGTAAGTGTGTTTAGAGTCTTAGCGAGTCGGGTTTGACGTGCGGATCATGTGTGTGAAACCTCGCGTAATTCGGAGTGCGTTTGGGTACAGTAGGGGGTGGTTTGCAATTTCAGGAAGTTTTCAGGGGTTTATATGAGATTATGAGTTTTTGTGAGTTTGGGTGCATCGGTTAGGTCTTGGCATTTTGTGAACTTTAGTCTTCTATCGTGTTTCGATTCGACGCGTTAAAGAGGCCCAAATGATCACTTGCACCAAACCAAGGACTAAACTGGAATTTCTAATTAATCTAACCTATTATAACTACACTCATCTCTATCCTTATCTCTTCTTTCTCATTCGCTCTCAACTCTCATTCTCTCATCTCCCTCACTGACTCTTCACCATTTCCGATCACCAGAGTGCCGGCAATGACGTCGACCCTACACTTCATCTTCCTCAAGTCTTCAAGAACCCAACCATACCATTATCTAAGCTTTCCATTCACAACCCATCTCAAGGTAAGCTCCCAAAGCTTTTAGGTTTAGCTCTTCTTCTTCCTTCTGGTTAGAAATGGACTAGGCTAGCTCACATCAACCTTTTGCATGCATTTGTAGGAGTGATTTTGGGATTAAGAGTGTTTCCTCCATTTTTGAGATCAAAAGAGGGATTTCCCCAATTTCTCTTGGGTTTTTGTCTTAGCTCTTCATCAAGGCAAGTTAATTTATATATTTATGCTTGATATGTTTGTCTCCCCTTGATTTGATGATTGATTGTGCTTAGATGACCATATGATCATTTTGATTTGTTTTGATGAAAACATGATAAATGGGTTTTGATTTGAATTGAATGGATCGAATTGGTTAGAAAAGTGTTAAATGGACTTGAAAAGGGCGATTGTTTGATGTATGTGAAGGGGGCAAGGCTCCATTAATTTGTGTGCAGGTGCGGATGAAGAGAGGAATGGATTTCTCTCAAAAATGTACACTGAACAGAATTCGGACAGAATTCTGAAGCTCACAGCAAGCCGTGGATTTGCTCTATGGCTAGTCGTGAATACCTCTACAGCTAGCCGTGAAGCTAACCGTAGAAGCCTGGGATGCCTGCACTCCTTTGGTTTTAATTTACAACTTTTGTTGTACGGCGAGCCTACGGCTAGCCGTGAATTATGAAGTCAGTCTCTGTCTTGGGAGACCTGACTGATGAAACCTTAGGGACTATTCAACCCAGTGCCTACGGTGACCTCACGGCTAGCCGTGAAGCTCGTCGTAGAAGGCCCACGGCTAGCCGTAAGGTGGCCGTAGGGTATGGCCTGATTTCCTTTTTGAAAGGAATTTGCTTCCTTAGCTTGATGACCTAGGGGGACCCTTGGTTATCCCTTTGATGCCTACTTTGGACTTGATACGAGGAATGTTTTGAACCAATGTTTCCTCATAGTTATTCCGGTTTCCTCAGGTTTCAACTTACCTCAATCTTGAACGGTATGGGACAACGGGATACCGCGAACCTTGACTCCTTTCATTGACTGAGAAGGGTTGTACGAGATTCAAGGAATAACAATGGACTTAGGATTTGTTTGGTTATTGCCTCCAATCCCGAATAGTACCGTCTGGTACTTGTCCACATGCAATGTCCATGTTCCTTAGCTTGCTTTACTTTGTTTTGGTTTGGGATCACTTGATGAACCTAGATGATGAACTTAGGATCCCTTTTGATGTTCTGTTTGTTCTGAAGTCTGATGAAGTGTTGAGGCTAGGCGGTTTCGATTGTCGAAGCTTGTTGAGAACTACCTATGAGGATGATGTTTTTGAAGAATTTTGATGTTTGATGATTTTGGCTTTGATTTGATGATGGAAAGGTAGTTTCTTTTTAACGGATGAATCTTGTTCACGCAAGAAAGTCTAGCCCCTCACTATGGTATGTTTAGGAATCTTGTGTCAGGCACCACTCAGCTGTTTAACGCCCAACATAGATGGGGCACCATTTGTGTGAGGACTTTGGAATGAACGTCTGCACAGTACGACTTATTACATTTTGATAGATGTACACCATCGGATACATCTTGAACGCTTTGTTTTGATGACTAATGGCCTTTTGGTATCCATCTTGCTTGCTTGCTTGCCGGGTTTTTATCCCATGCCACTCTACCACAGCTCTTATGTTGAGCCGAAGGGTCATGTGAAACTATCCCGTGGTGAATGGGCTTATGTGGGTTGCCTCATTGTTAGATGTTTGTTAGTTTATTTATGACTCGAATGCTATGCACTTCTTATGTTCGGGATGTATGCATTTCTTATGATCTTGTTTATCATATCGTTTACACTGATTCGTCCTGCATATCTTGATGATTTATATATACATTGCTTGCCAACCGTCGTGTCTGATGATGCTACTCTTGGTGCATTGGTATCGAGCCCTTCTATCTCGAGGAGGAGAGGATGGAGGAAGTTCAGGCGGATCAGCCTGATGACCTCCTAAATTATAGTACGGACGCATTGTATAGCCATACTGACCCCGTACTTGAGAGCCTTCATGCTTACATGGATAGATTCATCTTTTGGTCCTTTTGTTCATCTTTTGGTTAGGCCCAAGTTTTAGTGTGGCCTTTTAATGTAATTAATACTTTTGGTTAAACTATTTAAACTTGAACTCTAGTTAATATATTTCAGTATTTGCTCGTAACTATACATTTTGAGATACCTCTTGTAATTATGAAGCCTCCGCTATTGTTATGTATTTGGGGAAATGTTTATACCTCATAGCAATCTTCGATCCATTTGGGACTAGCATGTCTCCGATGTGGGACTTATGTACCACTACATACCCAGTTCTTTTCCCCGCCCTCTCTCTCTCTAGGCAGATGCTCGCCGGACCTAACGCCCTTCTACAAGGGGGCACTGCGTGACACGTTCTAGATAACCAGGTTTAGAAAATCATGATTTTGACAATTAGGTTCATGAGGCCAGCAGGGTATGTCTTTTTCCATTAAAAGGAAAAGAAGAGCATGAACAATTTGAAAGCTATATTGTAACGCGCTATATTGTAACATAAGGCCAACAGGGTATGTCTTTTTCTCAGAAATTTTATATGGTGATTAAAATGTCCCCCTCTACAAGCTCATGAAAGAATTATATTAAAAATTAAAGGGAAACGAGTGATAACTGAGTAGCAAAGGGAGTCTGCGGAGTGTACCTAGGAACTTGTGGTAACAGAGGGTATGGGAATCTAGCTGATGGAAGAAGTCCATTTCTTTTTCCTAATTGCATGTGATTGACAGACCAGGTGAATGGGCAGAGGTCATGGGATCATGACATTAGGGTTCAAAGAGATATAGTTGATTTGGTTAATTGAGACCAAAAGGTGTTGTGGGCATCAAAAATGTCTTAAAGAGGAGTAAGGAGCTGGTGCTCTGCTTCTGCATGTTGAGAATTAAACAAAATGCAGGTAGGGAATCAAAGGGTGATGCATGGTTGAGATGGTGGCTAATTGAAGGGTGGTGAAGATGACAAAGAAGTTCTGGTAGAGTTAAAAATTCATTGGAAACTACATTTATGAGATGTACATCACCTATTGTCATTTGCCAGAAAATATCATTTGTTGGATGAAAAGAAGAACGAAAGTGAATTTATCTGTCATTGTAAGGTAAAATAACTTAACTCCTCCATCTTCTGGATAACTCCTCCCATCATCCGTCTTTGGCGGAGCCTAAAGCCATGAGAAATGGGTAGCCCTTTCTCAGATGAGAATCTTAGTTGAAACTAATTTCTAGGTGTCCCTCCCTATGAGTGATCGGAATCTCTTTTTTGAACTTGGATTCTTGTTTAAGGGCAGAAGTGGACAGAGAATTATAGATCCTCATTCTATCAGCAGAAAGATCATTGAGTACACTTGTCTTGAATCCTCTGAGCCCTCTCAACTTCCAAAAACTCTTCTAAAGGAGGTGTGCTTACTTAAGAGTGAAGTCAAATAATAGGTCCCAATGATACAGCAAACAAGGACCTGCATAATCACATGGCGAGGGCTTCCTTCCTAGCATTTCCCTATGCGAACCCCAGTGAGAAGAATGTCAGCATTCCCGGTACCAGAGAAGCTCCCTGATCTGCCCAACCTGACTAAAAGTTCTTAATATTCAGCTGGGATGAGGAGAACATGCCAAGGAATGATGAGAATCTGTACTTGAATGCTTGAATGGATAAGGTTTTTAGTTTGGATGGAGGCAATAAGTTGGTGTGTTGTGCCACCCTGCCCTTGCAAAAGTGTAATTGAGATTAGATAATTTTGAACATGTTCATAGTTTTGAAGCTTTGTAGTGGGCCGACAGCCGAGGCCTCTCAGCTTGGTCCTCATCAGTTGAGTACTAGATACATGAGGATCTCCAATTATTCAGAAAAGGATTAGTTATTTTTAACGATAGCAACACCCATATTACTGGAGATTTAAAGCTTGCTGTGCGCTGTGGTTGTGACTTGTGATGGAGAAGGTGGCACTTGGTATGCATATGAGGAAGATCTCCAACATAGGTAGGGTTGGGATCAGTGACACACAACAAAAGGGTTTTTCCATGGAGAATCAGATTGAGTCTCCTACAGTAAAGGAGCAGGCTAGACGTTGAGATCTGGTCACTGTTTGTTCACCAGTAGTTCAGTATTTCTAGAGGAGTTGGTGCCGCTTTCTACAGTTCATTTCAACCCAATGATCATTTCTGATGGTTAAATCAGGTTGGCAATGAGATTTCAAAAAAAAAAAAAAAATCAGGTTAGCAATAAGGAGTGTGAAGAATGAGATAGGGATGATCTTGATCCAATTCTTGATGCTCATAGTGACAAATATATGCTGATATAAGTCTTTTCCTTGGAATAAAATCATTACAAAAACGCCCCTATCCAAAAGGGGGCATTTCTGCCCTTATCGGGTATCCAATGACAGGCAAGAATCCATCCATCCCACCAACTTTTATTTACTCACCGTCTTAGGAGAATGTGTAGAGAGAGAGGGAGAAATATTACTCACCATCTTAGGAGAATGTTTAGAGAAAGAGAGAGGGAATATGATTAAATAAGACATGTTCAATCATATCAAGCTATAAAATAGGAGATTCAAATTTGAAAAACAAAAGACCTTTCTTTGGACGTGCATATGATCGCGCATTGAATTAGATTTGCATTATTTCTAATTTGATACCAAATCAACCATTAATTAGATTCCATCACAAAATAAAAGGGCCCCATTGAGAAGGAGAAAAAATAGATATGCTTTTTTAGGAGAATAAGAATTCTGATCATAATTGATGAACAAAATATTGGCAAAGAAGTAGGTATCACTTTCAGAAATAATGACAATGGTATGCAGTTTTTTATATAAGGATTTAGGGATAAAGATTGTGTTGGCATAATTGTTGGTGGTGATCGATCAAAAATCAAAGGGGGAAAGCAGAAGCTTCAAAAACTTTTGTAGTTCAATTAATTATGACCATCCTACAGGTACAAAGGAGAGAGTTATGTTTTATAATGAGTGAATAGTTGGTGGTCCTTATAAATGTTTGGGGTTATTATGGCCTCTGGGTGCAGTTGATCATTCTTAGGGGGTGTCTTTACTCTGGGTGGGTGTTTTGTTGGATGGCCTCGAGTTGGTCAGCTTATGTAATATCTAACATGGCTGTTTCGGGAATAAAAAAACTTACAGTTTCCATTTAAATTATAAAATGGGGAAAAAACCAGCAATGGCCATGGGGTTAATCATAGACTGCACCATACCCCAAGCATCTACCTAGCTAGCCAATACTGGTCATCTTATAGAAATTGACATTTACAAGCAACCACTGGGACATTTATTGCAAATCCGCGTTCCACTGAAGAGGGACAGGGGGGGGGGGGCGGCGGGCTGCTCTATATGAATAATTTCAGTACACAAAGGTCCTTCCCACAATTTTGTTGGGCTGAGTAAATGCTCAATTGAGCACTGTGCATTTCCTTGTCTTTCTATATTATTAAACAAACAAAACTTAATGAATCACATTTTCAGAAGGAATCTTAAGAGTAGAATCTAAAAACCATAGATATTTACCATATTAGTAACAAAAACAAGTATGAGATCTGACCATGTATAAAGGATGCGTTCCAAAGATTTCTGAACTTCCACTTGCTGAAAGAAAGTGACATCAGGTACAGTCCTTGGACAATCGACAGCAATCTGAGTAACAAATTTGAAGACTTAGAACATCCATTAATATATCGAATGATATAAAAAAAATCAACAGCCATTCAATCAGCTCTGTAAATTCACCTGGCGGAGCATGTTGATCTCTTCATCTGAGCGTTCAGTATCAGGAATATCATAATATTGAGAAACACAGTCAACGTATTCAAGTCGCTTTCTCTTCAGAACACCCTCCCTTCTATCTGAATTAGGTGGTGCATATCCCTGTTGTCAGCTCATGTTTAAAATTCAAACAAGCAACAACATGTTTGATAGTAGATGAATGAAATATATGCATAAAATTGACTACAAACTATAAAAAGAGGATGCTTCTCTAGTCATTTTTTCATGTCTAGCCTAATTAAACTTAATCATCACAAACTATAAAAGATGCAATGCCAATAAGGAGTAAAAATAATACGGTGCATCTAAATACAATAAGACCAGATCTAAAGAGCTACAAAGCAACAATTTTGCATCTAGTGCTTTGAGATGTACACCAAATTTCAATCTAAATGTTTTTTTTTTTTTTTTTTTTTTTTGCATGGACATGCTAATCGATTCTTCCATGCACTTTAGATAGCAATGGATCAGAAATTATATTAGGTGGTACAGTTTTTTTCAAGATTTATATTTTTTTCCTTCAAATTATTATTGATGATTAAAAGAGAAAAACATTACTACACCTACTATGCTTTCTGATTCCTATCTTGCCAAACACAATGGAACTGATAACCATCTGTCTAACAAATTACTCAAACTGATTACAGTTTCAGTCACGTCTAAATGAACCCTAGATATGAAGCTAATATTTCAAAAATGAAATGATTTCATGTTATAATTACTTAAGCTATCACTAAGGCCTCACCATGTAATAATTGCATGAGCTATTACTAAGGCATCAGTCATCACTTCCATACCAGAGGCGCAGCTCCAGCCAACCGGCAAGAAACTCCAACCGATGCTGATATCACTAGGCCTACAGTGAATCGAAATAGGAACTTGGATGCTACTGCTTTCCAGAGGAATGCAGTGGGAAGGAAGTATGTTCTGGAGAACATTAAGGAGATCACACAAAATCTAAGTTCTGGAGAACATTAAGGAGATCAGACAAAATCTATGCCTCCAACCTTTTTCAAAAAAAAAAAACAATGCCTCCAACCTGCCGGCACTAGTACAGCAAAATTACATGCTATGTTCTGATGAGCTGGTCGGATAAAAGATATTTTCACTCCTAAAAAGTTCCTGTGGAGGTCAAAAGCTTTGAGATGGTCCAGGGATGTCATGAGGCAGTAGTATTCAGGCACAGCCTGCCCCACTTGGTCCTAAGCAGGTAAAGAAAACAAGCAATAGGAGTTGCGAGAAGGATCATGAGAAAAGGCCGTTGGTCAGAAGAGATGCTTAGAGACAAGAAGGGGCCGCCTGTATAAGAAGACATCCAGCTTTATGGAGGAAGATCTGGAGTTGGATCTTTAGCATTCATGATGGGCAGGCAACTGCCCATGTTGCCAATTGGATCCCTGAGTCGTTGAAGCCTGAGCTTTTGTGCAGCCTTGTTAGGCTCTGAAGGGGGAAGAAGCTACTCTCAGCCAGGTGGAGAACTGGTTATACAAGATCCAGGGGAAGATTCCGGTGGGTATTCATCATTTGGACTGCAATCAGGTGTGGATTAGGCTTCTCACATAGGAAGAAGTGGAAGAAGTAATTGTTGCTGTTAGAGAGAAAGATCAATCCCCTTACTACTTAATAGATTGATGGATGGAGGTCTTGGCAGCATTTGTTCTAGACTGGATGGTAAGGGTATTTGAAGTTCCCCTCCATTCCTGGTGAGGGTATTTGGAGTTCCTCCACCGTTGAAGTAGACCCAAAAATAAGTAATCGGGGAGAAATGAAATCCGGGAGGATCAAGGCCCTCATTATGTGACTATGGGTCAAACTGAAACAAAATACTTTATCTTGGTACGTGTAATCCATTGGACATAAATCCAATTTTTGAATTCCTTACAATTTTGTATTTGTTTCCCATTCCTGGTAGTATCAAGATGCCGCACTAGGGACTGTTAAGGTTGTCATCTGTTGCAATTTGATTGGATGCATTCATTGTTTTCCAAAGCGTGATCTCCCATGGGCTCACATCTTTTAAACTTAAAAATCTTCATGCATGATTTGATCTTTTCATCCTAGGTTCAAAAAGGAATTTCAAAAATTTCATGCATAAACATGTTTTGAATCATATTTTGAGACTCAATTTAAAAAATGCTGGACATATTTCAAAACATAATTTCCATGGCCAAAATTCCCTCTTAGGAAATTATTTTCATAACTTTGAAACCCAAGAATTTTCGGTTAACCGACCTTCATGTCGGTCACCCCTTGGTCACAATAAGCTAGAAGTCAAAAAATGTTCATTTCTGCAGTTCGGTGACCTGTCGGTTAACCGACATCCAGTTCGGTAACCGATGGGTAACTGAATTTGCAAATCTGCATTTTGACTGTGATCAAACTAGTCGTTGGATATTACCATTGGAAGTTCGGTTAACCGAACTGTTGGTGGGTTAGCCAAAAATATAGCCGTTGGACCACTTTTTCCTATAAAATCCAGCTCTCTCCTTGGGATTTGTGCCTGAACTTTTGAGTCTTTTGAGGACCAAGGATGGAGAATTAACTAAGCTAGGCTAGAGAAGGTCTTGGAGGGCTATATAATCATGGTTTTCAACCTTTGATTCTTCACAAATGGGTTTGCCCCTTTTCTCAAATTAATTCGTGCTATGTTTTAAACCTTTGTTTTATTCAGTAGCATGATTTAAATATGATTTAAATAAATGTTTGAATTGATTAAATGTTTTTTTCATAACATGATTAGTACTTTAAATATGCTTAGCATTATTAGCATTATGACTTCAACATTTAGCTTGTTTTACACATGTTCTAGTCTTATGTTTTAAACAAACTTGCTAGTCTTAGGTTGCATTTTCAACATCAAGTTTGTTTACCATTTCAAACATGCGTTCTTCATTTAATACCTCTATCTCACATTTATGGTTTACTTCTTTGCATCATTTATGAGAAATTAATTTAAAAAAGAGTTTGAGGGTTTCATGCATATGCATTGAATGACAATCTTAGTTATCTTCTGTGTGTGTGCAATGACTGTAATTTTTAATTTCATATCAGCCTATCTAGAGGCATCAACTTGTACTTCAATGTAACTCTCTTAGTGCATTCTTAGGCATATAGTGAGAGAAATATTTCATGGATGTAAAAGTTATTGCTAAGCCTTGAAAAGCAGAAAGAGTGAATATAAAGGTTATTGCTTAGCCTTAAAAAGCATAAAGAGTGATGTAAGGTTTGAGTTGAACCATATACCTCATTGAGATAGTGGAAAATCTGGTAAGGGAAACCGGGAGTGTATGTAGGCACGTTGGCCGAACCAATATAAATTCTTGTGTTAAGGTGAATGCTTATGGTTATGATTGATGGTCATGATTTATGTCTATGGTTGATGCTTATGGTTATTGATTATATGTTTGATGTTTATTTCATATGTTCATGTATGCCTAAGAAACATCACATGTACTCAAAGTAATTGACCGTCACCAAAGCATAATTGGAAATAGGATTTTAAAATTAGGCAAGATTTGAGCTCACCCTATTCACCTCCCCCCTGTAGGGTTCGGATCCCGACCTTTCAGGGACATCCAGCCCAGCATAGTTGGATCTCCATGTGGGCAATCTGATCTTCGGCATGCCAATTAATGTTTCCAATGTTTGTCCGGAATGCCATGTCCCCATGTTTTACATTCAGATGTAAGATGCAATACATGTGACTAAAAACACTGCTTTTGGTTTGCGCTGTTCCCTCTTGGTAATGTTTTTACATTAATACAGTAATCGATTGCTATCTCCCCAAAAAAAAAAAAGTCACCGCATATTACAGCAGCATGCAGCCATGCACACATGTATATCATCACAACTAAATGTAATGCAAACACTAAAAAGGGATGCATATTCATTATAAACAAAGTGTATTGTCAACAACGTCTTCTGAAGCATGCAAGGCATGTAAACATGACATTTAGATTTCATGTGACTAGATGTTAACTGGACCTACCAAAAGAAGCTTCCATACAGTTGGACGCAAATATGGTGGAATTCCACTCCAAGCTACCTCACGCAGTGACTCTACAAGACAGAAAAAGAAAATGTAGAGTTGATGGAATTGTAGAAAAAAGGAACTAAACCAATGATATATAGTTACCGAGTGCAGCATCCAAACAAGTAAATAGACATGGTAATAAGATTCTGAATTGAAAATCTGAAAACCCAGATCGTGGAACAGATGGTTAATATACAGCATAATTTGTTTCACCGGTGATGGTAGTAGAGAAGTGAAACTAATGAGATCAGGCACCATGGTTATGTGGTGTCAAAAATTAATACACAACTAAGGCAAGGACAACAAGAATTTTTTTTATTGGTAACTGAATAATTATATTAAAAAGGAATAGGAAATAACAGAGAAAACCATCATCTTACCCAAACGATGTAAAGACAAAAAACAAAGGATTATACCAAAATGAAAAACAAAGAAAAAAACAACAGAGCACTAAAAGACAGCCACCAAATCCAAAGATCCATCAAGCCCTTGTTTTGCCGAAGAGTCCACAAAACCATTCGCCGAATGCCAAACATATTGAAATCTCACACCGAGGACAACAAGAATTATAGAACCCATGTAAAGCATGCATTAAATGGGTGGCAAAATAACAAAGATATCTTGCATTTCTCATATGAACTGTAAGGTAGACGGCAACTTGTAGGGCACGTTTGTGTAGAGGCAACTTCCATGGAAATATGAAATTGCCACATCAGCAAATTCTATGGTTTTTAAATACCTCAGAGAAATTCATGTTTGGTGCAAAAAGTTTTTCCTCGATGAATTGTTGCTAATGTTGTTTGGTGCAGCTACGGATTTCTTTAGTGAAAACTACAAGGTGGGTGGGTCGGTATGTGTGTGGGGTGGGTCGGTGGGTGGGTGGGTGGGGTTGGGAGGGGAGGGGGAAGAAAAAGGGTGGCTGGGTGGAGTGGGTGTGGGAGTGAGGAAATGGGGGCTCAATTTTCTGTGGAAATGGACTTCCCATACCCCCATAGGAAGTCTATTTCCATGCCTAGGAAGGAAAAAACTGACGTGGCGAAAAAGTAGTTCCGCAAAAAACCGCCGCACCAAAACACATGAAAAGGGAGTTTTCCACAGAAAACCACATCCTTTTCCGCGGAAATGGGCCACACAAGCATGCTCGTAAGGAATAAAGAAAGTTACACATATACATAGATATGGAACCATATAAACAGAATACTTATGGAACTATTAAACCTACCAGCAGGGGCGAACCCAGGATATTCTCCTTGGCAGGACTTTATGTAAAAAAAATAGAGGGAAGGGGCAAATGTAAAAAAAGAAAAAAAAAAAGAAAAAATCATATTAATTGTTAGAATTTGCAAGGGGTTATTAAGAACTTTGGACTTCTTTCAGTTTTGGGTGGGAGCTTCAACCCCCATAGCCTTGTACTTGGGTCCACCCCTGCCTACCAGAAAATAAAATCCTAGTCACAGTAAAAATCACTCCCAATATTTCATCATTCTACACTGAAAGAAAGGATTGATCCTGTAAGGCAATTAATCCCGTTGTTGTTCTATTGAAGAGAGCTCAAAGATTTGTTAAAATTTCAACTCATATCTATGGTACTTGGATCTTACAAAAGCAATGGACTAGTCAAGTCGTATACTTGGACACTCAGATTAACGTAAGGATAAAGACGACCCCAACTTGAACAATAGATTACTCGGGCTTTGAGCTCCGTACTACTAGTTATTTAGAAATTTCATGTACAAAATGATGCAGGCCCTGGGGCTAGGGCTTGCGTGGAGTGTTGAAGCACGTGTCCATAGACACTTCAACAAGTCTCGCAGAAAAAATAACGAGGACACACCTCAATGGGAAAATCCAATTTTTGTTAATCAACTCTGAGAATTTCTTCCCTACAATGTCATATAAATAGAAAAACACAACTTACAGCCTAAGAAGCCTAATTAAACTAGGAAACTAAAGAAATTAGAAACTTAATCCTAAATACTAGTCACCAAATAAAACTAGTAACTAATAACAATTAATTAAATAAAATAGAAAAAATCCCTAAATCTACTTGGGCCCTACACATGTGGCATGAGGTCTATCTGCATCATTCTCCCCGGCTTGGAAAGAATTCGAGCTCGAGTTCGGTAAATGTCCACCTAGGTCGAAGATCAATCTGACGAACTTCCGATTCGTTGGTTGATCTACAACTTCTGCGTACAGCTTCATATATAACTTATTTTGATGACCAGATGTTATATGGATGTGAGATCAAACCCTTAGGCACTTCATGTGTGGAACCTGCACCATCAAATCACAATCTCTGACTGGCCATTGTTCATCTCCAAGTTTCCATTGTTGATCCCCGAAGACAAAATTAATGTGAGAATTAATGTGGGGAATTTCAACAACTGATGCGTCTTCCCTAGCTGCCTGTATATTTTGATCACCATTACCCATAGAAGGAAATTTGGGGCCAAATGTAGTCATGGAATCTTCAGTGTCATGCTCTGGCTTCTCATTCAGCGTATCTTCTGCCACTGGTTCCTCAACATGGTCTACTGTTAATTGCGGTGACTTTCCTTCTTGAGGCGTAACTTTCCCCAGATGAGACTGTTTAAGCACACGCTCTAAACGAATTGCTCCCCAATATGCCTCATGAATGAACTTGTGGTCATTCATTCTCTCCACTATATCTAGTCTCAAGCCTCTCAGAAAATTAATTCAATCATGTTCCTCGTCATCCTCTAATCCACATGCATCTTGGAGCCTTGAGAATTGGTCAAAGTATTCAAGAACGGACAACTCTTCTTGTTTCAAGTCAAGAAATTGCCGAAAATAGTTTTTTATTCCCAACATACCATATTCCATATTTAAGTGCATATTAGGCTCTTTGAAGTGCATTGTAGAATTTAATGATATGGAATTTCATATTGACTTGGATGTAATAATGGGCCGACTTGATGTCGTAGATCTGCACTCCATGAAAGCGCATGCGAAAACGGATTTGAAATCTGAGTTAAGATGACCCTGTAATCGCAAGAATAAATCTTGCCCTTTAAATATGGTCAAATCAAAATCTCTGACTGACTGATATGGTTGTGATGATGCTAGACCTACTGTAGTCTGTTGGGATACAAATTGGGTTAGATCCAACTACAAGTGGTTGGAACTGACCTGACTCACCCATATCTAGAAAAGAGGCCCACCAAATAACTAAAGATAGGGATAGACACATGCAAAGAGGGCCTTTTTTTTTCTTGATTCTATCTTCGACTTTTGCAGAAAGAGAATGAAGGAGTCGGCCTCCTGTTGTTTTGGACTTCAACAAAAAAGGAGATGATGAGGCAGAGAAGACGATGGGCTTTGATGGTGGAGCTACTACCAGCAACGACAACTGCTACAAAGTTGACGCGCTGCGTGAGTGTGCAAAGGTGTTGATGGTGCTGGCATAGGTGCACGGTACGCTTTTCTGAACTGAGATCTTCTTCTTCTCTTCTTTGATCTCTCTTTTTTTTTTCTCAGTTTGGGTTTCGAAGTAGGAAGGGATTTGCCAGAATGAGAAGTGGGGTCGCAGGTGGATGTGGGATTGGGGCGAGGGGTTTCGTATAACGAGATCTGGCTGCGGCTGTTTTCTGGATTGGGGATTGATGCACTCCAGATAGGGATGTAAATGAGTACACGATTCTCCAATTACCCGGAGGTTCTGACCCATTAAAAACCGGGCCCGAGTCCACCTTGGTTCGGACCCGTGGACCCGAGACCCGACATATTACCTCAATTTTCGAAAATCTCTCCTAAAAACCATATTTTTTTTAATATCATTCTCTACCTAGACCCGGATCCAGACTCGTCTCATATATGGTTCTGGTTCCAATTCCGGAGCCAAGAAATTGGTTCCGAAACGGTTCCAGGTCCGGATCCGGTTCCACCTTCTCCTTACGGTTCCAGTTCCGATTGTGGACCCTTTTACAAGGCAAATCTGTGAGAACAAAAATCCAACCCCTCAAGGATGGAGTGTATTTCTTCTTCCAAAAGCCTCCTCTTCATCCTCCCTTTACTTATATAGGTTCCACAAAAATCCTAACCCCTAAAAGGCAAGAGAAGTCCAAAATGCCCCTAACAAATGGCCTACAAAGATGAAAATTAAAAGACTCATGAATGGGCTAGGCCCATACAGTCTGTGCTCTGCATCAGTCTCCCCTTCCTCGGAAGAACTCGACCTCGAGTTCTACAAGTGTCCTCCTGCGTCGAAAATACAATGTACAAACTTTCTATGTGTTTGTTGATCTTCATATTCTATATGGGGCCTTGAAGCTTGACACACTTTCTTCTTCAAAGTTGGCTGTACGCATTCCTTTCTTTGACGAGCGAACTTTGATTGGATGTGCAATGGAGAGAATAGATGTTTCTGTAGAAGATAATGGACTTATGCTAACAGGCCCTAGGCCCAACCCAATCAGTTTATAACCCATGTAAAATATCCCACGTGTGGGTCTAGGATAAGCCTTATACAGGCTGTTTCATTGTTTTTCTTCTATGTATAGAGATAGGATATTCTTTAGATATTCTTTATTCTTCAATTCTTGATTGTAATTAGATTGTAAATACTGCTGATTACTAGCATGTGATTAGGGTATATTGATTATAAAAATGGTTGGTCGATCCTCCTTTGAGGCATCAACTTTTCCTCCAAACTTCTTCCTCTCATTTTGCTCTTTACATTTTAACATGGTATCAGAGCTATGGTTATGATCAATCCCTCTTCTATTGTCTTATATCATTGATCATTCTTCTTCCTGAAGTGAAAACTTCTCTCTGATAGTGTCTGATCATCCCTGATCAGAGGTGGCCCACCTTTGATCATCATCATCATCGCAGCGGAAGCAGCCTATATTGTTCGTCTGGTTATTCTCTTATTTATGGAGATTTTTTCAAGATTTTTGGATCATCAGAAGTAGGATATCCACCTCATTTTGTGATATTTCAGTTTTGTCCGGCAGTTTCAATCACAGCCGTTCAAATTTGTGGATTTTGATCCGATTTGAGTGAAACTTTGGCCTGGAGTTGCGAAAATAACTTGTTCTTCCATTCCATACCCCTGATCGGGCTGCGATCAATTATTCAGATCTCATAAGGAAATCGTCACAGTCACGGGATTGACGTGTTTGACGCTGTTCTCGTTGGTTCTTCTCTGTTTGCTTCTGTTTCACTACTGGCCCACCAGCGATGATCACAACATCACTAACAGTTATCCCCATGTTGGTCGACTCATTTTTCTGGGAATTATAGTGATTTTTCAGGAATTTTTCCATCACCTTTGAGATAGTTTCCAACTTCTTCTTCATCTGACGGTTTTCTCAGACAGTTTTCATCATCACCGTCCAGATTTGTGGATCTTTTTCCAAATCTCATCAGATTTGGACCTGAAGTATATTTGATCCACTTTACAGCGATCAAACCTGATCTGTGATTCGATCACCCTGTGGGGCTCACATGTGGATTCACCCACTGAAGATAGGGACGACAGGGCTTCCCTGTACTCTGTTGCTGCTACTGTGCACTACTGTTTGCACCTTCCTCACTCTCTGGCTACCAGCATCCACTTAACAAATATTACCACTGAGTTTTGGACCATATCACTGTCGTGCTACAACAGAGACCATAATCTCTGTTTCCTTTCCTCCATTGGTTCAAGGCATCAGATCTCATCTCAACATCAGATTGGACCTCATCTCAGGCATTAGATTCAAGGATCTGAACAAAGAAAACATTTCTGATCTCTCTCCATGCAGCTATCTATTGATCTGACCGTCTGATCAAGAACTGGGGCCCACCTCGGATTGTGCAACTGTCACAAGTTCTGCACCAAGCTGGTCGCCTCAAAAGTACTGTTGCTGCTGCTACTGTTAGCCCTCTTTGCTGCCGCCACATATTTGCTGCTGCTGTTGCTGTCTTTGCTGCTATTAGTATTGTTCCTGCCTCTTTTCTACTATGGACAATTATGATGATAATGGTGATCGGTATCAATCTCACTCTCCTCTAGCATTTCCAGCTTTTCATTCTTCAATATCTCTGTCTTCATCCATCACCCCATCCACATGGTTTCTAGATTCAGGAGCATCGAACCACATGACTTCTGTAGAAAGTAGCTTTACAGCCTCTCACCCTTACCTTGGAAAAGAAAAAATCACCACTGCTAATGGAGACCAATTAATCATCTCTGGAATTGGTACCATTATTTTATCTGGTGTCTCTGGCCAGTCTCTCCACCTTCCCAATGTCTACTTTGTTCCCAAATTATCAGCCAATTTACTTTCTGTAGGACAACTTATTGATGATGGGTACCATATTATCTTTTCTTCCACTGGTTGTGTCATACAGGGTCGGCAAACTGGGAAGGTGATCGCAACAGGGAGTAAACACGGTCGACTATTTCTGCTGGACATTGGACATCATTCTCTCTTTTCTTCTTCTTCTCCTCAGTTAGATAAATTGTGGACTGTGTGGCATAGTCGTCTTGGTCATGTGAACAATGCGTATTTACTTTCCCTATTTAAAAATGGTTTTTTAGAACCCACTTTTAATAATAAAGTGATGTCCTCTTTCCTTCAATCTAAGTGTGAAACGTGTTGTTTGAGTAAGAGTCATATCTTGCCTTTTCCTATTCATAGTTCTCGTGCGTTATCATCTTTTGATGTTATTCACACTGATGTTTGGGGAATTGCACCCACCTTGAGTCGGACAGGCTTTAAGTATTATGTGACATTCATTGATGATCATTCTCGTTTCACTTGGATTTATTTCATGCGCTTCAAATCTGAAGTTTTTTCTTTCTTCCAAAAGTTTTACAAAATGGTTCAAACTCAATTTCAGAAAGAAATAAAAACTCTTAGGTCTGACTCTGGTGGAGAATACATGTCCCATGAATTTTCTGCCTTCCTTTCTGATAAAGGAATTCTTCACCAAAAATCTTGCCCACATACTCCACAGCAAAATGGTGTTGCGGAGAGGAAGAACAGACATATTCTTGAAACTGTTCGTTCTCTCCTCCTTGCATCTTTAGTTCTTCCCACCTTTTGGTGTGATGCTGCACAGACTGCTGTATATCTCCTCAATCGTCATCCTAGCTCCGTTCTAGGAAAGATTACTCCATATGAAGCTCTCTTTGGTAATACTCCTTCATATTCTCACTTGCGTGTTTTTGGTTGTTTATGCTTTGTCCATCTTCCACCTACAGAACGCACTAAGCTGTCACCTCAAGCTGCCAAATGTCTCTTTCTAGGGTACAGTACTGAACACAAGGGATTTCTATGCTATGACCAATCTGAGAAACGCATGCGAATATCTCGTAATGTAATCTTCTTAGAACACATTCCTTTCTTCTCTTTGCGTTTGGATACACATCCTGTTGCTGTCTCTTATCTGCCACAATTTCCTGCAACTACTTCTCCACCACCACCTATTACCAAGGTCTATGTCCGGCGTAACAAAGTTCCTCCTGTGGGGCCTCCTTCTCCTGATCATCTCCCAATACTGCCTCCTACACCCTCAGGTATTAATACTTCCTCCACCGATAGTGTTATACCCTTACGACGCTCTAGTCGTCCTTCTGTTGCTCCTGACAGATATGGCTTCCCTGCTCTTTTCACTTCTTTGGATAGTGCTCCTATTCCCACCTCTTATTCACAGGCTTCGAAGATTGCATATTGGCAGGATGCTATGACTGAGGAGTTGCTTGCTCTTGAAGCAAACAACACATGGGACTTGGTACCGACTCCTGAAGGCACCTCTGTGATTGGCAGTAAATGGATCTACTCTATAAGGTTAACTCTGATGGGAGTCTTGACCGCTACAAAGCCAGATTAGTGGCACAGGGTTACAAGCAGGAGTATGGCATTGACTATGAGGAGACATTTGCACCAGTGGCTAAAATGACCACTGTTCGCACCCTCCTTCGTGTAGCTGCAGCCCGTAACTGGCCCCTATGGCAAATGGATGTCAAAAACGCCTTTCTTCATGGCGACTTACATGAAACTGTTTATTTAAAACCACCTCCGGGTTATGCTTGTCCTCCACACCATGTTTGTAAATTGAGGAAAGCTCTTTATGGACTTAAGCAGGATCCCAGGGCTTGGTTTGATAAATTTCGGGCCGCTATCCTTCAAGCTGGATTTCGCCAGAGTCACTCTGATAGTTCTCTCTTCCTCCGATGGACATCAAAAGGCTACACATTTCTCTTAGTCTATGTTGATGATATGATTATCAGTGGCAATGATAGTACCGGTATTACGGATCTCAAACGTCATCTCACTCGCCACTTCAGAATGAAGGATCTTGGTCCTCTCACCTACTTTCTAGGGCTGGAGTTCATACGTAGCAAATCTGGCATTCGGATTCATCAGCGGAAATATGCTAAAGATTTAATCACTTCGGCACAACTTGATGATGCTCACACTTTTGATACTCCTATGGAATTGAACAGCAAGATCCGTAGGGATGATGGCCAGCCCCTAGATGATCCTTCTGTTTTTCGGCGAATAGTAGGTAGTTTACTCTACTTAACTATGACCCGACCAGATATTTCTCATGCCGTTCATACGATTAGCCAGTTTGTGAGCAATCCTCACAAACCTCACCTTGCTGCTGCCTTGCGCATACTCCGCTATGTCAAAGGCACCCTTAACCATGGTCTCTTCTACTCTTCGGGCGCTTCTCTGCACTTATCAGCTTATTCGGATGCTGACTGGGCTGGTTGCCCAGATTCTCGGCGCTCTACCACTGGCTGGTGTATGTTTCTTGGGGACTCCTTGATTTCGTGGAAATGTAAGAAGCAAACCACTGTCTCTAAATCTTCTGCTGAGGCTGAATATCGGGCCATGTCATCTGCGAGTGCTGAAATCATCTGGCTACGCCGTCTTCTCTGTGAATTCGGTGTCATCATTGGTAGATCTACACCTCTTCATGGGGACAACACCAGTGCTACGAGAATTGCAAACAATCCGGTCTTTCATGAAAGAACGAAGCACATTGAGATTGATTGCCACTTCATCCGTCAGCATGTTGTTACGGAGAAGATCACTTTGCCTCATGTCTCTACTCTTAACCAGTTGGCGGATATCTTCACAAAAGCTCTCCCCAAAACGCGTCATCATGATCTCACTAGCAAATTGATGTTTTCTGCCTTACCACATCAATTTGAGGGGGAGTGTAGAAGATAATGGACTTATGCTAACAGGCCCTAGGCCCAACCCAATCAGTTTATAACCCATGTAAAATATCCCACGTGTGGGTCTAGGATAAGCCTTATACAGGCTGTTTCATTGTTTTTCTTCTATGTATAGAGATAGGATATTCTTTAGATATTCTTTATTCTTCAATTCTTGATTGTAATTAGATTGTAAATACTGCTGATTACTAGCATGTGATTAGGGTATATTGATTATAAAAATGGTTGGTCGATCCTCCTTTGAGGCATCAACTTTTCCTCCAAACTTCTTCCTCTCATTTTGCTCTTTACATTTTAACAGTTTCAAGTGTGGAATTTGGATTTTTACATCTCAAACTTTGATTATCCGCTGTTCATCCCCAAAGATGCAGTCAATGTGACGGACTTCAACGGGTAGATCTTCTTGTGAAAGCATAAGATCAATTGATGTGCTTTCTAATGAACAAATGTGCGGTTCTGGAATTGGCATTGCAATAAAATCTGTTGAGTGGTCCATCCCCTCATTAACCAAATCAAAGTCTTCAATTCCCGCTTGTCCTTCATTCGCCTCTTCCAAAATTTGATCAATTTGTTCACATGTTATTTCATCCAACTCTATTACTAAATCTTCTATTTCTTGACAATCATCTTCCATATAGCTATCAAATATATGAGGCGAATCTACAAAATCATCTTCGACATTCTCACTATCAATGGCTTTTATAATTTCTTTTTTTGACTCTTTTGGCTGACATTTTCCACCTTGAGACTTAAGTTGCCTTGTGTGAGACTGTTTAAGTCTGTGCTCAACACGGATAGCATATTGGTATGCTTCATGAATGGCTAGGTAGGACTTCATATGCTTTCTAATGTTTGCTCTCAAACACCTGATATAATCAGGTAAATCACGTATTGGGTTTTCATCTAGTCCACATAAGATATGCAATTCTTGGAATTGATCCGTGTATTCATCAACAATTAATTTCTTTTGCTTTAAAACAATGAACTACTAAAGGTAGAACTCTTTTCCATAATATTGATCCCCATATTTGAATGGATTTATGCCAAATTCCATGAGTCTCAATTTGACTTTGAGGCAAGGACACACAAAAAAAAAAAAAAAAAAAGCTCTTCTAAAGATAGGACTTACTTGCTATGTAGATCGTATCACAACAAGTGCATGGTCAAAAGCAGATCTGAAATCTGGGTCCCGATGGATCCACAATGAGAGAAAATAGTTTCCGACCTTTAATCTAGTCAAACCCACTGTTGACCAAACCCACTTCTGACGTGAGGGCTACAACTGGCTGATGGAATGTGCTGGGCTTCCTTCCATATGGGCTTCTGCTAGCGGGCTCTTGGCCTCTTGCACAGTAGGTCCGGGTCACTACACCTCTCCGGTGATCAGGGACCACAGAAGTATATGGCGCTTCACACCACCATATACCTTCTCTCCCTTTTGGTTTTCTCTCCACCAAACGAGGGAGAGACAAGACAATCCTCCCTGCTGTTCTTCCCCTTCGTTTCTGCGTTTTCCAGTTTAAAGAGACTCAAACTCAGATCTTCTGAGTTTATTCTTCAGCGACCGCGATGCACTAGCGATGCTGCAGCGATGAGCCGATGACGATGGCCTCTCCTGCAATCGCCTTCTCCAAGCAGCGAAACGATCAAGAACCCAATTTCTTCAAATAGGGCAGCAAGATCCAAACCTATTCCCAATGTGCTTGGAGCTATGAAATCTTAACTATAGACAATCTCAGGAAGTGAGGGAAGATTATTGTAAACGCTTGCCCAATGTGCTTGGAGGATGAGGAAAATGTCGATCATCTTCTTTTACGATGTAGGTGAGCAGCGAAAATATGGAATTTTGTCTTAAGCTGGTTTGGATGTTCATGGGTTTTGCCCGAAGGTATTCAACAACTTTTTAAGATGTGAAACTCTCTAATTGGAAACCCTAACGGAAAGGAGCTATGGAATCTTTCGTTTCTGTCAGTCCTATGGCACATTTGGAACGAGAGAAATGTGAGATGTTTTGAAGGAACAAAATCTGAGGAAATCTTATGTGAGAAGATAAAATTTTTGGGATTGCGATGGGTGAAGATAAATCCGATATTCAAAGAATATCCTACTGACCAGTATAATTGGAAGGGGATAGCGCTCTTGGATTCTGGGTGTCAGTCAAACTTTTAACTGTTTTGTTTTATGTGCTAACTGTCTGTACTCTGTTTGCTGCTCTTGCTTTCTGTTCAGGGTCTTTAGCTCTTTAGCTTGTTCAGTTTTTCTTTTCTTCCTCATCAGTATAATTCTTTTGTACTGATTTGGTTTAATGAAAGTTAACATTTAAAAAAAAAAAAAAAGATCCAAACCTATTCCGATCGTCTTCTCCGGCAAGAGACGATGAAGCGTTCGAAGGGCGGAGACCGAAGCAGCGCTGATCTTTGTCTCCCTTCCGCCTTCTCCTTAACTGACGGAGGTGGCTGGTCGGACTCCTATCTGACGACGTCTTTTGGCTGTTCCGTCGACAGGCACCCGGGGGGGGGGGGGGGGGGGGGGGGGGGGGGGGGGGGGGGGGGGAGGGGGGGGAGGGGTGTGTGATCACCCTCTCTGTCTCGCCCTTTTCTACAAGCAGAACCCGAGAGACCTCTCGCACTTCCTTCTCTCAGGTTGCTTCTTCTTTGCAAACGGCGACAACCGCATCGCCCCGACAACAATGGCGGCGCACCAGGGGCTAAAACCCCTTCTTTCATCGATCAAGACCCCTTTAATCGTGGATTGAAATGGAGTGTATTTCTTCTTCTAAAATATCCAAAAGCTTCCTCTTCATCCTCTCTTCTTTACTTATATAGGTTCCACAAAAGCCCTAACCCCTAAAAGGCAAGAAAAGTCTAAAATGCTCCCTAACAAATGGGTACAGGGATTGATGATTGTATTGGAAGGATGGCACCGGTGGTATACTGGAAGATGGGTTTGGGACAGGGATCGATGACGGTGGGGTTACAGAAAGAGGCGATCGAAGGGATTGAGAATGGACGGATAAGCTCCGATCAGATATCGAAGATTGATCGGAGCGATGTGGATCTTCGCTCTGTTACCAAATTGAGGCAGGCCCTAGGGTTAGGGCTTGTGTGGAGTGCTGAAGCACGTGTCCAGAGACACTTAAACAAGTCTCTGCAGAGACGATAACGAGGATGCGCCTCAATGGGAAAACTCAATTTCTATTAATCAATTTTGAGAATTTCTTCCCTACAATGTCATAAATATAAGAAAACATAACTTAGGGCCTAAGAAACCTAATTAAACAAGGAAACTAAAGAAATTAGAAAATTTGTTGGGGATAATATTATAATTTATAACAATATATATACATATATATGAGTTGTAGCCAGTCCTAGTTATTGCAGTATCATAAGAATTTAATATTTAAATGAAAAGTCACCATTTTAAATGATCGATTGAATCAGATCCTTGTTGGACTCAATGCCCATGCTTGTTTCAAGGCAACATGGACTCAAAGAACTGAAAAATGGATGTGTGTAGCAAGAAATATTATTTACATAATGCATATGATACACTGACAGCGAATTAAATTAAACCATGCAAAATAGGAACCATAGTAACCAGATATGTCGATGGAGCATGTGCTGATATGAACTACAAATCAGAAAAGCCTTTGTTACATCAGCAAATATTCATCAATATCGGTAAACAAGGGCTTCTTTAAAAAGAGCTTTTGTCTGTACACAATGAAGAACTAAGCAATCAATAAACTTATTCAGATATATCTTAAGGAAAGTGGAAAAAAAGGTCAAGTGCACGGCTTTTAGAGGAAATGTAAGGCCCTGTGTTGTACTAATGTACAATTTATTTGCCTCCCTATTCCATACACACTGGACCCCTAGCTGGTGATTCAGACCATTGAAATAATAGGCCTCATCATAGATAAAGGATAATTGGAAGATCCTAACTCTTAGCCTCTGATAAATGGTCTAGAAATTAAGAACAGAATGCAGCAATTGCAAATGTTGAAAAAGAACCCCAAAAATTCTATCATTAGCATTTTCCAATATGAGGGAAATCTTTTGGACATACAAATTTCTTAACGATCCTATCACATCAGCCACCTGGATAACCAAAATACAGGTACTGTGTGTATGGAATAGGGAAGCATATAAGGAGCATAAAGAAGGGAATTGATTGCAGCACAAGACCTGATATTCCCTTAAGGATTTTCTTTTCCTGGAAAGGTAACTAAAAATAGTTAGTAGCGGTGGTAGATGATTCCTGAAAATGAAATGCTCAAAACATGAAATGGGGAACTAGTTTCAGCAGCAGCTGTATTAGAAATGCCAGTAATGCTGCAGGACTTTAGCATCTCTGAGAATTGACCTAAATTGGATAGAGAATGTTGACAAGCTTCATGGGGTAGAACAAGTCCAAGAAATAGATAC
This sequence comes from Litsea cubeba, assembly GCA_012931725.1. Taxonomy (NCBI): domain Eukaryota; kingdom Viridiplantae; phylum Streptophyta; class Magnoliopsida; order Laurales; family Lauraceae; genus Litsea; species Litsea cubeba. The sequence goes on from CM022948.1 coordinate 35,156,144, forward strand.
AAACAAACTCATGGACATGGGGAACGGGTCCCAATAGATGCTATAGCAATACCCAGATCTATAATTAATGGGTTCTCCAAGAATGAACCTTTCTAGGTTCTGTGATTCAGCATTTTCTCCCAGAAACATGGATCACTTATGCGAAGCGAAAAACTAAAGTTTCAATTTCAAATAAGGGAAACATAACAATAAAAAAGAATTAGATTACCAGAAAGCATACCTAATATGACAGTTGGTCCAGACAGTTCTTTTGTGAACTTTGTGATCCTTGTGGAATCCGTCGACCTAGTCCCTGATATGGATCTCTGCACATCGCCAGATGTATTCTCACTGTTTGTGCCTGATGATTTCAACTTACCGACATTTGACTTGTTTATTGTGTTTCCAGAACTCAGAATTTTTCCCTACATGAAAAACAACTCTATTTTAATGAGAAAGAAAACTTTTTCCCTACATGAAAAAAAAAATTTCTTCTAATAAGAAAGCCTTCAATTAAGTTCCTGGAGATATTGCCCCAAAATGAGTACATCAAGAACGAATCAGCATTTGCAAGCCTGGCAAGATTACCTCAGACGATCTATCCACATGCTCATCTGGTCCAATATCATTCTCGGAATAACTCTTTTCCATAATTGGAGACAATACGGGTGACCCACATTCTTGCAGAGGCTCTGATTTCTGAGTTAACAAAACTTTACCAGGAAAACTACGACCTTTAAGCAACCTGCATAATATTAGATATACAAATACAATATTCCAAATAACATTAGAAACTATTATAATTCTGCGTTTATGTTAGAATAATATATGAAGAAGAAGAAACAAAGAATCTCCCAAGAGTGCAGGCAGTAAAATGATCTCAGGGAATAAAATTTCTCTTTCAACTGACATAATGATCCCTATTGTTCGCAGTCAACTATATATTTGAAAGAAAATCTCTCCTCGGGCAAAGTCGCTTGCCCACTCTTCCTTGTAATAAGTTGCAAATATCTTTAGAGAACCAAGGTCAAAAGATGTCCAAACGCTAGTGTCCAACAAGTGTAACGTACAATCCAACTATTATCCTATTATAGCGCCCAGCAAGTACTTCGATGTGGATAATTGACAAGAGTCTATTTGAGGTGTTTCAGCATTTCAAAATCCCATTGTTTAAGGTTCCAAATTTCAAGCTTTTTTAGTCAAAACTTACAATTTTTGGATTTTATTAATTTTAGCCAAATTACAGTTTCATATGCTATTCAGGTTATCTGGACACATTAACTATGTGGTTTGGAGTTTAGTTAGGGGTCTTAACTATTTTAATAAGTCTTGATTGGGTTGGTTTAGGAGTATCTTTATATATGTTGTGGATGAATTTCAATATAAGTCATCTTTTTGTCCCCTAATCACTGAGATCTGGTCTTATCTTCACAGCGAAAGTTCTAAGGTTTGTTGCTTTTGGGAGAGATTGTGATCCTTTCCCTTTGTTTTACACACTGGCCATGCTAAAAATTCGGCAATTACATCTGAAACAGCTGATTGGAAAATGCAGCAGTTGCATTTTCCAAATGAATTCTCCACTTTGGTCATTAGACCATTAGTTAATAAAAAACCTCACAAACATTCACGTAAATCCAGAATAAGAAATGCAACAAATCAAACAAACCCAATATAACTTCTCATTCAACTCATACGGGTCCGCATGTGAGTCCAAAACAAGAGAAACCTCGTGGCTCTATTAGAATTTGCCAACAACTATAACGCATGCTCAAGATTTTCTCAAATCAGAGAAACACCGAGGAGCCAGCAAAGTAATGATTATCCAACCAAACATATTGATAGAAACTCTATAAATACAAGCTCAATAAATGAGGCTTATGTACTGAAAATGAGAAGAACAGTCCGGCGTAAATCAGCTATTCCAGAGATCATCTGGTTTGTGGCAATACTCTCCAGTATTCAAACCTGTTCCAAGCTTTCAATATGAACCAACAGAGTTCAAGAACCATAACCAAGATGACACTGAAGACCACAATATCATATTTTTAACGCAAAAAATAAGCAACCATGACCATGTTGAACTTTTGCCATCAGTCCCCAGCTGTGAGAACACCAAAATAATAGCTAATGAATAATAATCAAATATCCATATTTTCTGGCATTCAAAACGCAAAATTAGAAAAAACCCAGATGAGTTTTCTAGCTCAATTGTTCGAATGATCACTAGAACGACTTCCAGATCTCCCACATCATTCCATTTTAAAGGCACTCCAGCTTCCAGAGAAGGAAAAGAAAGAAAGAGGAGCAAATTACAACTACAGAATCCAAAGAAAGCCTCTTTTTGACTTCAGGAGATCAGAACAATCAAGAGATCTAAAGGGCCACAGGCAAAATCGTTTCCATGAAAACCCCATCACTACAAATGCAGAAATGGAAATGACCCAGATCGATTTTTCTGCTTTGGTGAACGAAACAAAGAGATCAATATCATTTCATACGAGGTCTTGAATGCCAATGAAATTTTTTCTAACTAAGCATTTCAAAAACAAAAAGGAAAAGCAAACACAGAGCTTTGAAGAATCTGAGAATTGGACATACCCCTGAACGTTTCTGAGGGTTTGATTGAATCTCCAGTCGCTGCTGCTGCTTTCCTTCCTGTGCTCTTCCTCTCTGGTATTGCTGTTGTTCTTCATGGTTCGCTTGCAGCGAGCATGGTGTTAGAATTTTCTTCTCTATCTACTCTTTTCAACCAAGAAAAGCAAAACTGAGAGAAGGATTTGTCCCTATGGTCCTGGTCCAAAAGGCTTTGATCCGGACCATTGATTTGATGGGCCAGAAATAACTATGATTAACGCTTTCTATGCTATTTTCTTGAATGTAGATCCTGCGAGGCAGGCCCCATGAATCGATTACGGACCGGTCTATAAAACCCGGAATTCATGCTGTGTAAGATACTTATTAGAGGATTTTATGGAAAAAGTTTTGGAATTTAGTCATTTCTCGTGAAGGTCGTGTATATTGTGTAGCACAAACGGGTCCGGACCTTTTCCGTTTTCTTTTAAATGTTGAGGGGAGGGGTGCTAGCATCGCTCGTGTCTTATAAGAGCGACACAAAACACAAAACTCCTTTTAACATTGAAGAATATGTTCCAATAACAATCTTATACTGGTACATTATCATATAGAACTTACCCTCGAACGGTGGAAAACTTGTAACTACAGCTTTTTCCACACATATGAATTGTGGAAAACTTATATTCGCGGCTTTTCCACCTGTATGAACAGTGGAAAACTTATTTTTGCAGCTTTTCCACCGATCTATATTCGGTATGGAGAAATATGAAGGAGACAATAAAGAAGAATACGTGAGAAGCGACGCTAGCGTCCCCTAGATTTTTCTAGGCGACGCTATTGTCGCTCACAAAAAGTACAAAAAAGTTATAAAAAAAATTAGTGGAAAGACCGAATTTGTGCTGCACAATCTTCGAGACCCTTTCGTGAGGAATTGTCAAATTCTGTGATTTTTCTCGTAAAATCCTCTACTTATTAACATCAAATCTTGTTAGGCAACCAAATCCTATAATATAATATAAATTACTGTAAAGTTCGATCGACAAATGTGAAATCTCAATTTTAAGGATTTCATTCATCCGGTCCAAGTGTGTATTTCTTTGCTTATCATTCGATATTTAGGAAATTCTCAATTAAAATAGAGATTGAGAAACTAAATTATTAATTCTGCTGAGTGCAATATATACAAAATGGGTGTAATAAGGTCATAACGATATTGTCACGACAATAATTCTCTCAAAGAAATGTACTAAAACCTAATCCGTTAAATCTGTATTTTTTTATTAACTAATTCATTCAATCAGTGTCTAAGGCTAATTTGTATTTTGTTTTTGGTAAAAACACAAAAACATCACATGAAAAAAAGCCCTCCAACTGAATAAATAAACAAACAAATAAATAAATAAAAGGATTTAACCGAAAAAAACACTTAATCCGGACGTGTTATGCAATCAAAAACTTTAGCAAGTGGGGCACCAATTAGAGCAATTGGGCCCAATTTTCATTTTTTTTTACCTATTTGGCACATCGTCAGCGCCGACATTATTTACACTGAATAAGGTCGGCGATGACCTTGTCCGCGAAGCCTATATAATCCGATTTGGAGCTTCATTCTTCCCACTTCTCCAAAATCGCAAAGAGGTCGTTTCCTTGAGTATTGTATAGCTACAACTGGAAATGAAACAACACTGCTCTCTTTTTTGCATTTTCTATATTAACCAAGTTGCCTAACTCTCTGGGTTTGCAGATTGTGAAATATTTCCTGGATACAAAAACATTCCAGAAGGTGAAATTCGTGTATCCAAAGAATGAAGAGAGCATTGAGCTAATGCGGCAGTGCTTCGATGTTGAGATCCTTCCTGCTGAGTTTGGAGGGAAAGAAGGTTCGCATTATGACCATGAGGAGTTCTCAAGTTTGATGGCTCGGGATGATGTAAAAGCCACTAGCTTCTGGGGTTTAGATAAAAAATTAACCTGCACCAGCAATGGCCAGTTGGGTGCAGAAGTGGCTCCAGAACCAGTGCTTGTAACCAGACAAGGCAACTGATCAAGCCCCAATTGTCAAAACTAGATAGTAATAATGCTACTACATTACAATTCCGTGGAGCTTAAGAATTTTCCTACTCATGAAACTGTAGATGGGTGTGGAAGGATCAACCGAGGGTATGAACTGATCTGGTTTTTACTACGTATCATTTTATTAACAGAAGCTGGAATACCTGTTCCATTTTAACCTTGAACAGTTAAAAGCTGGATGATTTCTTGTATTTCATTTGCATATATATGGCTTATACTCCTTCCTTAATTTACATGGTTCTTCCCTATTTCTTCCCGTGCCATTCTATGAATTGTTTAGTTTTGATAGTAGTGCCTGAAAGATAGGACGTCTCTGAATTAGGTTTTGATGTAGGGAGATTTTTCTCAAGTGGCACTTTAAACTGCATACTAATCATCCTTATCCTTGAAGGAACTTGCTGGTCCCAGATGGGTATCGAAACTGAGCTCGCCGAGAACCTTGTGCGTTCCGGTGTGAAGTGGACCTGCGAACTCGCTACGAATGCTCTTAGATCTTCTGGATGATCAACCAAGAGTTCCCATCTCCCTTATATAGAGTAATCCCTAGGAGTTACAACTCTATCTGAACTCTACCCCTCCCGGAATCCCACATCTCCTGACCAGCGTGGGATATCTGCCAAACCGAGAGTCTGAACTTGATCCAAACTCTATCACCAAGAGTTTGATCCTTATCTGTCTCAATCAAATCAAGACTTGTTGGGAGTTCATCCGCAGCACATCGCCAGGCTTTGTCTGGCGTGGGCCCAATGGCAGTTGGGCCACACAATTTTCCTAACAATCTCCCACTTGGCTCGAATGTCATGGTTGACAAGCGTGCCAATGTACATCAAATGTATTTAAGTCCCATGTGCATCACATGCCTCACAAATTCTTCCACTGGCAACGGTTTGGTGAGAGCATCAACCATCAATTCCTTAGAAGGCAAATAAGAAATTTCAATTTCTCCATTCTCAGCCTTCTCTCAGACAAAATGATATTTTATCTCAACATGCTTTGATCGGCTGTTAAATTTTGGCTCAGTCACCATTGACATGGCAGACATACTATCTACGTTCATTGGGATAGGCTGATCCACACTGATTAAATCAATACCACATAAAAAGTTTCTTAACCAGACAGCCTCCTGAACTGCAGTATGACAGGCTATATACTTTGCCTCGGCCATAGACATGGCCGTTGAGGTCAGTTTCTTTATACCCCAAGAGATCGCACCTCCCCCCAGGGTATACACATAGCATGTGGTCAACCTTCTTTTGTCTAAGTCACCGGCCCAATCCTCATCGAAATAGCCACGCAATTTCAGGTTATCACCTTGATAACATAGTTGAAACTTCAAGGTGCCTTTGATGTACCGTGGAATCCTCTTAACTACATACCAATGAGGTAATCCATGGTTACTTAGGAATCTACTCACGAGACCCACTGCGAATGCAACATCCGGTCTCGTACATAGCATCGCATACATGATGCTTCCCACAACCTGAGCATATGGCTTGCCCCGCATCATTGCCTTATCTTCCTCAATCGTGGGCTCCTGTTTGCTTGACAATTTTTCACTTTTGCTAATGGGAGTATCGAGTGGCTTGCTCATCATCATATCAAACTGTTTTTACACAATTTCCAAATAGGACTCCTGTGACAAAGTCAATAACCGATTCGGCCGGTCGCGGGTGATCTTTATGCCCAGTACATATATAGCCTCACCCATGTCCTTCATCTCGAATCTTGACTTCAACCACTGTTTGATTCCATTGACGGCATCCAAATCATCACCAACAATCATGATGTCATCCACATACAATGACAAATATAAATAATCACTCCAACTATGTTTAACATAGAAACATATATCGACACTATTGGGGAAAAAACCAATTTCACTTATGGCCTGGTGAAATTTCTTTTATCACTGCCTCGATGACTGTTTAAGTCCATAGAGTGCCTTTTGTAATTTGTACACCTTGCCCTCATGACCTTGCACCAAAAAACATTCAGGTTGTTTAATGTAAATCTCTTCATCCAATTCGCCATTCAGGAAAGCAGTTTTTACATCCATTTGGTGCAATTCCAAGTCATGATAAGCCACAACCACCATAAGGAGAAATTTTATGACCGGGGAGAAAGTTTCATCGTAATCAATTCCTTCCACTTGCTTGAAACCCTTGGCCACCAACCGTGCTTTGTATTTATCCAAGCAACCATCCGAATTGAATTTCTTTTTAAGAACCCATTTACAACCGATGGCCTTTCGACCTTTGGGTAGATCGACTAATTGCCACACCTGGTTCTTATGAATTGATTCAATTTCTTCTCTCATAGCATTCATCTAATTTTCAGCATCATGCCCATTGATTGCTTGATAGTAGGATGTCGGATCCAAATCCTCCACGATTTCCACTAAACTGCAATAATCATCCAGATATGACGGATGTTTCCTTATCCGAACGGGTTTATTTTGTTCTGGTTGTTCCTCATCAAGTGGGCCCTGGCCAGGGGTTAAATTTCCAACGTCAACCACGTCGGACCCCCCACTCGCTTGAACATCCTTATCCTTAGAGATCTCATAGAAACCCACCATTCGTGGTCTATTTCTAGGATTACCCGTTGGATTCTTAAGGAAATACACATCTCGACATTCCATGATTATTTTATTATCGTGATCATACATACAAATATCCTTTTGAATGACTTGGGTAGCCAACAAACGAGCAATTCTTTCTCGTTTTTTCCTGCAATTTGTGTCTTCCTTGTGGCGATAACAGGACATGTATGGGGCAGCCCCAAACTTTTATATGTTCCATTTTAGGTTTGGCTCCAGTCCATAACTCATACGGGGTCTTGGGCACAGATTTAAAGGGCACCTTGTTCAATATATATTGTGCAGTATTAATTGCCTCTCCCCGCAAATACAGCGGAAGTTCCGCGTGGCTCATCATGGACCTAACCATGTCCATAAGTGTTCAATTTCGACGTTCAGCCACGCCATTTTGTTGTGGGGTGTAAGGGATCGTATACTCATGTATGATTCCCTCTCTTGCACAATATTCTTTGAACAGCTCCAAAGTGTACTCCCCCCTCTATCGGATCGAATCCGTTTAATTTTCTTGCCCTTTTGATTCTGAACTTCAGCAGTATATATTTGAAAAATTTTTAATGCCTCATGTTTATGTTTAATCAAGTAGATATAACCATATTTGCTGAAGTCATCAATGAAGGTAATGAAATATATCTCCCCCATCCTAGTATGAACATTTAAGGGTCCACATATATCTGTGTGTATCAGGTCTAGCAATTCTGAATTTCTAGTTCCCTTTGGTAATGGTTTCTTGACCATTTTCCCACTTAAACATGGTTCACATGTAGGGTATTCCACTTTTCCAATATCAGGTAAAAGTCCATCCCTAACCATTCTAGTTATTCTGTTCTTGTTAATGTATCATAATTGTAGTGCCATAATAATGCCAAACCATTAACACATTCATTCACACACATAGAATAATTGGAACTAGATTTTATTGCAACTTTAGAAGTGTCCAGTAAATATAATTTGTCATGAAGCAAACCAGAAATACAGATTTTTCCATTGAGCCTAATAGTAACCTTATCAGTAGTGAACCTAATTTCAAAACCACTAAATGCAATCTGACTGACGGAAATCACGCTCCTCCTCATGCCACGAGCGAAGAAGACATTTGACAAATATAGTGATTTTCCAGTTGGCAAGGGAATTTTGATTTTCCCCACCACCAACACATCACAGATTGTCTCATTCCCCATGTATATATTATGTTCTCCAGCTTTAATTTCTTGGAATTCAATGAAATCTGCTTTGGTCCTCGAGATGTGGCCAGTAGCCTCGGAATCGGTCCACCAGTTGCTTTCATTGGTGTCCACCATCATGGATTCCATGATCATATCAATATAATCTTTACTTCCGTGTGGTACCATGTTCTGTTGCCCATTCTCACCCTTTTTCTTTTTATTTTTATCCTAATAGTCCGCACGAAAATGCCCAGGCTTCCCGCAAATAAAGCAACGTCCCTTTTTCTTTTGTTGCACTTTAGCTTTCCCTTTGCCCTTATACTTCCTTTTCCCCATAGTAGCCATCGAGCCACTAGCAGAATTGCTTTGGGCAAGCAAAGCAGTAGGCACAACACCACGGACAGCCTGCCTTTGTCCTTCAGCAATTAATTCAGCCTCAATATCTTTAACGGTCAATGTTTTCTGGAGGCTTAGGGTCTGAGAAACATTCTTCCATGAAGGTGGGAGACTTTGCAACATATACAATCGTTGCAACTCCTGGTCCATATCCCTTCCCAAAGCAATCAAATTCCTCAATCTTATATTCATCTGGTCAATGTGGTCATTGATCGAGGTTCCTTCAGGCATTTTATAATTAACATAATTTAAGAATGCCTCCATAAGGTGGGACACAGTGGATGCATCGTATTTTATAATTATTTGATCATAAATTTCTTTTGCTAACAGAAGTCAGTTGCTCAAATTGCTTGACCAAATCATTGGAAATAAATCCAAGTAACAGATGCCTTGCTGATTCATTATCATATTCCCAAGTATCAAAGAGATCTTTATCTTCCTTGTAAGCATCATCAGCAGGCTTCTCAGGTGTCTTTTCTTTAACAACATAAGAAAGACCCTCAAAATGCAACAAGGCATCCATCCGACGCTTTCAAATGGGTAAGTTCTTCCCATTGAAAATATCGACCTTAGCGAGATCGTGCAGAGCAGATTTAGCAGTAGACATATCTGAAAGAAAATAAATAAAGTCCAGTTACCACTGACCGTGATCGCAGTCCAAAAAATTTAGAATGATGGAATGCCGATCTGTCACGTCTACCAAATAGTGCTCGTCACCACGAATCTGCAGATCCAAACCGCTCGTCGATCGGAGGTCGGATGAAGAAGTTATGGACGGTCAAAGTTACTGTTGACCAAGGAGGTCGGGACCCGCGCTTACGTCAGTGTCTGCGTTGCGCTAACGTCAACGTTCGTAGAAGCCGTTGCAACAGTTCTCTATAATGATGTGGGCTGGGCCGAAAACGGGTCGAGTTGGATCTCTGGCCTGACCCGACCTGTTCTGACTTGCGCTGGAACAGGAACACTGCAGAGGCTGGACCGGACCTGTTGCACGCGTCCCGGGGTGAGAAGAGGACTTTTTCTACTGACGCACGTCCCGAGACAGCAAAACAGTGACGTGTTGTCCCTTCACAATGGAAACCGAAGAAAAACTTGAAGCCACACGATTCGTGAGATGAGAAAAATTATTTTTCCTTGAACACGTGATCTATCCTTGTCACACGCCAAAAGGAAACCTTGTTGTCTCCTTGCAACAGTAATACACGCAACCAATAAAGAAAACACGATGAACAGAGTGCTTCCTCTTCTCGTCTCCTTCTTCCCTTCTGCTGCAGAGAGCAGAGTGCAAGACAATGACGATGAGGAGTTCCTAGATCTGACGATCCACAGCCTTATCGTAGGATCTAAACCGTCAAACGCACGGATCAGGGCTCTGATACCAATTGAAGGAACTTGTTGGTCCCAGATGGGTGTCGGAACCAAACTCGCCAAGAACCTTGTGTGTTCCGGTGTGAAGTAGACCCGCGAACTCGCTACGAATGCTCTCAGATCTTCTAGATAATCAACAAATAGTTTCCATCTCCCTTATATAGAGCAATCCCTAGGAGTTACAACTCTATCCGGACTCTACCCCTCCTGGAATCCCACATCTCCTGACCAGCGTGGGATATCTGCCAAACCGAGAGTCTGAACTTGATCCAAACTCTATCACCAAGAGTTTGATCCTTGCCTGACTCAACCATATCAAGACTTGTTGGGAGTTCATCCGCGACACACCTCCGGGCTCGATCTGGCATGCGCCCAATGGCAGTCGGGCCACACAATTTTCCTAACAATCCTTGCATAGACTTTTCCATTTCCTTGATTAGTACTGGTGACTAACTTACGTCCAAACCTGTCTCTCAAGCACCTGCCGTTTCTCAATGCGTGTGTTGGGGAACTTCAAGGGTGTTGTGGTTCATTATCAGCAAATAGCATTAGCTTTTTTGCATGCCAAGCAAGTTGCAAAAGGGAGGTACAAGAGTCATTATGAAGGGATGGGAAGAGCCAAGTTCATCCCCATCTGATCATCATAACCTTTGATTTTAAGCGCCCATAGTTGGACTTATGAGAGAGAGAGAGAGAGAGAGAGGGAGAGAGGAAGTGCAGGCATTCCACGCGGCATAATTGTCCTAACCACATGTATTGAGACAAAATTCACCCATTACCAATATCTTCCCTGGACATCCTACCCACATGAATCTCTCTCTCTCTCTCTCTCTCTCTCTCTCTCTCTCTCTCTCTTCCAAAGCAGGGGTGGATGAAGGGGGGGCCCGGGGTGGCTGCAGCCCACCCAAGGTTTCAGCCCAAAAAAAAAAAAAAATTTTATATGGGTTGTTTTCTTGTTTTTTTCAGTTCATATTTTGAGTAATTCAAGATATCTATTGTATTCTATCTCTCTCTTTTTCTTGGTTCTGGAAAGAATTCATCTTTTGTTACTGTTTCTTCTTCTGGGTCCTTTTATCAAAATCCCTTTCTCCTTTTGCGTACATGTGATTTCTTTCAAATACAATCTTTTCTCTGTGATTGTTTTTTCATGTGCTGCTCTGTTTTCTTCTCCCTTTTTGATTCACAGATCTCTCCATGTTTGCATAATCTCAAATGGATTTCCTTCAAATCATTTGTTCCTCTTCTCTTATCTTAAATTTGCAGGGATTGCACAGAACACCAACAATGAGAGGACACATTCGGGAACTGGGATTGCATTTTCGAGCCGTTTGGATGAGGTTTCCCCATACAAACAGATCCTTCCCATTACTCCCACTTTAAAGATTTTTAGTTTTGCAGAGTTGAAGAAGGCGACTAGGAACTTTAGTCCCGATAGACTTCTTGACGAGGTAGGTTTTGGGAGGGTTTTCATGGGTTGGATTGATGAGAAGACATTTGCACCAACCAAGGCCTGGAGTGGGATGGCTATTGCAGTATTGCTGTCAAGAAATGGAATTCAGACGGCTTCCAGGGAAGGGAAGAGTGGCATGTATTTTCCATTCAATCCAATATTTATTTGGCAAAATTTGAGGGAAATAAAAAAGAAAAAGAAAAATAGGTTGGCCGGGTTGTGGTGCATGGAAAAAAACCACGCCTGGGCCATTGACTAGTGCCGACCCATTCTTCAAGTTATAAATGAGCATCAATGTTTTTGTATTTATTTTAATAGTTTAATTTTATTTCAAATTAAAGAACCTAATGAATCCTTCTCGACATATAGATAGTGTTTTCAATACACTTTCTAAAGAAGCAATTGCAAATAATCGGTTGCTTCTCCGAAATATTATTCAATGTATTCGGATGCTTGCACTACAAGGGTTTCCTTTTAAAGGACATGATGAATAGAAGAATTTTTTATAGTTTTTGGTGAGACATTGTTGCTATTTTTTTAGTGTAAGTTAAGTGCAGTACCCCCAGATTAGAGGTCCTGGATCCGCCCCTGTTCCAAAGAGACCTTTTGGCATATTTTAGGCTGGTTAGCCAAAATGGGGTACTCTTTCAATTCATGAAGTGTGAGATATAGAATGTATGTATTCACGGGTCCAAAATGATGACCCTCACAGTGAATGACATGTACAAAAAGATGACCCTTACAGTGAATGGCACATGTACAAAACCATATTCTCTCAAATTTGGATAAATAACCGCATTCTCTTTATTCACCATGTATTTTCAAGTCACAACTAAATGTAATAAATAGCCATAGTCTCTCAAATATGGACAATAACCGCATTCTCTTTTATTCACCATGTATTTTCAAGTCACAACTGAAAGTAATAAATAGCCATATATCCCTAGCAAACTGAGAATGTTTACATGTACTAATAGCACTGTATGGCATAACATGCTACCTCCACAGTGGTAGATCTCTTATAATGAGCAGTAATCATTCTCAATATTCTAGGTTTTGTATAATTTTAGGCTTCCTTTTTTTTTTTTATAGAAGTTGTAACTTTTCCAGGCAACTTTTGGCTAAAATGCATTAATATAGGGTCAGTGATGACCTTAGCTTTGTAAAATAAGGTCACCACCGACGCATGCTTACTTTTTTTTTTTTTAACAAAAGTTGTAACTTTTCCAGGCTTTTTTTTGTTAAAATGCTAATACAGCGTCGGTGATGACCTTAGCTTTTATAAAATAAGGTCACCACCGACGCAGGTATCCTAATTTTTCGACCAAAAATTGTAACTTTTCCATGCATCCTCAAGTATATTTAGTGCTACAGCGTCGGTGATGACCTTATTTAAACAAGAAAAAAATGAATTGCTGGGATTACATCAAAATACAACTATGTGCTTCAAATAAGATTTGTACAAGCACAAATCATGATGGACAACATCCAAGCACAAACAAACCACAGCATTCAATTGACATTCACTCAACATCCCATATACATACAATTAAGAAAGAATTGAATTAATTTCCTAAGTTTACATCAATAGTATTTTCGAAGTTCACACCAACAAACAAACCACAGTAATTCCTAAGGCAAGATTTCCATATGTAAGCATTGGTAAAATCAAAACCATTGATCAAGTACAATCCCAAATCCTAGTAGCATAGATTTTGAGAGGCTAATCCTAGCATATGAACCCATTCACATTGTTAAAATGAAGAAACACAAAAAGGAACACATGAACCACTAGTGGCATTTGACCGTATACAACATCCTCAAGTTTTGAAAATAAAAATAACTCCCTTAAACTTTTCTGGAAGTGTTAAAACAAACTCATATCGTCCATCGTCCTTCTCAATTGAAAATTCCCCAAATCTGAAATCTACAAACCTTAATCAATGCAAACAATATACAAATCGAATACAATGTGCGGGATGGCGGGAAAACAAAAGGAAGGGAAAATACAAAAACATCGACAAGGATTCAAAAAAGGAAGGAGAAAAATACATCTGGGGTGTCGGTCGAAATCACAGACGATTAAAAAAACATTAGGAGCAAAGAGAAGCAGTTGAGGAATTCATTTTGAAGGCTGGTGGTTATGGAAATAGAAGCAACCGCTCTTCGTCACTCGTCCAAGGTCAGTCTCGACGGTATGGTGGAAGAGAGAAGAGAATAATGAAAAAAAACAGGAATATCAGTCCTAATATGATCGCGAACAGGGTCATCGCCTACCTTATTCAAGTGTAAATAAGGTCGACGTCGACGATGCGCCAAATAGGTAAAAGAAAATGAAAATTGGGCTCAATTGCTCTAATTGGTATCCCATTTACTAAGGTATTTAATTGCGTAACACGTCCGGATTAAATTTTTTTCTTCCTATTAAATCCTCAATAAATAAAAGCAGGGGGGATTATTTCATGAAGCCCATTCAGTCATTCCATTGGAATCCGCCCATATAAAATCTCTAGAAAAGCGTCCCTCCCGCAAAAAGAAAGTGGGCAACGTTGAGAGACAAAGAGGGAAAATGCAGTGAAGGGGAAAGTGAGATTCATGAAAGGGTTTTGGAAAATGCAGCGGAGAGATTCGGAAAACCTACAAATCTCATAAGCACAATATGTAAACGAAGGTACTCTTTTTCTTCTTCCTGAAATTTCCAACTGAAACCTTTAAATCAGGAGCTCAAGACTGAAAGTACCAACGATTCCTGTTCTTCATAGTTTATATTTATCTTTTTCATTCGAGCCCATGGCTAAAATACGGAAAAAATCTCATCTTTATGATTCCATTTAGATATGGTTGATATTGCAATGTATGTATGTATGTATGTAATTGCAACATTTAGATGTGGGAATGTAGTGATTTTGTGATGTTGTTGGCTGGCCAAATGCAATGTTAGAAAGATTGTAAGATGAAAATGATGAAATATTCGGTTATAGGGTTTGAAGGGTCTTTTTTTATTGTGCCCCTTTTAATGTTCTAAGGTGGGCTAATGAAGCTTCTATTAGAATGTAGAGTAAAAACTTGAACTTTGCTTTGTAATGGCTAATGAATGTTGGTGGGAAGTCTAGAAATGAAAACAAAATAAATCTGCACATAGGAACAGAGAGTAACTACATTTGTTGCATGCAAATCAAGTAGAATATTGAACTGCTTTACTGGTTTCCCACGCTTGTAGAAAATAGAGAAGAAAATTGTAGGGGTGTTTCTAAAATGATTACTTGAACAAAGTGATCCTTTTAAAGAAACTCAGGAACCAAGAACTACATGTGTGATACGACGGACTGTGCTTGTTAAAGCTCAAATAGGCTTTGGAGATAATGTTATAAAAAAAAAAGGCTTTGGAGAGAAACCAAGAGCTACATGTGTGAGTTACACACGCAGCCGGACTTGGCCTGATCTAACCTGACCTAACACGTGCGTGTGAAAGAATTTTTCCCAAAGACCCACATGGTTCCATCTTTTAGGTTATATCACAAATCCATGTCCACATTTCCACATATAAGGAGTGAAAGTCCTCTAAAGTTTAACTGATGTGGGAAGAGAAAAACCTCTTACAGAAACAATAACATCATCATCATTTAAGCCTTGTCCCAACTATGTTAGGGTTAGCTGCATGAATTGTGTTTCTTATTCCGATCTATCCTAAGCCAAATCCACCTCTCTTACAACACTTGTACAAAATAAAAATAAAAAACCTTGTTTTGCTATATATTAAATCCTCATAAGAAAAATATGCCGGGGAATTGTCAATCGATTTGTTTTTCAATTTTTTCAGTGTTCATGCTTGTTTTTAGAAACATTAATAGCAGCCGAATGGGGAAATAATTGAGAAGTGTAAATGTAATAGAATCACAATCTTTTTTTGGCCAATAATGATAATATTTATTTATCCGGTTGTCCTTACTTTTGCTTCATTCAGGTTACCCTTGTTTTTCAGGCTCCCATTTATCTTGATGCTCAAGCTGATATAGGGTAGGGTTCGGATCTGAGGCTACAAGGCATCATCAGACCAGTGATTGTTGTTTTGACTTTTGAGACTAAGCGCTTTTTCCGTGGGTGCCAATGTTGAAAAAAGATTTGTAGAGCTATGGAGTGTTTCGGTGCTAGTGCTCGTCTAAAATGTGAGTGCCCAGACAAGGGTTAGGAGCATGGTTTAAAAACTTGGACTCGGCACATACCGAGTCGGGTCCTATGGGACTCGGACTCAAGCCATGGGACTGAGCCGTATTACTCAGCAAAGTCCTAATGTGAAGGACTCGGCCCTTCAACCAATTTTCTTTGAAATTGGGACTCGGCCCATGCAACTCGGCCTCGGCTGAGTTGGGTCCTGAGTCCGATTTTTTAAACCTTAGGAGTTCCTTAGTTCACATTAGTTCACATTGGCTTTCTGTGGTATCAATCCAATGTTGAGTTCACTGGTGTTTTTAGCATTATTTGGATAGCAAAGATCAATTCACATATTATTATTCATACATGTAAGCAGACCATAGTTAATTAAATTTGTCTAAAATGGCTTTCAAACTGTGAAATGTTAGTTTCAAAACAAATCGCAATTTGGTCATTAGTGTGGCCCACATCTAAAATCCAAACTGCTTAAAAGCACTTTCCCAACTTGTGCTATCTGTGGGCCAAATTTCACTCCAAACTAAGTGTTTTTTTTTTTACATGATTACACAATCAGATTGATCACACGTAACGTGAGATCAAATAATGTGTTCTACATGTTATCCATTAGATGGCAGGCATTACTCCATTTTGAGTGAAATTCTGCCCATATCTAATGTAGAGTGGTTAGGACTAGCCAGTCTCTAGCTTACATTGATTTTGATTTTCTTTTTTTTTTAATTTTTATGTTAGCAGTCCATTTAATGGCTCGAGCCAATAAATATATAATTTTATTACTCATCATCTTTTTGTTAACATGACCGTGTTTTTAAGTATAAACAGGTGTTCTCATTTGTTTTCCACCCAATCAAGTGAATAGGAATTCGATCTTTGAATGCTTGGATCTTCCGCAAAATGTATTTTAATCTTCTAAAATCAGTGTAAAAGATCCCTAAAAGCCTCACAAAGCTTGGATAAAAGACATGTTAAAGGGCTCTTTTCTAATAGAAATCAGCAAGAATTTAGGAAGGAGACTGCCCTAGTGGGGGTTTGACTTGGTGAAGTTGACTCAAATGGCCGATTTTGAAACCATGGTAGAGATAAAGTTGTGTTACACTGTTACATAAAGATTTTATGAAGTTGATGACACAGTTATCATTTTTGTGGAAAATCGTTATATTGTGTTATTTATATGTCAATAACTGGCGATGAGTTGTCAAACATGTATTTTTGACTCTTCTCTATCATGATTTGGGAAGTGCTTTCATGTGTGCATCCTAGGGCTGAATAAAACCGGACCGCAGACCGGACCGGACCGGATTTGTAGTTTTAGTAGTACAAATCCGGTCCGGTCCGGACCGGATTTGGAAAACCGGTCATATCCGGTCCAACCGGACCAGACCGGATTTGTACTACTAAAAGTCTAAAACCATCGTTACTTCCAAAATCTCCATCACCATCTCCTCAACATATCCATATCGATCTAGGGTTTTTAATTCGCAAAGCATAAATCCTCTTCTCTCGCGTGCTTCGGAGAACATTTCTCGATCTCGAACGCCATTTCTAGGGTTTCTAAAACATCTCTTTCATCGATCCCTCCAAAAACAACATGCAGAGGTAATCTTTCTAAACCAATCATCTCATCAATGCCGATTCCAACTCGATGCTAGGGCTTGACGTTTTCCCCCTAATCTGGGAGAGTTTTGAGTAGGCGAATGGAGAATCGATGTATTGTTTCTATGTGATTGTGTTGTCTATTTTGAAGATTAGTAGAATATGTTAGTACCACTTGATCCAAGGCCCATATACAAAAGCCCATGTACAATAGGCCCATGCCCATAAATCACGTGGGACTAGTTTGACTCATCATCAATATGTATATATTTTCATTCCATAAGTAGGAAGTGGTAATTATATTCTTTATGTTGTTTCCTTGTAAAGAGATTCTAATTGCCTTGTAATTGCCTTGATTAAGGCTACAAAGTATTATAAATAGAGCAATGATCGATCAAGAAGATCATAAAATTCCAAAAGTTTCTTCTATTCATCTTAAAGTTTAGGTTCTGTCATGGTATCAGAGCCATCTGATAATTTTTTCTAGCTGCCGTCTTCTTCGAATCTTGGTAATAACAGTCATCAGCATTTGCTTGTGGCTGTTCGTGCATACTCAAAGTAGATCTTCATCAAGAATTTTGCAATCTGATCACTGCGGCCCACCTTCGAAGCATACAGATCAAGGATTTGTCATCTTAATCTTGTGTTTTCAAGCAAACAGATCAAGGATCTGTCATATGAGCAACAACCAGATCAATGATCTGTGTTTATTTCATACAGATAGTCTTCTGATTACAATATGATCATTAGTGGCCCACTTGCGATCATCATGACCACTTCAACAATCTATCCAGTCATGGTCGACCACATCTCCTAATAATATTGGTGATTTTTTCAGCATTTTTCCGGAATCAGAGGTAGGTTTTTGGAACCATCTTGTGATTTTCTAGTTTTCTCATATCAGTTTAATTTACAGCCGTTCAAAATCTTGGATTGTGGATCGATCTTAGTGAAACTTGTTCTGCTGGGAAGATAATTTGATGCTGCTTATATCTTGTTGATCTGATTTTCAATCCGATCAAACGGTGGGGCTTCTGCAAGGAATCAGCAGTGGAAATTTGGGTCGCCTGGACCTTTTTTTCTTGGTATTTTTTGGTAGCTTCTTGTTTTCAGCTGCCTGTTGTTTGCCTGATCACATAATCTGGTCTGTTGTGTGCACTGGTCACATCCTTTTCTTTGTTTGGTCGGCTGGAATCATTTCTTAGAATTTTTTGATCATGGACAAAACTGAACTTTCACTGGTGAAGTTCAATGGAACAAATTATACATCATGGGGATTCCAGTTTCAGATATATCTTAAAGGAAAAGAATTATGGGGTCATATAGATGGGACTGATCCAAAACCCAGCGAGGATGTCAAGGTCATCTCCGCATGGGAAACCAAAGATGCAAAGATCATGACTTGGCTTCTGGGATCCGTCGATCCCCAATACATCCTCAACCTTAGGCCATACAAATCAGCCAAAGGCATGTGGGACTACTTAAAACAGGTATATCAACAGGATAACTCTGCTCGGAGGTTCCATTTAGAACATGAACTGTCTCAGTTTACTCAGGGAACCATGTCCATTCAAGAATATTACTCTCAATTTATTCGTTTATGGACGGACTACACTGAGATTATCTACTCCAGTCTTCCTGATGCCTCTATTGCGGTCGTTCAGAACATACACTCTACCAGTCAAAGGGATCAATTTTTGATGAAACTTCGCCCTGAGTTTGAACAAATTCGTTCAAATCTGATGAGCAGAATGCCTTCTCCATCTATTGATTCTTGTTTTGGGGAACTCCTTCGGGAGGAACAACGTCTTAACACTCAGGCTGTTCTCCAACAAGCACTTTCACCAGCTCCAGTAACTGCAGCCTATGTTGCACGTTCCGCCCAGTCGCCCAGAGATATGACCAAAGTGCAGTGCTATAGTTGTCAGAAATATGGACATGTTGCCACTCAGTGCAATAATAAATATTGCTCGTACTGCAAACGCAAAGGTCACGTTCTTCCTGAATGTCGGCGTCGAGCTCAAAATTCCTCTCAGAAAGCCAATCTGGCCACCTTGGATGCGTCTTCCTCTGCATTCTTTCGTCCTGCTGCTAATACTATGTTGCCTGCTTCACCTGCTCCACCTGCTTCTTCTTCACCTGCTTCCCCTTCTGTTACTCCTGACATGGTTCAACAGATGATTGTCAATGCTTTTTCCGCTCTTGGTCTCTCAGGTAAAACCAAACAGTCAAACTCCACTTGGTATATGGATTCGGGGGCTTCTAATCATATGACTCATTCTTCTGATACTTTATCTCAAATAAAACCTTATGATGGAACTCTCCGAATCAATACCGCAGATGGTGGCAGTATACCCATTACTGCCATTGGTAAGGTCTCACATTCATTACCTTTGAGTCATGTTTTTCTTTCTCCTCAGTTATCTACAAATTTAATATCTGTTGGACAACTCGTTGATAATGACTGTTCGGTCTCTTTTTCTCGTTCTGGTTGTGTTATACAGGATCAAGCATCGGGGAAGGTGATAGCGAAGGGGCCTAAGTGTGGTCGTCTGTTTCCATTCCAACTTTCTACACAAGATCGAAGTTTGAGTTCCTCTGCATTGTTTTCAGCTTCTAGTTCAAATAATAGCCAATTATGGCACAATCGTTTAGGCCATCCTCATTCTCGCACTTTATTGTCTTTGTTTAAATCTGGTTTGCTATCTGATAATAAGATTTCTCTTAAAGATGTGTTCTTAAATTGTTCTAGTTGTAAAATGGGTAAGAGCAAGACTCTCCCTTTTCCCATTAGCACTACTTCATCATTGCACTGTTTTGATCTTGTTCATAGTGATGTATGGGGTATCGCACCTGTTCCATCACACTCTCATGTTAAATATTTTGTTACATTCATTGACGACTATAGTCGTTTTACATGGATTTACTTTTTGCATGCAAAATCTGAGGTGTTTGCTACGTTTAAAATTTTCTTAGCCTATGTGGAAAATCACTTCTCCACCTCCATTAAAACACTCCGCACAGATTCAGGTGGTGAATATGTTTCTAATGAGTTTCAGACCTTTTTACAAAACAAAGGAATTATCTCTCAAAAATCATGCCCTTATACACCACAACAAAATGGTGTATCTGAGAGGAAAAATAGACATCTCCTAGACATTGTTCGGTCCCTACTCTTAGAATCCTCTGTTCCACCAAGATTTTGGCCAGAGGCTTTGTCCACAGCTGTTCATGTTATCAATAGGCTACCCTCACCACGTATAAATCATGAAACACCTTATTTTCGTTTATTTCATAAGCATCCTGTTTATTCTCATCTCCATGTTTTTGGGTGTGTATGTTTTGTTCTTCTTCCCCCAGTAGAACGAACAAAACTATCTGCTCAATCTTCAAAGTGTGTTTTTTTAGGTTATGCGAATGATCAGAAAGGATTTGTCTGTTATGATCCAAAGGTCAAACGTATCAGGATTTCTCGTAATGTGGTGTTCTTTGAACATCAATATTTTTTTCCTCATTCTCTTGATCATGATACATCTCCTACATTTTCACTTGTTCCTGGTTTTACTGATTCTCCGGTTCTACCTGTGGATCCTATCAAACCTCTTCTTGTGTATGAAAGGCGTCGACGGGAAACTATTACTGCACCTGAGCCTCCTGATATATCCTCTTCCACGGCGCTTGACCCTGAACAACCTCCAGATACCTCTCAGTTAGTCCCCCGTCGATCATCCAGGATTTCCCGTCCCCCTGATCGATTTGGCTTCACCCATACATCCTTAATTGCTACTCTGTCTTCGGTTCATATACCTAATGGTTTTTCCCAAGCAGTGCAACATCAGTGTTGGCGTCAGGCTATGCAGGAAGAACTGGACGCTCTGAATGATAATCATACCTGGGATGTTGTTCCATGTCCTTCTAACATCAAACCCATTGGATGCAAGTGGGTTTACTCTATCAAGTTACATCCTGACGGTACTTTGGCTCGTTATAAAGCTCGCTTAGTAGCTCTTGGCAACCGACAGGAGTATGGCATTGACTATGATGAGACATTTGCTCCGGTCGCCAAGATGACCACTGTGCGTACCATTCTGGCTATTTCTGCATCCCGCTCTTGGCCTCTTTATCAGATGGATGTCAAGAATGCCTTTCTTCATGGAGATCTCAAAGAGGACGTCTACATGCGCCTTCCTCAAGGCTATGACTCTACTTCTAAAAATGAGGTGGCAAAGCTCCGTCGCTCCTTGTATGGTCTTAAACAAGCACCCAGAGCTTGGTTTGAGAAATTTCGGGCTACTATACTTCAACTTGGATTTGTTCAAAGTCCTTATGATCCGTCACTCTTCATCAGTACAACCACTCAAGCTATTACCATCCTTCTGGTCTATGTGGATGACATTATCATTACAGGAACTCACAGTAATATGATCAAGACTCTTCAATCCTCTCTTCAAGCTGCATTTCATATGAAAGATCTCGGTCCCTTAACATATTTCTTAGGCCTTGAGGTTCACCAGTCTAAGAGGGGTCTATTTCTTCATCAGCATAAGTATGCTACTGACCTAGTTGATCTTGCTGGGCTCAAAGAGGCCACACCCGTGGACACTCCATTGGAAGTAAATGTGAAACTTAGGAAAGATGATGGTGATCTTCTATCCGATCCCACACTCTACAGACGCTTAGTCGGCAGTTTGATTTACTTGACCATCACTCGCCCCGACATCTCATATGCTGTAAATGTTGTTAGTCAATTCATGACAACACCTCGGCATCACCATCTGGTTGCTGTCAAACGGATCATTCGGTACATTCTTGGTTCTCTGACCCGAGGATTGTTTTTTCTGGTTGGCACACCATTAACACTTACAGCTTACTCTGACGCCGACTGGGCCGGATGCCTGGATACTCGCAGATCTACCACGGGTTGGTGTATGTACTTGGGTGAATCCCTCATTTCATGGAAATGTAAAAAGCAAGAACGCGTCTCCAGATCTTCCACTGAATCGGAGTATCGTGCTATGTCAGCTGCCTGTTCTGAAATCCTTTGGCTTCGTGGCTTTCTTAAAGATCTTGGGTTTCCTCAGACCTCGGCTAGCCCCACTTCATGCGGACAACACTAGCTCCATCCGTATCACCGAAAATCCAGTTTTTCATGAACGTACGAAACATATCGAGGTGGATTGTCATTTTATTCGGGATGAATATGATCGTAAGGTCATCAGTCTTCCACATGTATCAAGTGAACTCCAGCTTGCAGACATCTTCACCAAAGGACTGCCTCGGCCACGTCATGAGTTTCTGGTTCGCAAATTGCTACTCGTTGACCAGCATCAATTTGAGGGGGGATGTTAGTACCACTTGATCCAAGGCCCATATACAAAAGCCCATGTACAATAGGCCCATGCCCATAAATCACGTGGGACTAGTTTGACTCATCATCAATATATATATATTTTCATTCCATAAGTAGGAAGTGGTAATTATATTCTTTATATTGCTTCCTTGTAAAGAGATTCTAATTGCCTTGTAATTGCCTTGATTAAGGCTACAAAGTATTATAAATAGAGCAATGATCGATCAAGAAGATCATAAAATTCCAAAAGTTTCTTCTATTCATCTTAAAGTTTAGGTTCGGTCAGAATATTGGTTGTTTGTTTATTTTGGTTATGTTGTTTGAAAAGGTCAAGATTCTGTTGATTTTTGTTGTTTTATGGTTGTCAGGTGAAGGGTTGAAGGGAGGGTCTGCATCATCTCTTATAAAAGGGCCCGCCAATTGGTCAAGCCCGCAATCTCCAACTCCGGGTTGTTGGCATTTCACTCCAGTCGACTGGGGTGCTCTAAGGTAACGAAAAATCTAGGGTTTGCATTTTTTTTAAGGCATCGAGTGATGGAGATTTAGGGTTTTGTTCTAATCTCATCTCTAATCAATTCCTAATCTCCTCAGATCACAATATTTTTCAATCTGTCTTTGCTTCTCGTTTAATTAGATGAGATGAAGCTGAAATCTGAAATTAAAGATCTCTTCTTTGCTGTTAAAATCAATCAGGCTCTTTTATCACAGCCTCTCAAATTCAACAAGCATTTGACTAAATGGGCTGATTGTTGTTGTAAAGTCAGTTTTTTTTTTTTTTTTAATACGACAATCTGCTTTGATCATGTGTTATATGTTCTAATTGTCACCACTAAGCACACCTCTTTGTTATATGTTTAGTTCATTTCTTCTTGTTTGTACATGGATCAGTTGGAAATATTTATTTTTCTTCCTTTTTTTTTTTGCTTGCACTTGTTGAGGATTTTTTGTTTCAAAGAAAAAAGATTCTCAGTGGTTAGATTATTTGTAATTTAAAACAGTTAATCTTGCAAAAGGAGTGTGGAGTTATTACCAAATATTTTGTATAGGCTTCAAGTGATATGGGAGGATTCATCACTTAGAGTGGACAGTAAAGTCCTTATCTTTTTTTGGGGCTGATGATTGTTGCATTGTGGCTTTTATTGTACTTTAATGTAGGAACAGGCCAATAGGCCATACTCTCTGTTTTGAAATTTCCTAGCTTGGTGCTAACAAGATTCATTCTTGTACTTATGATTGAGCTACTCTTGATGTTTCATTTTGAATAAAGTCTTATTCTACTTTGAATCCTCTGTTTAAGCTAAATCCTTAGTTATTTTATCGTATACTTTCTCTGAATGCTGAGATTCATTCTTGTAGGCTTCTAGACACTATGTCTTGTTCTCGTAATCGTTCGGACTGTACTGTTGATGCTAGGGGATTGAGTTTAGAGGATGTGGATATGATGGTTGAGGAGGAAGATGTTTCAGAAATTCCCCCACCAAGTAGTGAACCACCTAAACCAAAAAGAAAGCAATCTATGATTTGGACTTCCTTTACAAAGAAGCGTGTTGGTGACCCACCACGCCCCAGGGCATTTTGCAACTATTGTGATGCTGATTATGCTGTGGATGGAAATAAGAATGGGATGAAAAAATTGTTGGACCATCTTTCTAAATGTAAGAAAAACCCCAATAAGCTACCTTCAAAACCAGACAAGAGGCAAAAAACTTTAGCATATAAGAAGGGAGTTGAGGGTGATGAGAACCCTAGTAATTTGGTGTTGGCAAAAAAATTTGACCATAATCATGCTATAGCTCTTCGTCAAGCTTTGGCAGAGTTATTGTTGATGAGCTCCCTTTCAGGATTGTGGAGTCTCCCCAATTTATAAAGTTTGTTCGGATGCTAGAGTCTAGATTCCAAGTCCCATCTCGCATGACCATTGCTAGGACTTGTATTGACATTTTTAAGGATAAAAAAGCATGGTTGAAGTGTATGATTAGGGCTTGTGATAGTAGAGTTTGTCTCACCACTGATGCTTGGACTTCGATTCAGAATTTGAGCTATATGGTTGTCACTGCCCATTGGATTGACAAGGAGTGGAAATTGCAGAAAAGGGTGATGATCAGCTTTCATTTGATTGATAATCACAAAGGGGACACAATTGGGGCACAAGTGGAGGAGTGTTTACATGATTGGGGAATTGATAAGATTATGACCATCACAGTTGATAACATGTCTTCAAATGATACAGCTATTGGTTACTTGAAGAGGTATCTACGAAGTAATGTGTTGAATGGTCTTTACATTCACATGAGATGTGCGGCGCATATTATGAATCTTGTGGTTGGTGATGGGTTAAGGATAAATGATGATGCAATTACAAGGGTTCGTGATGCAATTAGGTATGTAATTTTTTTTTCGTTTCTTAGTACTATTCATAATTCATTTCTTAGAAATTCGTTATTTTTTATAGTTGTTTTTTGTGAGATGCAATTAGGTATGTGCGGTCTTCTCCTGCAAGGCTTATCAAGTTTGATCAATGTGTTGAGAAGGAGAGGATCGAATGTTCCAAGAGTTTGTGCCTTGATGTCTCAACCCGTTGGAACTCTACTTATTTGATGTTGGATGTTGCTGAGAAGTATGAGTTTGCTTTTGATAGAATGGAGAGTGATGATGTTGATTATCTTCCGCATTTTACTGAAGGTGAGTGTGGGAAGAGGAACTTGGGACCTCCAACAAAAGAGGATTGGACAAAAATAAGGGTATTTTGCAAGTTTCTTGAACTCTTTTATGATGCTACGGTGTAATTTTATGGTTCTTTGTATGTTACTTCGAATTCTTACTTCCATGGACTCTATGGAGTGCATTCCCATTTGTGTCGTTATTCACAAAGTACGGACAAAAGATTGAAGGACATGGCTGATACTATGATGGTTAAGTACCAAAAATATTGGGGGAGGAATGAAAGGTTAAATTTGTTGATATTTATTGCAAATGTGATTGATCCACGGTCTAAGTTACAAGTAATGGGACAAATGGTGAGGTTGATGTATGGTGGAATAGAGGGAGAGAAGTTGGTGGCCAGTATAAGTGATTTGTTTTGTGCATTGTTTGATGAATATGCGTTGGGGTTACCTCAGGCTCAGGTGCATTCATCTACTAGTAGTATGCCTCCTCCTCCTCCAGTGGTCGTGGGTTTTGGCAGCAAAGCTAACTTTATTTGAGGATTATTGGAGCACGACTGTGTCCTTTGCAACATATTCATCATGTCCTAGTGTAAACTTAGAAATTGATCGGTATTTGGCTGATCCACTTGTTGCTCCAGACAAGAATTTTGACGTATTAAAATGGTGGAAGGATAATGATTTACGATATCCCGTCATTGCTAGGATTGCATAGGATGTATTGGCTATCCCTATCTCCACTGTGTCTTCAGAGTCCGCTTTTAGTACGGGGGGACGTGTACTTGATCCATTTCGGAGTTCATTAGCTCCAGCGACTGTGGAGGCCCTCGTTTGCACCCAAGATTGGTTGAGGCGTGTAGATGAAAAGGAACCAATTAACATCAAAGAAACTTTGGATTGTATCGAGAGTTATGACATGGATTCCGGTAAATAAAATGTGTTTGTAATTTTAATTCTCTTTTTATTTTCTCTATGCTTATATTTATTTTTTTTAACATTATTGACATTTAAACTTACAGAAATGGCAAGCAATAGCACAGCAGCAAGTGAACTTGGGACATCAACCACCGGCAAGACTTGAGGAGGAGACTCATTTGGGACATTTGCAAGCTTTTTAGTTTGTTAATGTATTTGTTTGTGCGTGTTTGAGACATTTGTATTTTAACTTATGGTGCTTAATTTTTTGAGACATTTGTAACAAATTTTTTATCGTAAGATGTGAGCTGAAAATGAAAAAAAAAAAAAAAAGCTTAGGAAAAAAAAATGAAACCGGTCTGGACCACTTATAAGTGGTCCAACCGGACCGTTTTGGACCGGACCGGATCGGTCCTCCATTTTAGGTACAACCGGGAATCCGGTCCGACCGGATTCCGGTCCAAAAACCGGACCGGATTTCCGATTGTGCTGCCCTAGTGCATGCATGTGCAGTTTTGTTCATGTTTAGCTAAGCGTTTTTCCAACAAATAATTGAGTTTTCTTCCACTGCTGTTGTAAATGTTGGGTTTCCTCCATCAACGTGCTAAAAAATGAGAAATTCATTTTACCCACACAAGGTGGCATGTTTGTTTCATTAATGACCAAACCACCATGCAAAACTAACGGAATTCCATTCTACATCATACCAATTGATGAGTCCCTTTCCCTTTTCAATAGGATTTATATGGTTATGGGCCTCAGCAAATAAGAGTTTGTTGAGTATTTTTTTTTTCCACCCTATTTGTGGGGAACCTTGTTTTGTTGATCCAGACCATTTGGTCAATGGTCAATGTGTTACATTGTGATGCCTAAAGAATTCTTGTAGGTTTGGCAATCCTAACCTTCAACTAGCGGGCACTCAAATGAATCGTTAAAAAGTGAATGCAGCAATGTTTCAGGGGAAATCACCCAAAAACCAATCTTCCCTTCGAGGAATTTTCAGGAACCTGTATCCACATTAGAGCCTACAAAATTATGGGCAAAGGATAGGCCTGTTGGGCATTGATATAGGCATATAGGATTATATGCATTTCTGAGCTGTGGGACTTCATATTTCCTCTTTCTCGACGAGCATAGAAATGCTATGCTTGATGATCAATGCATGTTCACAACAATGGTGCTTGCTGTTAGTTTTATTTTTTATTGACTGAAATGTCAGGAAGATAATGGAGGTGTTCACTCATGCATTTATTTGGTTGCAGGTTCTTTGTATCATAAGCCTCTGTTATTTACAATTTGGTTATACAGTTCCCAAGATGTGGGGGCACTGCAGACACCACCTCCACCTGATTCTAATACTCCTAACACCTTTGTGCCGTCTGATCCACCTGTTGGGCTCTTTGATCCCATACAAATTTCACCGGCTGTGGTTCCACGTTACCCATACCGGAAACGTTGCCACCGATGTATCCATCCTTTCCAACCACTTATGGGCCAGTCTTGACAGGAAAATGCCCTGCTAATTTTTCTGATATCCAAGGGGTCATGGATAAAACCACCACAGATTGTGCAGGACCTTTTGCAGCGCTAGTTGGGAATGTGCATGCTGCCCTCAACTTAGTAGTTTGCTGCACATATTCCAAGGATACTACAGCACCGCCTCAGATGTGCTAGTTCTGCATAAGGCTGCTGCCAATGATTGTTTCTCCGATATCGTTACTATATTATCTAGCAGAGGAGCAAATAGTACAATCCCGACACTTTGCTCTGTGAAATCATCAAATCTGACTGGTGGATCCTGTGACACGACCCGAACCCTTCCAAATGAACCCAATTGACATTCATCTGAATGTTCCAGCACCAAGAAGTTCTGTCTAGGTCTTCTCCTTCGTTTCTTCTTCCATTTTCTTTGATCAAGAGTTTGAGCAAGGAATTACAAGTAGTTTTGAAGAGGAATTTGTCTTCATCACTCATCATCATCTTCTTCAATCTTCTTGAAGTTAAAGTTTGAGGAAAGCTTTGAATTTCTTTTTCTTAAGGCTTCAAGTAAGTATTTAGTTGTTCTAATAGAACTTTTGAGTTCTATTAAGTGATTTGGAATGGTTTATAGTACAAATAGTCATAGGGAATTCATTTTGGTTGTTTTCATCGAATTAGATTTGGATTAAAGATATTTTGATCTCAAGACCAAGCTAACAAAAAAGGGGTTTTTGTGTTAAATCTCAATTAAAGGCAAGTATAAACATTACTTGTGACTAAATTGCTAATTGATATGAGTTTCTTGTCATTAGATATGAGTTTCTTGTCATTAGATATGATTTCATTTGATTTGTATAGAAATGATTTGATTTGTGGATCATTTGAATGGTATTTGAAGTGATTACATGATAAATAAAATGTTAATTTTATGAGAAATGATATTTGAGGAAGGGAACAGGAGGTTTCAGAGTTTTTTTTTCAAGTATAATCAAATCTTATGTATATATGCTTGTAATTTTTCATTAATTTGGTTTTGTAAACAATTTCCATTGGGTTATAGTATGATGAATGAATTGTTTATGGAGCATTAGAAACTCAAATCTTGTTTAAATGGTCTTTGGAAAGACCTGGAAATGAGTAGGAAAGGTGGGAAAAAAAATCAGTGCAAAACACAACTTTACACGTTCTATTCTAAGAAATCTACACTTGAACGTTCGAACTCTTGCATCGAACGTTCGAGCTCTTGGCCTTGCTGATTTTTGGCTTGGAAACATCCTACACGGAGAGTTCGAACTCTTGTACTGCACGTTCAAACTCTTGGCAGATTATTGAATTTAGCAGATTTTCAAATCACCATAACTTTTTATCCGTACGTCGGATTTTGGACTTCCATATATTGATGGAAAGCTCTTGGAACGTAGAATCTAATGGTCTACAGTTCCAATTGATCGGATGACTAAAAAATGAGTCCGAATTGAGGTGATTCTATTTGAATCAAAAGCTCTTCCTATGCATTTAATAGGTCTATAAATTTGTCTTGAGACTAATTATAAAGTAATTGAGAGTTATTATGCTTAATGGACAATGAAAATGAGAAATATTAATAAATTTGAATATTGTTTCAATTAAGCCTCCATGGGTGTTAATTAAAGGGACTTTAATGTACAAATTTTATAAAATGTGGTGTCCATCTAGAATAACACGTACATTAAATAATTGATGATTACACCTGAATGGATGATTAAAATTAAGAAGGAAGGGTTCTATTTGTAAAGATTGTTCGTTTATTCATTTCGAATAAAATAGTAAAATGAACTGAATTGTATCCATAATGGATCATAACTGAATTGAATTAGAACGAATTAAATGTGTTAATTTTAAGTGTTAAGTTATATTATTCTTGAGTCTGGCACTACATAGTGATTTTGTTATGCTCATTAGAGCTGTTTCTGCTGTAGCAAATTATTTGGGAGTGTTCCGGAACTCCATGAGATGTCAGTAGTCCATGACCTGGGCACTGATAAATCCCACAATATTTAATTCCTTTCGTGTGGAAGATGTGATTCCTTCCTTTTTTGGAAGATGTGATTTGACATGAAATGCTATTGTGTTGTCAAATTTGAATAAAAACTCATTGATTTTAAATTGTAATTGTATTGGTCTAACTTGAATTAGACAGATTAAATGTGTAGCTAGCATGTGTAATCATAGATTTGTTTATACATTGCTGAATTGTGGAGTTCATAGTGTTATTGATGGCATTACAGGCCCAGCTGCCACTGTTGGTCCTGCTGAGGCCGCAACGCCAGCGGAGGAGATCGTCTCGGTTCCTTCAGGAGGACTAGTAGAGTGGAGATGATGCGATATGGTAGGAATTACGATATTTGATAGAATGAAACTTTTGAAAAGAAATGTTTCGGGAACGTTCATACTTTTCATCCTTGCATTGTATTTAAATATGCAAGTGGATGTTGTGCATAGTGTATATGGAATTTTGTTATATACGTTGAATAAAATGTATATTTTTTTATATTCGGCATAATGTGTATTATTGATATCTCTTGTGAATTTTATGTGATTGAAGTTCACGGGAGTAAGTATGTGTCGGAACTCAGGGTTAACTGGATTAAATTATAATCTCGGGCTCGGGTAATGTCATACTTATTGTATGGTATCAAAGCAAAGTGAAAGGAAATTTTTGTTAAAATCCTTAGATATGTAAGGACATGGTGAGAAAACGTAGGATTACGTAACAAACCCAATTAAGGATTTGTGATTTAATGTTTTCACTATATGTGATTTGTTTTCACTGTATATGTGATTTACTTTCACTATATGTGATGTATTTGAATGGAAAGTGAGAAGATATATATATATATCTTAACTCTATGTGTTATTTCATAATAGCATCCGGTTCAGGAAATGGAGCAAATGGGGATAATAATCCTGAGATTGTAGCGAGTGGGAATGAAGGTCCTATACCTACACCTCCTACCCCAAACAATGATGATAAATTCACTACGATCATGGAGAAGTTAGTTTGGAGTAATGAACAAATAGTTAGGAGTAATGAGTAGATCGCTAAAAGCCATGAAGCACAGTTGAGCATGCAAGCTCAGATTAATGCCATATTGCAACTACAGACTCAGATGCAGATTCCACAAGTACAACCAGTTCTACCACAGCCTAATGTTGGTATTCAAGTGGTAGTGCAGTCTAAAGAGAAAGATCCTAATGTTCGTTATGAACAGTTTAGGAAGAGGGGAGCCACTAAGTTTCATGGCAAGGAAGATGCATTAGTTGCAGATGAGTGGATACAACACATTGAAGATGTGTTCGATACAATTGTTTGCACCCCGAAGCAGCGGGTGTTACTTGCTTCTTCTATGCTACGTGATGTAGCAAAGGAATGGTGGAAGGATGTTAGAAGTGCAGTAATTGAAACACCTGCAACCACTATTTAGGAAATTTTCAGAAAATAGTTTGAAAGGAACTTTGTTTCAGAGCATGTGAGGCAGAGGAAAGAATCAGAGTTTTTGAATTTGAAACAGGGGCAAATGACTATGACAGTGTATGTGCATACATTTATACAGCTGTCTAAATATGCTAAGGACCTGATAGACATAGAAGAGAAGAAGATAAAAAGGTTTATAAATGGTTTGAATCCATCTTACAAGAAAATGGTCCTGGCAGGTCAGACGCCTATACATTTTGATGATGCAATAGATAAAACATATACTGCTGAAGATGTTCATCGAGAGGAATTAGAAACAAATGCTGGTCCTAAGAGAAGTGGAAGCTCCTGGTTTAAAAAGGGAGGTAAATTCAAGAACAAGAGACAAAAATATGTTGCTAAAGCCGAGTTAAAACAGTTTGTGAGACATGTCGAAAAGCTCACAAAACTAAAACTTGTTGGAGAACCACTGGGGGCATGTTTTGTATGTGGTTCAATGGACCATAAGATAGCTTAATGTCCCAGAGCTAGAAGAGATCCACAGCAATAGCGTCCTCAGGGATAGGCAGCATTTCCTGCTCCTCCACAACATTAACAGCAACTGTCAAATCCACTAGCTAAGGGCTCAACTAATTTCCAATAGATTTATCCTCCCCAAGGAGGATTTGATAGCATGCTAGGTTCCAACCTTTTGGTCAAAGGTTAGTATGTGTTATGAACAGATAATGAAATTCACATTTGAATTGAATGAATCCCGCAATTATAGCATTAATCAGCAAGTGCACTTTCTGATTTGAATTAACAGTAAAATAGAGCTTAAAAGGGATCAGGTAGGTCCAAAGAACCTGAGAGTCAGATTTAGCTGGGCTAAGAATGGGCCTGGCTAGGTTCAGTGGGCCTGTTTGGACCTGGGCTGGTTCAACTGGGCCTGTTTGGACCGGGCTGGTTTGTCCTTGATCTGGCCTTTGATTATAACGGACATGAGTTATGTTATATGGAATCTGTTATGTGGAATTTGAGATGCAAAGATAACGGTGGCTGGTGGGTTATGAGGTGTAAGAGATTCTGCCACTTGATTTTTTTTTATTTTTTTTTGGATATGAAGACTTTGACTCATGTGAATGGGGGCGGGGGGCCTGCGGGTGTCAGATTAATTGGGTTTGGTTGCTGGTGGCTGATTTGAGGCTTTGATGGATGGTGAGTGGGGATTTGCAGGCTTATTTGGGGATCTGAATGGGTATGGCTTGTAGCCACTTGGGATGCCCTATGTATGGAGTTCGACTGATGCAAACAAGGTCAATCAAAGATCTGTGAGGCCAGATCTATAAGTGGGGTATGTCGGTCACTGGATTTTGATGAAATAGAATATTGACATATGGATTTTGGGGACAGGTTTGATGGAGAGGGTGATTGAAACAAAACCACCAATAACTCTTGAAAGTAGAAAGGGAACAAGAATAATATATCCGATTCGGGATCTCACCGCTCACGCTTTGTGGTCTCACACCATATCCATATCCTTATGCAAGAGAAGTAGCCAAAAGCAGCAATCCTTCATTAACCAACAACAGGTCTTAGCCCTAAAATAAATCTCAACCATCTAATTCATCCTACGATCAAGATCATAACTTCTAACTAAAATATTAAATCAATCCATTAAATAGAAGCAAACTAATCTAATAAATAACTTGGGTGGGCTGCAAAGCTAATGTGACCGTACAATCACTTGGATGGGCCCCACTTGATCTTCAATTCTCTTCTTTGCTGGTCCATCCCATGCGGTGCATCCCAATGTGGATCTTCCTGGTTTGCCACATGGGTCTTCATCATCTTAGTCAAATGTTAAATGGTATCAAAAGATCCAACCTGTGTCCTCGCCCAGTGAAACCCATCGTGGACCAAGCTAAGCTTATGGAATTGTATGGCCAACTTAATGCCCGTCTAGATGATATGAATCAAAAGATGGAGACTCAGGTTGCCGCAAAAACTCTCAACTAACGTATGACAGACCTTGAGGTTAGTCTTCATGAGGGTGGCGATCTAGAATCCAATGTCGAGGGTGGCGAAGGAAAAGGCCGGGGCGCGGGCCCTCGACAGCAAGAGGGTAGAATGGGTGGCGGTCCGCAAAACAATAAGGAACGTGACCCGGATGACCGGATCATGAAGTCCGTTAAAACGGAAGCCCCAAGCTTTGACGATCGACTTGACCCAAAAGTTTTCCTCGATTGGTTGTCTAACACGGACAACTACTTTCAGGCCTTGTTTGGCATCTCTACTCTTTTTCTGACAGACTATTCAAAATAGAGCCATTAAAACAAGAGTCATATAAAAATGAGGCTAAAATAAAAAAATATGTTTGATAATGAATGGATCTACTTTAAATAGACCGTTTGGTATGTCCTCTATTGGCATCTTTTAGAGGGATTTGCCTCATTTTATAGGGGTAATTTATGTCATTATGTAAAAAAGAAACTTATGTACATTTTCCAACTTCATATGAACACATGCAACATTAGCCCTCAAGTTCACATTCAACAATCAACATAGACCCATTCAACAACTTGTCTGAACACCAAATTGATAGAATCTGATAATTGAAAGGAAACTTTTTTTTATTACTAAACCTAGGCGCTCAGTTGAAGTATTTTCTATCTAGAATGAACTTCTGGATGCATCCCAAATGAGACCAACACCCATAATGAGCCAAATGTACAGCACCAATGTATGCCCATGAACCAATAGAGTGAATAACTAAACATTAGACTGTGCTTAGAAAATATCGAGTAGCATAGAATTACATCCAAATCATCCTACTTTGTAATGCCATTTCTGTTCCTGGGTGCTGCTTTTGGACTTTAAGATTCAAGCAAAACCAACTACAGTTTCCATCTATTAATTGCCTTGACAGTAACCTGAATCCAACCCATTTGGATTTTGGGTGTAAGGAATAACTTAAATTTATTTTATTTTTTAGAACCAATCCTACAACTTTCCATCATTTATTTTCAATCGACAGATTTGATCCTTCTAAGGTGGGCCGCACGCTTTGCAACTCGAAGCCATCACCTGACACGAACACTATCATCGAGGCTGGGTTCAACTGATCTGAAAGTGCGCCATCTCTACTGCAGAGATCATAAGGAGCAAGGCTGCCAATTAGAGTTTTTGTGTGGTCACAGAGAAGAGTATCGCAGAGGAGAGGAAGGTTCTGCTCCCGGTCGGCGTCGGAGAAGAAAGGGGTGTGCTGGTTGCAGAATAGGGAAATAGAGAACAAAGAAAGAAATAGGGGACGGTACCTGCCAGTTGTAGAAAATCGATAGAGGGGCTTGGGTTTCTTGCTGTTTCCGGTGAGCCGCTGCCACCTGGAGAACCACCGTTGCTGGTTGGTTTTCGCAGAAGGAGAAAGAGGTAGGGTCGGTGGTTTCAGGTTGCAGAAAGAACGAGAAGTGGGAGGGCTTTTATTCAAAGGATATTCGTTGGCATTAAAATTCCATCTGGGGCATTTTTGTCAATAAAATTGGGCTCCACCTCTACTTTTTGAAGATGCATTGCCTCTTATTTCTACATGCCCAGACTTAGGGCATTTCCTTTTTAGAGGCTTTGCCTCTATTACTCTAAAGTGGGCAGAGGCTATAAATCACTGCCAAATGCCTCTAATTTCAAGACCTCTGCCCGCTTTAGAGAATTAGAGGCAAAAAATAGAGATACCAAACAGGGGCTTAGTCTTAGATTATGTTGTTGATTTGTCTCATACTACTTCCTTGTATAGACTAGGAGATTGATTGATTTATTATTCTGATTGTATTAATTAGCATGTTTAGAGCCCTTGATTAAGGTATAATGAGATTATAAATAGACAGATGATCCTCCATTGAGGTATCAGTTTCTCTCCAAACTCTCGACTCCTTCTTCCCTCTCTCATTTCACATTATAACATGGTATCAGAGCTTTAGTTATGATCAATCCATCTTCTCTCATTGATCAAATATCTTCTCCCTGGCGTGGATCTTCTCCCTAGCGTAAATCTTCTCTCTGATAGTGCCTGACGTGTCCTTGATCAACAGTGGCCCACCACGGATCAACTTATTGTCACCAAGAGACCTCCACAGTTGTGATCGCCTATTCCTAAGGGTCATTCTAAGGATTTTTCTGGATTTTTTCATCACCTTTTGAGGTAGCTTTCTACCACTTCTTCCTTTGTCGTTTTTAATAAAGAATTGTCATATAGATTTAATCAAGACCATCCAGATTTGGATAGATCTGTATCCAAATCTCATCAAATTTGGACTGAAGGAAGTAACTTTGAACCTCTTCAAAAAGTTCAAACCTGATTTGTGATTAGACCACCTCGTGGGGGCCACGCACAGTTCCTGGATCAAAATTTCAGGTCGTCTAGCCCTGTCTGGTTGAAAATTGCACTGAGCCCTGTTTGCTGCTGGATCCTTTCTACTGTTGTTGTTGCTACTGTTTGCATCTT
Organism: Litsea cubeba; assembly: GCA_012931725.1. NCBI lineage: Eukaryota > Viridiplantae > Streptophyta > Magnoliopsida > Laurales > Lauraceae > Litsea > Litsea cubeba. The sequence continues at coordinate 35,191,847 of CM022948.1, forward strand.
GCTTTTGCTGTTGCTCTGTTAGTGCTGTTTTCTTGGTCATGTTTGCTGCTAGATCCTTTCTGCTGTTTGTTGTTGCTGCTGGACCCTTCCTGCTATATTAGCCATTCATCGCAGATCCAATTAATTCTGTTTTCTTGCATATTGGTTGGTTATTTTAGATTCGAGGACTAATCTCTTCTTTCTCCTACTAATTGGCGTGCTCTGGCTCTTTCTACTACATCCTGCAATGGACAAATATGATGTTATCCCAATTAAATTTAATGAGCAAAATTATATGTCCTGGTCCTTCCACTTAAAGAACTTTGTAGAAGGATAAGGACTTTTTTGTTATCTCAATGGAATGATAACTAGGCCTCAAATTACAAGTACCACTGACTCAAAAGGCCTAGCCCCCTGGTCCAAAGAAAATGCTAAAGTCGTCACTTGGATCCTTAACTCTATTGATCCCTCTCTTGCTGTGGCTCTTCAAGCCTACACTACACCATCAAACCAATAAAGCCCAAAATTTTCACTTGGATAGTGAAAAGGGAAAAATCTGTGCAGGAATACTTTAATGGTTTCCTCACCTTATGGACTGAAAGGGGTTCCATGTTGATCCAAACAGTCTCTTCTGGTTTTCTCTCTGAGGCTCTCAAGTTACAAGAAGAAACTCAGATTAGCCAGTTTCTTATGAATTTACGACCAGAATTTGAATCTATTCGGTCTACCCTCATGAATAGAGAAAATTCTATTAATCTCGATACTTGCTTTCAAAAGGTCATTCGCGAAGAACTTCGTCTCACCTCACAGCGCACTATTTTAGAAGAATCCAAAGCCTTCATTGCGCCTCTTCCTGCTGACTCGGCTCTTCTGGCAACTTCAAATCCGAAGATGACTCAATGTTATGAATGCAAAGGCTTCGGACATATTGCCAAAAATTGTCGCAAGAAATTAGTTTGTAGATATTGCAAACGAACCGGTCATCTTATTGATGACTGTCGCAGCTTGCGGTGAAGGAATGAGACACAGCCTAAGAAGCCTCCCTCCAATATGCCAAGACAGAATCTTCCAATTGCTTTTCAGGCTCAAACACCCTAATCTGATATAGGAAGCACTTCATTCGGGGCCATATCCATCACTCCTGCTCAGATTCAAGAACTGATCCAGAGCACAGTTACCTCTGCATATTTGTCTATGGGCTTTTCTGGCGGTCGGTATCAAACTCATTCTCATATAACATCTCCTGGTTTTCATTCTTCTACCTCTCTTTCTTCTCCTATCACCTCTTTTACATGGTTTTTAGATTCAGGAGCCTCCAATCACATGACACATGTAGAACATAGCTTTACAGATTCTCACCCTTATCTTGGAAAAGAGAAAATAACCACTGCTAATGGTGATCAACTACTCATTTCTGGACTTGGTACCATTACTATATCTAGTGTCTCTGGCCAATCCATCACCCTTCCCAATGTCTACTTTGTTCCCAAATTATCAGCCAATTTACTTTCTGTAGGACAACTTATTGATGATGACTATCTTGTTCACTTTTCTTCCTCTAGTTGTGTTATACAGGGGCGAACTGGGAAGGTGATCGCGACGGGGAGTAAACATGGGCGCCTTTTTTAGCTTGACATTGGACTGTTGGAAATAGGTGGGCCTCTAGGATAGGTTTCAAAAACTTTTGACCCACTTGATGAAGGGATCAATTATCCAGAAGGCTCTAAAACTCAATCCAGGAAGCAGACCCTCAATCTTACCCATCACGATCAGTAAATACAATCTATCTTGAAGATAGAACCAGCAACATATAAGCTACAAATAAATCTACAACATGCAAGGAAGTACATTATACCTTTGGAGCTCGGTTGTGCTCTAATAAAGAATTTTCTACTTTCTTTGATGACGAACTCTTTCGCGAATCAAATATGTTTCTCCAAGACCCAATGATCTTCCAAGCTATGACCCATATCAGATTCTCTTTTTTTTCAAGAAGATGGTGGGATCTCCAAGATAAAACTACAAGGAGCTCTAGGGAGGAACTAGAAAGAGAACTAGAAGAGGGAGAAGAAGAAAACCATGTGCAACTCTTGCACACAAGGGAAGTGGACGTCCAACACTAGGAGCAGGACCCTCTTGGGCGTGAATCCCAATGTGGAATTATGCATGGACATCCAACCCTATAGTTCTCCTCTATTAATAGCTTTTGCAAGCCCCACTTACTAATTTCCATTAGAAGTCTTACTTCCAAATAATTGGTAAATATCTCTTCTTAATTAAAATAGAAGTCTTACTTCCATTAATTAATAACTTAACATATCATAATTAGAAGTCTCACTTCAAATATGATTAGTAACTTTCTAATTCCTTTCTAATAGAAGTCTTACTTCTACTAAAATTAGTAAGTTTCCTATTACCACTATTAGAAGTCTCACTTCAAACAGAAATAGTAACTTTCATTTTAGAGTTCAACTAGAGTTAGTATCTTTCTAATAATTGGGCTATCGTGGGGACCACTAGGGATTCCTTAGAAAGCTGGCTCCAACTGGGACTCGCGACCCCACATCTCATGTGCAATCCGGACCCACAGTTAATTGCAAATAACTCCACTATATAAATGCAATTGAACTCCAGTCTTAGGAATATTACATAGAAGACCCTAAAGTTTCACATTACCACAAGTAGGCCCCTCTATCAATATCCATGGATCAATTGGACCTGTCTTCCAAACTAGATCCATATCTTATTATCGTTGAGCTCCAATTAATTATAATGATCATAGGTACCTTTCCAATTAACTCTTAATCGGAATGGGTGCGCACTTACCAATGATAAATCCATTAATTGGCACAAGGGGATATTAGAGATAGATTCCATCTTGACCATTGAATGTTCCCACAGCTCTACTACCACGTATCCAAATCACCGAGGGTTGACCTACAGTTGGCCTCACTCATTGGTGACTCAAAGTAAATGAATATATAGAAACTTGAGTTCATTAATGTCTCAGGATTAAGATCCTATTGCTAGAAAATTATGAGGGCAGACCTTAAAGTAAAGACAGTGTTAATAAGGTGCTTCTCATGGTCCATCAATACATCCAATGTACCAGTACTATGATCTAGAATCTTCCATTCTGATGATCGAGACAAATCACACTATCTCATAGTAACCAAAGTACTGCAACCTTGTCAGTATGAGATGTCCAGTCTCATCACTAGTTGTGAAGATATTTAAGTATAAGATTTGTCACATATGTCTCCCGTATGTGGATCTCATCCATACACATGTGTTACATCTAATATACTTATGGACTCCGGTTCATCTCATGAACCATCATGTCATTTGTATTGGTTATGTGCAAGTATATAATAAATCATCATTCATTTCATGAAAAGTAAGCATGAATATATGAATAAATAAAGAAATTAATCAATTTATTATATCAACTACTGGATTGAGTCCATAAAACTAACATGGACATCATTCTTTCTTTGTTTCTTCTAATAATTTTGATAAATTGTGGATTGTTTGGACATCATTCTTTTTTTGCTTCTTGAAATTGTTCGCACTTTTTACTTGCATCCTTAGTTCCTCCAGAATTTTGATGTGATGCTGTACACACTGCGGTGTATCTGATCAATAGTCTTCCTAGTACTGTTCTAGGCAAGACTAATACTTCAGAGTTCTCTTTGGACAAACTCCTTCCTACTCTCACTTACGTATTTTTTGTTGCTTGTGTTTTGTTCATCTTCCACCTACTGAGCGCACATCAATGGAGGACCGTCTATCTATTTATAATCTCATTATACCCTAATCAAGGGCTCTAAAAATGGTAATCAATACAATCGGTATAATAAATAAATCAATGTCTAAGAGGGAAGTTCTCCTTTTAATATATATCATTGTTACTTCTTAAAAAAAAGTAAGAAGGAAGTGTGCGAAGCTGTAAAGCGGGAGTAAAACACACAATGCCCACAAAGACTAGATACCCCAGTTCGATTTGAACTAAATAATGTGAATCCCATCGCTACTTGCTAGTTTGTTCCTAGCACTACTTGTGCCTTCTTACTATTGCCTTTACGGGTGCATCATCAGATAAGTTACAAGAGAGACTTGGTGATGCAGGACAGTGCAAGGAAAAACTAAATGATGATATGAGATCAAGAAAACATTTAACATTCACAATTAATATTATAAAACTTGAAAGTTCAGATTGCACCTCTTTTGTAAGATTTCAATTTGGGAGTTAGAGGCGGCTGTAGGCCTTGTCACAATCCAGCAATATGAACCCCTCGAATTATGAACAGGAGGGTCAATGCCCCCCCCCCCCCCCCCCCCCCATTAGCTTAGGGCTCAACTAATTTCCAATAAATTTATTGTCCCCGTAGAGGATTTGATAGAAGGCTAGGTTCTAAGGTTTTGGTCATGTTATGAATAGATAATGAAATTCATAGTTCAATTGAATAAATCCCACAGTTATAGCAATAATCAGCAAGTGCACTTTCAGATTTGAGTTAACAGTAAAATAGAGCTGAAAAGGGATCAGATGGGTCCAAACTCCTAAGAACCTAAAAGTCAGATTCAACTGGGCTAAGAATGGGCCTGGCTCGGTTCAATTGGGCCTGTTTGGACCTGGGTTAGTTGAACCTAAAAGTCAGATTCAGCTAGGCTAAGAATGGGCCTAGCTCGGTTCAGCAGGCCTGTTTGGACCTGGGTTAGTTCAGCTGGGCATGTTTCTGTTATGTGGAATGGTGGAATTTGAGATGCAAAGATAATGGTGGTAGGTGGGTTATGTTAGATCATAAGAAGGAGGAAGAAGAAGAGTGGAGAGAAGGTCGTGCTTTTATAGAGCATCGACAGTTCTATATATATATATTGATTGATGCCTTAATCAAGGCTTTAATTAAGTAAAGATTACAAATTAGATACAAATCAGAATAACAAAAGAATGGAAAGAATCAATCATATCTTATACATAGAAAGAGAGAAATTAGGGACTAAATCATTTCCTATACAAATTTGAGTATATCCCACGTGTGGGCTTTGTACATGGGCTGGGCCTGCTGGGCCTGTTATCTTCTACACTCCCCCTTAAATTGATGTGGTAAGATCGAAAACATAAATTTGCTAGTTAGATCATGATGATGCTGTTTGGGAAGTGCTTTGGTGAAGATATCTGCCAACTAGTTAAAAGAAGAGACATGAGGCAGGGTTATCTTCGCAGTAACGACATGTTAACGGAAGAAGTGACAGTCAATCTCAATGTGCTTTGTTTTTTCATGGAAGACCGGGTTGTTGGCAATTCTGGTAGCACTGGTATTGTCCCTATGGAGAGGTATGGAACTACCAACAAGAATACCCAATTCACATAAAAGGCGGCGGAGTCAAATAATTTCAGCACTGGTGGAGGACATCGCCCGATATTCTGCCTTAGCAGAAGACTTTGAGACAGTGGTTTGCTTCTTGCACTTCCATGAAATCAGAGATTTTTCAAGAAACATACACCAGCCAGTGGTAGACCTCTGAGAGTCCGGACAGCCAGCCTAGTCAGCATCCGCATAAGCTGATAATTGCAGAGAAGTATCAGAAGCAAAGAAAAGACCATGATGAAGAGTTCCTTTAACATAGCGGAGGATGCGTAACGCAGCAGCAAGGTGCGGTTTGTGGGGATTACTAACAAACTGACTTACAGTATGCGCTGCATGAGAAATATCCGGCCGAGTCATAGTTAAATAGAGCAAACTACCAACTATCCGCCGGAAAATAGATTGATCATCCAAGGGAGTGCCATCATCAGAACTGATTTTGTTGTTCAATTCTAGAGGAGTGTCAAAAGTGTGAGCATCAGCAAGCCTGGCTGACGTGATCAAGGTTGTCGCATATTTGCGCTGAATGACCCAAATGCCTGATTTGTTACGCACAAACTCAAGCCCCAGAAAATAGGTGAGAGGACCAAGATCCTTCATTCGGAAGTGGCGAGTAAGGTGGTATTTGAGATCCGTAATGCCAGCAGTATCATTTCCACTGATAATCATATCATCAACATAGACCAAGAGGAATGTGTAGCCCTTCGATGTCCATCTTAGGAAGAGTGAACTATCAGAGTGACTCTAACGAAATCCGGCTTGAAGGATTCCTGACTGGAACTTATCAAACCAAGCCCGAGGAGCTTGTTTAAGCCCATAAAGAGCTTTCCTCAATTTGCACACATGTTTTGCAGGACAAGCATATCCTGGTGGAGGTTTTAAATAAACAGTCTCGCGCAAGTCCCCATGTAGAAAAATATTTTTGACGTTCATTTGCCATAGAGGCCAGTTGCGGGCTATCGCGACATAAAGAAGAGTACGAACGGTGGTCATTTTCGCCACTGGTGCAAATGTTTCCTCATAGTCAATTCCATATTCCTGCTTATATCCCTGTGCAACCAATCTGGCTTTGTAGCGATCAAGACTCCCATCAAAGTGTACTTTGACGGAGTATATCCATTTGCTGCCAATCACAAAGGCTCCATCCGGGGCCGGTACCAATTCCCATGTTTGGTTGGCTTCAAGAGCAACTAATTCCTCAGTCATAGCATCCTGCCAGTAAGCAACCTTTGAGGCCTGTGATTATGAGGTGGGTATAGGAGTACTATCTAAGGAAGTAAAAATAGCATGAAATCCATAACGGTTAGGGGCAACAGAAGGATGACTAGAGCGTCGTAGAGAAATTGTGCTATCAGAAGAAGTATCATTACCTGAAGACTCAGTATGTGGCGCTGGGAGAGGATCAGGAGAGAGAGTCGCCAAAGGAGGGACCTTGTTCCGCCGGACATAGACTTTGGGAAGAGGTGATGGAGAAGTAGACTCCGAGAATTGTGGCTGATAGGATACAATAATAGGATGACTATCCAAATGTAAAGAAAAGAAGGAAATATGTTCCAAGAAAATAACATTAAGAGAGATGTGCATGCATTTTTCCAATTGATTATGACACAAAAACCCTTTGTGTTCATTACTGTAACCCAAATAGATGCATTTAGCAGCATGTGGAGATAACTTTGTGCGCTCAGTAGGAGGAAGATGAACAAAACACAGGTAACCAACAACACGTAAGTGAGAGTATGATGGGGTTTGACCAAAGAGAACTCCGTAATGAGTAGTCTTGCCTAGAACAGTGCTAGGAAGACGGTTGATAAAATACACATTTGTGCAGTATCACACCAAAATTTGGAAGGGACTAAGGATGCAATCAACAAAGTACGAACAATTTCAAGAATATGTCTGTTATTTCTTTCCGCAATCCCATTTTGCTGAGGATTATGCGGACAAGGTTTTTGGTGAATAATCCCTTTATCATAAATGAAGGCAGAGAATGCATGAGATATGTATTTTCCACCGGAATCTGATCTAAGAATTTTGCTTGCTTTTTGAAATTGGGTTTGGACCATGTTATAAAATTTTTGAAAAATGGAAAAGACTTCAGATTTCATGCGCATAAAGTAAATCCAAGTATGATGAGAATGGTCATCAATAAAGGTCACATAGTATTTAAATCTTGTCCTACTCAAGGTAGGAGCAATTCCCCAAACATTTGAATGAATAATGTCAAATGATGCCAAAGCACGAGCATTATGAACAAGAAAAGGCAAAATATGACTTTTACTTAAGCAATAAGTTTCACACTTAGATTGAGAAAAAGAAGACATCATTTTATTATCAATAGTAGAATCCAAACGACCAAATTTAAACAAGGAAAGTAAATGTGCATTGTTCACATGACCAAGACGTTTATACCAAACAGTCCACAATTTATTGACATTAGAAGAAGAAGCAAATAAAGAATGATGTCCAATGTCTAGCAAGAACAGGCGCCTTAGTTTACTCCCCCTCGCGATCACCTTCCTAGTTTGTCGCCCCTATATAACACAACTAGAGGAAAAAAAGTGAACACGATAGCCATCATCAATAAGTTGTTCTACAGAAGAAGATTGGCTGATAATTTGGGAACAAAGTAAAAAATCGGGAAGGGTGATGGACTGGCCAAACACACTAGATAAATTAATGGTCCCAACTCTCGAATTGAATAGTTGATCACCATTAGTAGTGGTTATTTTCTCTTTTCCAAGGTACGGGTGGGGCACTGTAAAGCTATGTTCTACAGATGTCATGTGATTGGAGGCTCCTGAATCTAAAAACCACATAGAAGAGGTAATAGGAGAAGAAAGAGAGGCGGAGGAATGAAAGCAGGAGATGTTATATGAGAATAAGTTTGATACCGACCGCCAGAGAGGCCCATAGACGCATATGCAGAGGTAACCGTGCTCTGGATCAGTTCTTGAATATGAGCAGGAGTCATGGATACAGCCCTAGATGAAGTGCTTCCTGCATCAGATGATGGTGCTTGGGCCTGGAATGCGGAAGGCATATTCTGTCTTGGCAGATTGGAAGGAGGATTCTTAGTTCTGTCTTGGCAGATTGGAGGGAGGCTTCTTAGGCTGCAACTCATTTCTTCGCTGGAGGCTGCGGCAGTCATCAATAAAATGACCAGACCCCTTGCAGTATCGGCAAACTAACTTCTTGCGGCAATTCTTGGCAATATGGCCGTAGCCTTGCATTCATAGCATTGAGTGAGCTTCGGATTGGGGGTTGCTAGAAGAGCAGAGTTAGCCGGAAGGGGTGTGAGGAAGGCCTTCGGTTCGTCAATAATAGCCCGCCGTGAGGTGAGACGAAGTTCTTCGCGAAGGACTTCTTGAAAGCAGGTATCAAGATTAGCCGACAGTTCTCTATTCATGAGGGCAGACCGAACCGATTCAAAGTCTGGTCGAAGATTCATACGGAACTGGCTAATGTGAGTTTCTTCTTGAAGTTTAAGAGTCTGGGATAGAAAGCCATGAGAGACTATCTGAATCAACATCGAATCTCATTCGGTCCATAAGGTGAGGAAGCCATTAAAATATTCCTGCACAGATCTATCCCCTTGAGTAAATTTAGCAATTTCACTATCCAAGTGAAACTTTCGTGCTTTGTTGGTTTGATGGTAGATCTTCTTGAGGTGAGCCCACATATTTGCTGCTGTAGTATAGGCTTGAAGAGCCATGGCAATGGAGAAGTCAATAGAGTTGGGTATCCAAGTAATAACTTTGGCATTTTCCTTGGACCAGGTGGCTACGGCTTTAGAGTCTGTGGTACTTGGAGTTGGAGGTTTTGTTACTGTTCCATCTAGGTAACCAAATAGCCCCTGTCCTTCGACGAAGTTCTTCAGATGGAAGGACCAGGCCATATAATTATGCCCATTAAACTTAATGGGGATAACATCATATTTATCCATGATCAAAATGTAGTAGAGAGAAGAGATCAGCACGCAAACCAAAAAGGAATGGTTTGATCTGCTATGAAAGGTGAATACAGCAGTTAATAACCCTAACAGTACACTAATAGTGCATGGGCCAGCACTAATCGGTGATTAATCAGCCTTAATCAGAAACAATCAGTATCAACAGCACAAGCAGCAATAGTAGAAGAGATCAGAGAAGTAGCAGAGGCTTCCAACCAGAACAGAACACACAGAGTGCAAAAATTGCACAAAAACAAACCAGACGAACTGAAAAAATTGAGGTGGGATCCTTACGTGGGGCCCACAGAGGGATCTGATTGGTGATCAGATCAGTATCTAGAGACTAGTATCCAATTTTCTTTCTAGCTTCACAAGTTTCATCCAGATCTGATCAGAATCATTGATTTTGTGCGGCTGTGATGAAAACTATTTAAAGAAAGTGAATAATCACAAGATGGATCAAAGCACCTACCTCTGATCTCTGAAAAATGCTGGAAAAATCTCCAAAATAACAAGGAGAGATGGACGACCAAGGCTGGAAGTAAACTTGTGGATTTTGAGATGACCGCAGGTGGGCCACTATGATCGCAGTGAAGGAACAGTAGGTTATCACCAACGTTTTGCTTTCAGAAGACAGATCCTTGATCTGTGTTGCTTTGACAATGTAGATGAGATCTCCAAGGTATTATGGCTCTGATACCATGTTAGATCATAAGAAGGAGGAAGAAGAAGAGTGGAGAGAAGGTCGTGCTTTTACAGAGCATCGACAGTTCTATATATATATTGATATGATGCCTTAATCAAGGCTCTAATTAAGTAAAGATTACAAATTAGATGAATAACTAAAGAATGAAAATGATCAATCATATCCTATACATAGAAGGAGAGAAATTAGGGACTAAATCATATCCTATACAGATTTGAGTATATCCCACGTGTGGGCTTTGTACATGGGCTGGGCCTGTTATCTTCTACAGGTTATGAGGTGTAAGAGATTATGCCACTTGGTTTTTTTGGATATGAGGACTTTGACTCATGTGAATGGGGGCGGGGGCCTGCGGGTGTCAGATTAATTGGGTTTGGTTGCTGGTTGTAACAGGTGGCAGATTTGAGGCTTTGATGGATGGTGAGTGGGGATCTGCTGGCTTATTTGGGGAAATGAATGGGTATGGCTTATAGCTACTTGGGATGCCCTATGTATGGAGTTTGACTGATGTAAACAAGGTCAATCGAAGATCTGTCAGGCCAGATCTATGAGTGGGTTTGTCGGCCACTGGATTTTGATGAAATAATCTGTTGACAGTTGGATTTTGGGGACTGGTTCGATGAAGAGGGTGATGGGAGAAAAAACCAACAATAACTCTTGAAAGCAGAAAGGGAAGAAGAAGAATATACCTGATTCGCGATCCACCATATCCTTGAAGTAGCCAAAAGCAACAATTCTTCATCAATCATTCATTCATTAACCCACAAAAGGTCTTTACAATGCTTTTATAGAGAAAAGGGTGTTGATTTTGGCACCACTCTTTTTATTAGTTGCACCACACATGTCACCTATCAGTCATTTTGTTTTTTATAAGAGCCACTTGTCAGTCATGAAAGGGCCATCAGCGTCCACATCTTTGATGTTTGTGTGGCCCACTTGAAGCTGATGTGATCTCTTTTGGAGAAGTGAAACAAACAAGGGTGCGCACACCACCGTTCCTTGTGATTGCATTTGTGGTTGTATTTTACTATTTACTAGAAGCAGACAAAGAGGAAGGGTTCAACTTGAATGGTAGTATATTTGGTACTACAACCTCTCATTCATCAGAAATAAGTTGTGCACCCAGTGATCATCTATAGTAGGGTGATTCTGAAATCTGAACATACCGCCAGTTTTTCTGTGCACACTCATCTTTTTAAAAGAAATTTGTACATGACAAAAATACCTATAAATTCCTTGCATATTCCGTGCATATCTCATGTACACGGGTATGAAACGCCGTGTACATGATATATGCATGGTTTTTTTTCCAGCCATGCACCTCTTCTGTGCACGGCTCTGAAACCCCGTGCACCCTTTTTTTTTATGTGCGAGTGGAGCAAGTTCTTAGGGTCCAGATTTTCTAATGCACTCTAAATTAAAGTAGAAAAAGTTAAAAAGTTTTTTCATTAAAAAAAAGCCATCTTTAAGAGTATGATTCTAAGAGTATTTATTATTCAATTTATAAAATGAGACTTTGCTTAGTATTCATTGCAAATCTTCCACTACTATAATATAAATTATGATTCATCTAATGCAATGGTTTCAGAAGGAAATACAGAACGAGTACACTGAATGTATGATGCAAGCTATTCTGTATACGGTGTAACCCATGCAGCTGCGCAATTGTACCTGTACCTAAACCATTGAAACATAATGGGAGGCATCGGGTAACCCTTTGTCATGGCAACCTGGACAAAGTGATTATTATTAATGAGCTTGATAGTGATAGTAACATACTCATGCGATGATGGAGGCACTGATTACAGTGGCAAAAATGTCAAGCACTGTTCAGAATTAAGAAGATGTAATATGACATTGTAACTTGAAGTAATCAAGTGACTCATGTCAGGCATTGTCATCCAGTTCTGAATTGGTGCTGGTCTATCTGATTCCCAAAAGTTCAGTGAGTTGTGAATGGAACATGCATGATTATAACCACCAAATAGATCAACATACTATGCCCAGAATGTTCTCAAGTCGTCAATCAAGTTCTGACGAACGTGTATCTATGCATCCTCACCAAAACCAAGTAACTCAGCAATAGCTCGAAAGCCATAATTTTCATCAGCTCTTACATCTTTTACGAACATAATGTAGGGATGCAATGTAGGTGAGAACTGACTAAGATATACATGCTCATGGTTAACTGGACTCAATCTTGAAATCCTTTGTGTAAGGAGTGGTGGAGTATTATAGAGAGATGAACAACTGTGTCTACCTGGTTCTTGAGAATGAAGAAAATCGCGCTGAACAAACTCAGACGCTTTACCACGGGTAGATTTGTCTATTTTCTTCTTTGACGAGGAGTATACCGATGAACAACCGTGTCTACTTGGTTCCTGAGAATGGTTCAAATCATGTTGAACAAACTCAAATGCAGATAGATTGCCATGAGTAGATCTATCTACTTTTTTTTTTTTTATGAGGGGCGTCCACGAATATTTATCTTAACAACTGGTTGAAGAAGTGCAGTTATTGATGGATTAATTATCTCCCTTAACTTCCTTAGTAGACTGACTTTACCAGGCCTTGACTGATGCTGAAATTGTTCTGCGAACATTTGTAGATTGACACTACAATCGATATCATCTCTAGGAGAAACACATGGCAAGAAGTCAAGTTTCTTCCAAAATTTATCAATGCAACCAATTGGTATAGTACGACCTTCATTTGTGTATATTGCAAGCGCGTGCGCACACGGTAGTCCATTACTCGTACGAAGTTTACATCTGCAAGAATAGACGTCTTCTTACAACTTTAGACCGCTCAAATTCTAACCAAATCAGATTAAATGCGTCAATTGAAACAAAAACCTATAATTCTCGGAATTGCTTTGTTTTGAATTGATGTTGGACAATATTTTTACTTTTTTCCAAACTAGATTTTATTGATGTGAACTGACTTTGGATAAGCTGATGAATAGATGACATTGCTGACTCCCAGTCCGACTGTGATGTGCACAAGTATAGTTTCAACTTAAAATGCTGACTCTCGACTCTGTTAGTAGTCACATTTCCGAAATGCATATACGTATCCCTCCAGGCAGATATGAACATCTCCTTATATGGCGCCAACCATACATCTTTAATATAATTCACGACCCTGGAGTAGTCTTGTAAATTTACCTTAAATGCAGATAAATTGTACAGATACGCATTCTCGGTTTCTGATTCCAGTAACGTGTGCCACATGGAGTATAATGCATCCCAGAATTGCTTGTCTTGAAATGATTTTTTTTGCAGTTGGCTATAACAGCTCCGTCGATGTGCCATGTACACAGCAGTTTCATCGCCTCGGGAAACACTTGGGCACATGACCTCATCAATGCCAAATCTCTATCGATGACAATTACTCTTGGAGTAGTGCATTCATCCATTGTTGACCGCAAACAATTCAGTGCCCAAGTATAATTGTCCTTCTATTCTGACTGCAGAAATACAAAGCAATGCAAAATGCCATCTTCGTTGAAGTCACACCGACAATCTCAAATAGAGACATCATGAATCTGTTAGTTTTATAAGTAGCTTCCATCAGTAATACATGCGGGAATGCACTCAAATGTTCCAACGAGCCTGGATGTGCAAAGAATAATTCTTCAAGCTCATTAGTCTGAGCATTGCTTCGATTAAAGAAAACATACTCGTACTGGTGTAGCAATGACATGAGTTGTTGCTTTTGGGATTTACCAGCTTTCTCTGCAGTCCAAGACTTCTGACCTGCATTGTATATAGTGTTAATAGTGGACATGTTATTCGGATCCCTATTCTTCAACGTATACAAGTGTAAGTCCTTGGATCCTTACCCTAGAGGGGGGGTGAATAGGGTGAGCTATTAATTAGTGACCAATTATGACCAATTTTAACTTCTTTAAATTAACTAGTCACTTGTGATGATTAACAAACAAAATGCGGAAGCTAATAAACAAAATCACCACATAGCACACACCATAACACAATGATTTATAGTGGTTCGGCCTCAATGCCTACATCCACTACCGGCTTGTGTTCCTCACACCCCACCGGATTTCCACTATGTATGCTTTTCAATAGGCTAAGCAATAACCTTTACATCTATGCTTTTCTAGGCTAAGCAATAACCTTTGCATTATGCTTTTTAGGCTAAGCAATAACCTATACAACCAAATGGTTGGTTCTCTCTCTTAATAGTGTCTTAAATACACTTGATGTAGATACATATTTAGCTCATTACAATGCCTCTTAATAGGCGGATATGAAAGTGAAAAAACTAACTCACACAAACACTATATGAATGCAAAGATGAATGCACAAAGTGTATGCATGATGTCCTCAATCAATTTGAAAATAAAAGCTCATTAATGTATGCCAAAGGCTTTTGAAAGTTTTAGCTCAAAACATTTATGATTGAGGAAATGCTAATCACATGTTAAAAGTAACTTGTAAAAGACATACCTATGTATTCTAAACAAGTTATGAAAATCAAAGAACAAAACATGTGATGCATAAGGATTTCAATCAAATTAACAATGAAGCTTAATGATTGTATGCTAAAAGCATTTTTAAAGTGTAAAACACAAATATAGATTTGATTGAAATTAAGGGTCAAATCACATGTAATTAAAAAGACAACTTGAAAATGATATACCAATCAATGTTTAAACAAGTTGTAAAACTTTAAAACAAAATACATGTGATTTATAAAGTTGTTGAATCCAAAACATAAGATAGGTTTGAAAGTGATTTTCTTATGATGAAAAACAACAACCAAAGATTCAACCAAGTATAGGAATCATGTTACATATGATTTCAAAGATGATTCCAAAACAAGATTCACATAGATATACCAATTAGAGTCCTACTTGGTTTGAATCATGGTGGTGCATCCAAAACAATGAATCAATTCAAAACATAAACATCTTAAGGACACAACAAATCATAGTTTAGCATGCTAACAAAGATTTTCCAATAATTAAAACAAAGCATGAAACATATGATTAGGAAAGTAAAGCCTACTTGTTGATTTAACTTAGTGGATCCAAGCTTTAGCTTTCCTTAATGACCCTCTAGCCTCCCTTAGCTTATCCCCCTTTCTTTGGCCTCAAAACACCTCAAGGAGGGCCTAAAAGTTCCTCACCTTTGGCTAAGGAATGAACTAGTATTTATACCCAAAAAGTGGGTTTCTGCGAGTCCCCGGTCGACCTGCACTTTCCCGGGTCGACCTGGGCTTCAACGGTCATAAAACTGACCGTTTGAAAAAATGCCGTTGGCTCTTTCCCGGTCGACCCGCAGTGGGCTCGGTCGACCGGGTCCATGGGCTCGGTCGACCGGCCACACTGCGGGTCGACCAGGTCCCCTGGACCATTTCCCCCAAAAATGCATATTTTGCATATTTTTAAAGTATTTTTCAAATGGGGACAATTGGGCCACTAAATCAAGCATGAAAACATGATTTTAAATCATTCTAAGTATTTTAAAATCATAAAACATAAAAAGCCAAAAATCATTTGAAACTTTAAAACATTGGCTAGCTTGATTTGTAAAAATTCTTTTCAAAATCAATTGCATCCAAGATAAAAAATAAAATCATGCATGAAACATAAGATTTACATGATTTAAAAAGAATGCAAGTATAAAACAAGATTTCAAGTTATTTTAAATCAATGCTTATGTGAAAATTCAAATGATGATTAAAACGATAATGCATCCATCAAATTGCAAACACAAAATTCCTAACAATCTCCCCCTTTGCAATTTCTTGGCAACTCACTCATCACCGAATTTACACACTAAGTCTTCAGCTCCCCCTTAGCTGGACAAGACTTGAAATCTCTTGGATGCTTCTTTGACTTAGCTTGGGCTCTAGTTCTTTTTCTTCATTCTTGATGCTTGGAGCTTGATCATTCTTCAATCTTTCATTTCTTCTTTAGCCAAGCAACTTCTTTAACTCCCAAGCATAGTCTTCTAACAACTCTCCCCCTTTGACCATGCACTCTCTCTCTCTTTGGCAAGATATGCATCTTCTCCCCCCTTTGGAAGATAATACAAAATCTCCCCTTAGATAAATTGACTATATTCTCCCCTTTTGACATCTAGAATATTCTCCCCCTTTGACATTAAATTGCAAAGGTACCTACACACATGACATAAGGAAAATACCTTTTAGTAGCACCTGTTAACTAAAGAA
Organism: Litsea cubeba; assembly: GCA_012931725.1. Lineage (NCBI taxonomy): Eukaryota > Viridiplantae > Streptophyta > Magnoliopsida > Laurales > Lauraceae > Litsea > Litsea cubeba. Next base: position 35,208,054 of record CM022948.1, read on the forward strand.
ATCGAAAATGAAATATATAACAGGTATCATGTATGGTAGTAGTCTAAGGGTATAAAGCCAATTCAATGGTGAATTTGATCAAAACTAATCATTCCTATCAAGGTTTATACTCCCCCTCAATCCATTCTCTCCTTTTGTCAAACTTTTGACAAAGATTTAACTGTTTGGTTCAAGAAGAAGATAGTTTTACCAATTGAGGGTAAACTTCAAGGAAAGGATTAGATTCATTTAACTATAGAGCTCAATATGATCAAATTACCATGATTAAGAGCAAGGTCATGGAGAAAAGCAACCATGGATACCAATTGGAATAAAGAGTACCAATTGAGATTAAAGGATATGACTATTATCTCAATCACTCTAAAATGGAGTTAAAAAGAATATAACTACGATGATCAATCCAAATTAGAGCTATCCATGATGTTATGGGGTTTATTCAACATAGCATCAATCAATATACCTATGAAAAACATATGCTATGTAAATTTTGAAATCATTTCATCCAATCGAAAAATATGACTATTATGTGCACAAGATGAATGAAATGAAGTTCAAACATGAAGCCTACCTCAACCATTAACCACCGAAGATTATTAACACATAAACATGGTGGTCATAAGATTTTACCTTTATGAGCATGAGAGGAGGCAAACATGAAAAATTATGATGCTAATGGAATGTGACATGGAACATAAACATATTACTATCAAGTTCAATCCAATGTACACATGGTCTATCACTATCTCAAGATATCAATTGGATATGACAACAATCGAAAATTAAACTAATTGAAACCAATTGAATATGAAACATGATTAAGAGCATAGATGTGACAAACACAAAATTCCATCAAGCATCTAAAATGAAAAATCATCACTTTAAAGATATAGTAGCTTAGTGAGCATAGTGATGAACATCAATTTCGATCCTCATCAAAGAATGTATCAATGAGGCATAAATCATTTTTCAACTTGCATTTTAAATTATATAACTTCTTTGGAGAACATACAAGTTGATCTTTCAAAAACAATAATTTTCCATTTGAAGGTATGGAAAATTCAAATTAATTCAAATCATTTATTTTTCTAAAAGATCTTACTATGATATTCAAAAAATGATTTTCTAACATCAATTGATCATGAAAAAACTAGCTAAGAAAGCTTTTGTAATCACAATCAATTGATGATCATCAAATAGAAATGCACTACAATAATAAAATGCAAATCTATATGAGGATATTGCAATCAAATGATTTTGAGAACCAAAGATATAACTAAGAAAGTTCATGTAGACAAAATCAAATGATCACAAAGAAACATTGCATTTTAAGAGATGTGACTATGTAGAAACAAAATGCAAATGTAACATGACCAACAATTAGATATGACTAAAAAAATAGGTTGGTCTAGTGAGGTTCAAGTCCTTAAGGTTAGTCCAAAAGTCTACCTTTGAAGATTCACCTAAGGTCTTGATAAGGTTGTCCTTGAGGGTTCACTTTGAGGTCCCACCAACTCTTGGAGTTTTAACTTGAAAAAGTTTTAGAGTGGTGAGATAGATTCTTAGGGGAAATTAGAGAGCTAGGAAGGAAAAATTTATTATTAACCATAGTGGAAATCATTCTTAATGATATGCAACAAAACACAACTCTAGGGTTCAAATCTAGATTTAAGCATATAAGGATCAACTCCGGGTGTTTAAGCCCTAAATGGAGTAACCTTGCTCTGATACCAATTGTAAAGGGGTCGGATCTCTCCAAGACCCTTGAGGACCCATATCCTCTTAACACGGATCAACAATAGGTACCTATCAGAGTCCAGACACATGGAGCACGATAGTCCCCCCCCCCCACATGCCTGCCACGAACGGAGAGTCTCTATTTATCCGCTATTTCAAGCGAGAGTTTCCGTGGATGCGAGTGATCACGACTCACAAGGAGTTTTTTCGAGGCTCTACAGCTCTGATACCAATTGTAAGTCCTTGGATCCTTACCCTTGAGGGGGGGGGGGGGTGAATAGGGTGAGCTATTAATTAGTGATCAATTATGACCAATTTTAACTTCTTTAAATTAACTAGTCACTTGTGATGATTAACAAACAAAATACGGAAGCTAATAAACAAAATCACCACATAGCACACACCATAACACAATGATTTATAGTGGTTCGGCTTCAATGCCTACATCCACTACCGGCTTGTGTTCCTCACACCCCACCGGATTTCCACTATGTATGCTTTTCAATAGGCTAAGCAATAACCTTTACGTCTATGCTTTTCTAGGCTAAGCAATAACCTTTGCATTATGCTTTTTAGGCTAAGCAATAACCTATACAACCAAATGGTTGGTTCTCTCTCTTAATAGTGTCTTAAATACACTTGATGTAGATACATATTTAGCTCATTACAATGCCTCTTAATAGGCGGATATGAAAGTGAAAAACTAACTCACACAAACACTATATGAATGCAAAGATGAATGCACAAAGTGTATGCATGATGTCCTCAATCAATTTGAAAATAAAAGCTCATTAATGTATGCCAAAGGCTTTTGAAAGTTTTAGCTCAAAACATTTATGATTGAGGAAATGCTAATCACATGTTAAAAGTAACTTGTAAAAGACATACCTATGTATTCTAAACAAGTTATGAAAATCAAAGAACAAAACATGTGATGCATAAGGATTTCAATCAAATTAACAATGAAGCTTAATGATTGTATGCTAAAAGCATTTTTAAAGTGTAAAACACAAATATAGATTTGATTGAAATTAAGGGTCAAATCACATGTAATTAAAAAGACAACTTGAAAATGATATACCAATCAATGTTTAAACAAGTTGTAAAACTTTAAAACAAAATACATGTGATTTATAAAGTTGTTGAATCCAAAACATAAGATAGGTTTGAAAGTGATTTTCTTATGATGAAAAACAACAACCAAAGATTCAACCAAGTATAGGAATCATGTTACATATGATTTCAAAGATGATTCCAAAACAAGATTCACATAGATATACCAATTAGAGTCCTACTTGGTTTGAATCATGGTGGTGCATCCAAAACAATGAATCAATTCAAAACATAAACATATTAAGGACACAACAAATCATATTTTAGCATGCTAACAAAGATTTTCCAAAAATTAAAACAAAGCATGAAACATATGATTAGGAAAGTAAGCCTACTTGTTGATTTAACTTAGTGGATCCAAGCTTTAGCTTTCCTTAATGACCCTCTAGCCTCCCTTAGCTATCCCCCTTTCTTTGGCCTCAAAACACCTCAAGGAGGGCCTAAAAGTTCCTCACCTTGGCTAAGGAATGAACTAGTATTTATACCCAAAAAGTGGGTTTCTGCGAGTCCCCGGTCGACCTGCACTTTCCCGGGTCGACCTGGGCTTCAACGGTCATAAAACTGACCGTTTGAAAAAATGCCGTTGGCTCTTTCCCGGTCGACCCGCAGTGGGCTCGGTCGACCGGGTCCATGGGCTCGGTCGACCGGCCACACTGCGGGTCGACCGGGTCCCCTGGACCATTTCCCCCAAAAATGCATATTTTGCATATTTTAAAGTATTTTTCAAATGGGGACAATTGGGCCACTAAATCAAGCATGAAAACATGATTTTAAATCATTCTAAGTATTTTAAAATCATAAAACATAAAAAGCCAAAAATCATTTGAAACTTTAAAACATTGGCTAGCTTGATTTGTAAAAATTCTTTTCAAAATCAATTGCATCCAAGATAAAAATAAAATCATGCATGAAACATAAGATTTACATGATTTAAAAACAATGCAAGTATAAAACAAGATTTCAAGTTATTTTAAATCAATGCTTATGTGAAAATTCAAATGATGATTAAAACGATAATGCATCCATCAAATTGCAAACACAAAATTCCTAACAATCTCCCCCTTTGCAATTTGATGGCAACTCACTCATCACCGAATTTACACACTAAGTCTTCAGCTCCCCCTTAGCTGGACAAGACTTGAAATCTCTTGGATGCTTCTTTGACTTAGCTTGGGCTCTAGTTCTTTTTCTTCATTCTTGATGCTTGGAGCTTGATCATTCTTCAATCTCTCATTTCTTCTTTAGCCAAGCAACTTCTTTAACTCCCAAGCTTAGTCTTCTAACAACTCTCCCCCTTTGACCATGCACTCTCTCTCTCTCTTTGGCAAGATATGCATCTTCTCCCCCTTTGGAAGATAATACAAAATCTCCCCTTAGATAAATTGACTATATTCTCCCCTTTTGACATCTAGAATATTCTCCCCCTTTGACATTAAATTGCAAAGGTACCTACACACATGACATAAGGAAAATACCTTTTAGTAGCACCTGTTAACTAAAGAAATCGAAAATGAAATATATAACAGGTATCATGTATAGTAGTAGTCTAAGGGTATAAAGCCAATTCAATGGTGAATTTGATCAAAACTAATACTTCCTATCAAGGTTTATACTCCCCCTCAATCCATTCTCTCCTTTAGTCAAACTTTTGACAAAGATTTAACTGTTTGGCTCAAGAAGAAGATGGTTTTTACCAATTGAGGGTAAACTTCAAGGAAAGGATTAGATTCATTTAACTATAGAGCTCAATATGATCAAATTACCATGATTAAGAGCAAGGTCATGGAGAAAAGCAACCATGGATACCAATTGGAATAAAGAGTACCAATTGAGATTAAAGGATATGACTATTATCTCAATCACTCTAAAATGGAGTTAAAAAGAATATAACTACTATGATCAATCCAAATTAGAGCTATCCATGATGTTATGGGGTTTATTCAACATAGCATCAATCAATATACCTATGAAAAACATATGCTATGTAAATTTTGAAATCATTTAATCCAATCGAAAAATATGACTATTATGTGCACAAGATGAATGAAATGAAGTTCAAACATGAAGCCTACCTCAACCATTAACCAACGAAGATTATTAACACATAAACATGGTGGTCATAAGATTACCTTTATGAGCATGAGAGGAGGCAAATATGAAAAATTATGATGCTAATGGAATGTGACATGGAACATAAACATATTACTATCAAGTTCAATCCAATGTACACATGGTCTATCACTATCTCAAGATATCAATTGGATATGACAACAATCGAAAATTAAACTAATTGAAACCAATTGAATATGAAACATGATTAAGAGCATAGATGTGACAAACACAAAATTCCATCAAGCATCTAAAATGAAAAATCATCACTTTAAAGATATAGTAGCTTAGTGAGCATAGTGATGAACATCAATTTCGATCCTCATCAAAGAATGTATCAATGAGGCATAAATCATTTTTCAACTTGCATTTTAAATTATATAACTTCTTTGGAGAACATACAAGTTGATCTTTCAAAAACAATAATTTTCCATTTGAAGGTATGGAAAATTCAAATTAATTCAAATCATTTATTTTTCTAAAAGATCTTACTATGATATTCAAACAAATGATTTTCTAACATCAATTGATCATGAAAAAACTAGCTAAGAAAGCTTTTGTAATCACAATCAATTGATGATCATCAAATAGAAATGCACTACAATAACAAAATGCAAATCTATATGAGGATATTGCAATCAAATGATTTTGAGAACCAAAGATATAACTAAGAAAGTTCATGTAGACAAAATCAAATGATCACAAAGAAACATTGCATTTTAAGAGATGTGACTATGTAGAAACAAAATGCAAATGTAACATGACCAACGATTAGATATGACTAAAAAGATAGGTTGGTCTAGTGAGGTTCAAGTCCTTAAGGTTAGTCCAAAAGTCTACCTTTGAAGATTCACCTAAGGTCTTGATAAGGTTGTCCTTGAGGGTTCACTTTGAGGTCCCACCAACTCTTGGAGTTTTAACTTGAAAAAGTTTTAGAGTGGTGAGATAGATTCTTAGGGGAAATTAGAGAGCTAGGAAGGAAAAATTTATTATTAACCATAGTGGAAATCATTCTTAATGATATGCAATAAAACACAACTCTAGGGTTCAAATCTAGATTTAAGCATATAAGGATCAACTCCGGGTGTTTAAGCCCTAAATGGAGTAACCTTACTCTGATACCAATTGTAAAGGGGTCGGATCTCTCCAAGACCCTTGAGGACCCATATCCTCTTAACACGGATCAACAATAGGTACCTATCAGAGTCCAGACACATGGAGCACGATAGTCCCCCCCCCCACATGCCTGCCACGAACGGAGAGTCTCTATTTATCCGCTATTTCAAGCGAGAGTTTCCGTGGATGCGAGTGATCACGACTCACAAGGAGTTTTTCCGAGGCTCTACAGCTCTGATACCAATTGTAAGTCCTTGGATCCTTACCCTAGAGGGGGGGTGAATAGGGTGAGCTATTAATTAGTGACCAATTATGACCAATTTTAACTTCTTTAAATTAACTAGTCACTTGTGATGATTAACAAACAAATTGCGGAAGCTAATAAACAAAATCACCACATAGCACACACCATAACACAATGATTTATAGTGGTTCGGCCTCAATGCCTACATCCACTACCGGCTTGTGTTCCTCACACCCCACCGGATTTCCACTATGTATGCTTTTCAATAGGCTAAGCAATAACCTTTACATCTATGCTTTTCTAGGCTAAGCAATAACCTTTACATTATGCTTTTTAGGCTAAGCAATAACCTATACAACCAAATGGTTGGTTCTCTCTCTTAATAGTGTCTTAAATACACTTGATGGAGATACATATTTAGCTCATTACAATGCCTCTTAATAGGCGGATATGAAAGTGAAAAACTAACTCACACAAACACTATATGAATGCAAAGATGAATGCACAAAGTGTATGCATGATGTCCTCAATCAATTTGAAAATAAAAGCTCATTAATGTATGCCAAAGGCTTTTGAAAGTTTTAGCTCAAAACATTTATGATTGAGGAAATGCTAATCACATGTTAAAAGTAACTTGTAAAAGACATACCTATGTATTCTAAACAAGTTATGAAAATCAAAGAACAAAACATGTGATGCATAAGGATTTCAATCAAATTAACAATGAAGCTTAATGATTGTATGCTAAAAGCATTTTTAAAGTGTAAAACACAAATATAGATTTGATTGAAATTAAGGGTCAAATCACATGTAATTAAAAAGACAACTTGAAAATGATATACCAATCAATGTTTAAACAAGTTGTAAAACTTTAAAACAAAATACATGTGATTTATAAAGTTGTTGAATCCAAAACATAAGATAGGTTTGAAAGTGATTTTCTTATGATGAAAAACAACAACCAAAGATTCAACCAAGTATAGGAATCATGTTACATATGATTTCAAAGATGATTCCAAAACAAGATTCACATAGATATACCAATTAGAGTCTTACTTGGTTTGAATCATGGTGGTGCATCCAAAACAATGAATCAATTCAAAACATAAACATGTTAAGGACACAACAAATCATATTTTAGCATGCTAACAAAGATTTTCCAAAAATTAAAACAAAGCATGAAAACATATGATTAGGAAAGTAAAGCCTACTTGTTGATTTAACTTAGTGGATCCAAGCTTTAGCTTTCCTTAATGACCCTCTAGCCTCCCTTAGCTTATCCCCCTTTCTTTGGCCTCAAAACACCTCAAGGAGGGCCTAAAAGTTCCTCACCTTTGGCTAAGGAATGAACTAGTATTTATACCCAAAAAGTGGGTTTCTGCGAGTCCCCGGTCGACCTGCACTTTCCCGGGTCGACCTGGGCTTCAACGGTCATAAAACTGACCGTTTGAAAAAATGCCGTTGGCTCTTTCCCGGTCGACCCGCAGTGGGCTCGGTCGACCGGGTCCATGGGCTCGGTCGACCGGCCACACTGCGGGTCGACCGGGTCCCCTGGACCATTTCCCCCAAAAATGCATATTTTGCATATTTTAAAGTATTTTTCAAATGGGGACAATTGGGCCACTAAATCAAGCATGAAAACATGATTTTAAATCATTCTAAGTATTTTAAAATCATAAAACATAAAAAGCCAAAAATCATTTGAAACTTTAAAACATTGGCTAGCTTGATTTGTAAAAATTCTTTTCAAAATCAATTGCATCCAAGATAAAAATAAAATCATGCATGAAACATAAGATTTACATGATTTAAAAAGAATGCAAGTATAAAACAAGATTTCAAGTTATTTTAAATCAATGCTTATGTGAAAATTCAAATGATGATTAAAACGATAATGCATCCATCAAATTGCAAACACAAAATTCCTAACAATCTCCCCCTTTGCAATTTGATGGCAACTCACTCATCACCGAATTTACACACTAAGTCTTCAGCTCCCCCTTAGCTGGACAAGACTTGAAATCTCTTGGATGCTTCTTTGACTTAGCTTGGGCTCTAGTTCTTTTTCTTCATTCTTGATGCTTGGAGCTTAATCATTCTTCAATCTCTCATTTCTTCTTTAGCCAAGCAACTTCTTTAACTCCCAAGCATAATCTTCTAACAACTCTCCCCCTTTGACCATGCACTCTCTCTCTCTCTTTGGCAAGATATGCATCTTCTCCCCCTTTGGAAGATAATACAAAATCTCCCCTTAGATAAATTGACTATATTCTCCCCTTTTGACATCTAGAATATTCTCCCCCTTTGACATTAAATTGCAAAGGTACCTACACACATAACATAAGGAAAATACCTTTTAGTAGCACCTGTTAACTAAAGAAATCGAAAATGAAATATATAACAGGTATCATGTATGGTAGTAGTCTAAGGGTATAAAGCCAATTCAATGGTGAATTTGATCAAAACTAATACTTCCTATCAAGGTTTATACTCCCCCTCAATCCATTCTCTCCTTTTGTCAAACTTTTGACAAAGATTTAACTGTTTGGCACAAGAAGAAGATGGTTTTACCAATTGAGGGTAAACTTCAAGGAAAGGATTAGATTCATTTAACTATAGAGCTCAATATGATCAAATTACCATGATTAAGAGCAAGGTCATGGAGAAAAGCAACCATGGATACCAATTGGAATAAAGAGTACCAATTGAGATTAAAGGATATGACTATTATCTCAATCACTCTAAAATGGAGTTAAAAAGAATATAACTACTATGATCAATCCAAATTAGAGCTATCCATGATGTTATGGGGTTTATTCAACATAGCATCAATCAATATACCTATGAAAAACATATGCTATGTAAATTTTGAAATCATTTCATCCAATCGAAAAATATGACTATTATGTGCACAAGATGAATGAAATGAAGTTCAAACATGAAGCCTACCTCAACCATTAACCAACGAAGATTATTAACACATAAACATGGTGGTCATAAGATTTACCTTTATGAGCATGAGAGGAGGCAAACATGAAAAATTATGATGCTAATGGAATGTAACATGGAACATAAACATATTACTATCAAGTTCAATCCAATGTACACATGGTCTATCACTATCTCAAGATATCAATTGGATATGACAACAATCGAAAATTAAACTAATTGAAACCAATTGAATATGAAACATGATTAAGAGCATAGATGTGACAAACACAAAATTCCATCAAGCATCTAAAATGAAAAATCATCACTTTAAAGATATAGTAGCTTAGTGAGCATAGTGATGAACATCAATTTCGATCCTCATCAAAGAATGTATCAATGAGGCATAAATCATTTTTCAACTTGCATTTTAAATTATATAACTTCTTTGGAGAACATACAAGTTGATCTTTCAAAAACAATAATTTTCCATTTGAAGGTATGGAAAATTCAAATTAATTCAAATCATTTATTTTTCTAAAAGATCTTACTATGATATTCAAACAAATGATTTTCTAACATCAATTGATCATGAAAAAACTAGCTAAGAAAGCTTTTGTAATCACAATCAATTGATGATCATCAAATAGAAATGCACTACAATAACAAAATGCAAATCTATATGAGGATATTGCAATCAAATGATTTTGAGAACCAAAGATATAACTAAGAAAGTTCATGTAGACAAAATCAAATGATCACAAAGAAACATTGCATTTTAAGAGATGTGACTATGTAGAAACAAAATGCAAATGTAACATGACCAACAATTAGATATGACTAAAAAGATAGGTTGGTCTAGTGATGTTCAAGTCCTTAAGGTTAGTCCAAAAGTCTACCTTTGAAGATTCACCTAAGGTCTTGATAAGGTTGTCCTTGAGGGTTCACTTTGAGGTCCCACCAACTCTTGGAGTTTTAACTTGAAAAAGTTTTAGAGTGGTGAGATAGATTCTTAGGGGAAATTAGAGAGCTAGGAAGGAAAAATTTATTATTAACCATAGTGGAAATCATTCTTAATGATATGCAATAAAACACAACTCTAGGGTTCAAATCTAGATTTAAGCATATAAGGATCAACTCCGGGTGTTTAAGCCCTAAATGAAGTAACCTTGCTCTGATACCAATTGTAAAGGGGTCGGATCTCTCCAAGACCCTTGAGGACCCATATCCTCTTAACACGGATCAACAATAGGTACCTATCAGAGTCCAGACACATGGAGCACGATAGTCCCCCCCCCACATGCCTGCCACGAACGGAGAGTCTCTATTTATCCGCTATTTCAAGCGAGAGTTTCCGTGGATGCGAGTGATCACGACTCACAAGGAGTTTTTCCGAGGCTCTACAGCTCTGATACCAATTGTAAGCCCTTGGATCCTTACCCTAGAGGGGGGGTGAATAGGGTGAGCTATTAATTAGTGACCAATTATGACCAATTTTAACTTCTTTAAATTAACTAGTCACTTGTGATGATTAACAAACAAAATGCGGAAGCTAATAAACAAAATCACCACATAGCACACACCATAACACAATGATTTATAGTGGTTCGGCCTCAATACCTACATCCACTACCGGCTTGTGTTCCTCACACCCCACCGGATTTCCACTATGTATGCTTTTCAATAGGCTAAGCAATAACCTTTACATCTATGCTTTTCTAGGCTAAGCAATAACCTTTACATTATGCTTTTTAGGCTAAGCAATAACCTATACAACCAAATGGTTGGTTCTCTCTCTTAATAGTGTCTTAAATACACTTGATGGAGATACATATTTAGCTCATTACAATGCCTCTTAATAGGCGGATATGAAAGTGAAAAACTAACTCACACAAACACTATATGAATGCAAAGATGAATGCACAAAGTGTATGCATGATGTCCTCAATCAATTTGAAAATAAAAGCTCATTAATGTATGCCAAAGGCTTTTGAAAGTTTTAGCTCAAAACATTTATGATTGAGGAAATGCTAATCACATGTTAAAAGTAACTTGTAAAAGACATACCTATGTATTCTAAACAAGTTATGAAAATCAAAGAACAAAACATGTGATGCATAAGGATTTCAATCAAATTAACAATGAAGCTTAATGATTGTATGCTAAAAGCATTTTTAAAGTGTAAAACACAAATATAGATTTGATTGAAATTAAGGGTCAAATCACATGTAATTAAAAAGACAACTTGAAAATGATATACCAATCAATGTTTAAACAAGTTGTAAAACTTTAAAACAAAATACATGTGATTTATAAAGTTGTTGAATCCAAAACATAAGATAGGTTTGAAAGTGATTTTCTTATGATGAAAAACAACAACCAAAGATTCAACCAAGTATAGGAATCATGTTACATATGATTTCAAAAATGATTCCAAAACAAGATTCACATAGATATACCAATTAGAGTCCTACTTGGTTTGAATCATGGTGGTGCATCCAAAACAATGAATCAATTCTAAACATAAACATGTTAAGGACACAACAAATCATAGTTTAGCATGCTAACAAAGATTTTCCAATAATTAAAACAAAGCATGAAACATATGATTAGGAAAGTAAAGCCTACTTGTTGATTTAACTTAGTGGATCCAAGCTTTAGCTTTCCTTAATGACCCTCTAGCCTCCCTTAGCTTATCCCCCTTTCTTTGGCCTCAAAACACCTCAAGGAGGGCCTAAAAGTTCCTCACCTTTGGCTAAGGAATGAACTAGTATTTATACCCAAAAGTGGGTTTCTGCGAGTCCCCGGTCGACCTGCACTTTCCCGGGTCGACCTGGGCTTCAACGGTCATAAACTGACCGTTTGAAAAAATGCCGTTGGCTCTTTCCCGGTCGACCCGCAGTGGGCTCATCGACCGGGTCCATGGGCTCGGTCGACCGGCCACACTGCGGGTCGACCGGGTCCCCTGGACCATTTCCCCCAAAAATGCATATTTTGCATATTTTAAAAGTATTTTTCAAATGGGGACAATTGGGCCACTAAATCAAGCATGAAAACATGATTTTAAATCATTCTAAGTATTTTAAAATCATAAAACATAAAAAGTCAAAAATCATTTGAAACTTTAAAACATTGGCTAGCTTGATTTGTAAAAATTCTTTTCAAAATCAATTGCATCCAAGATAAAAATAAAATCATGCATGAAACATAAGATTTACATGATTTAAAAACAATGCAAGTATAAAACAAGATTTCAAGTTATTTTAAATCAATGCTTATGTGAAAATTCAAATGATGATTAAAACGATAATGCATCCATCAAATTGCAAACACAAAATCCCTAACAATCTCCCCCTTTGCAATTTGATGGCAACTCACTCATCACCGAATTTACACACTAAGTCTTCAGCTCCCCCTTAGCTGGACAAGACTTGAAATCTCTTGGATGCTTCTTTGACTTAGCTTGGGCTCTTGTTCTTTTTCTTCATTCTTGATGCTTGGAGCTTGATCATTCTTCAATCTCTCATTTCTTCTTTAGCCAAGCAACTTCTTTAACTCCCAAGCATAGTCTTCTAACAACTCTCCCACTTTGACCATGCACTCTCTCTCTCTTTGGCAAGATATGCATCTTCTCCCCCTTTGGAAGATAATACAAAATCTCCCCTTAGATAAATTGACTATATTCTCCCCTTTTGACATCTAGAATATTCTCCCCCTTTGACATTAAATTGCAAAGGTACCTACACACATGACATAAGGAAAATACCTTTTAGTAGCACCTGTTAGCTAAAGAAATCGAAAATGAAATATATAACAGGTATCATGTATGGTAGTAGTCTAAGGGTATAAAGCCAATTCAATGGTGAATTTGATCAAAACTAATACTTCCTATCAAGGTTTATACTCCCCCTCAATCCATTCTCTCCTTTTGTCAAACTTTTGACAAAGATTTAACTGTTTGGCTCAAGAAGAAGATGGTTTTACCAATTGAGGGTAAACTTCAAGGAAAGGATTAGATTCATTTAACTATAGAGCTCAATATGATCAAATTACCATGATTAAGAGCAAGGTCATGGAGAAAAGCAACCATGGATACCAATTGGAATAAAGAGTACCAATTGAGATTAAAGGATATGACTATTATCTCAATCACTCTAAAATGGAGTTAAAAAGAATATAACTACTATGATCAATCCAAATTAGAGCTATCCATGATGTTATGGGGTTTATTCAACATAGCATCAATCAATATACCTATGAAAAACATATGCTATGTAAATTTTGAAATCATTTCATCCAATCGAAAAATATGACTATTATGTGCACAAGATGAATGAAATGAAGTTCAAACATGAAGCCTACCTCAACCATTAACCAACGAAGATTATTAACACATAAACATGGTGGTCATAAGATTTACCTTTATGAGCATGAGAGGAGGCAAACATGAAAAATTATGATGCTAATGGAATGTGACATGGAACATAAACATATTACTATCAAGTTCAATCCAATGTACACATGGTCTATCACTATCTCAAGATATCAATTGGATATGACAACAATCGAAAATTAAACTAATTGAAACCAATTGAATATGAAACATGATTAAGAGCATAGATGTGACAAACACAAAATTCCATCAAGCATCTAAAATGAAAAATCATCACTTTAAAGATATAGTAGCTTAGTGAGCATAGTGATGAACATCAATTTCGATCCTCATCAAAGAATGTATCAATGAGGCATAAATCATTTTTCAACTTGCATTTTAAATTATATAACTTCTTTGGAGAACATACAAGTTGATCTTTCAAAAACAATAATTTTCCATTTGAAGGTATGGAAAATTCAAATTAATTCAAATCATTTATTTTTCTAAAAGATCTTACTATGATATTCAAACAAATGATTTTCTAACATCAATTGATCATGAAAAAACTAGCTAAGAAAGCTTTTGTAATCACAATCAATTGATGATCATCAAATAGAAATGCACTACAATAACAAAATGCAAATCTATATGAGGATATTGCAATCAAATGATTTTGAGAACCAAAGATATAACTAAGAAAGTTCATGTAGACAAAATCAAATGATCACAAAGAAACATTGCATTTTAAGAGATGTGACTATGTAGAAACAAAATGCAAATGTAACATGACCAACAATTAGATATGACTAAAAAAATAGGTTGGTCTAGTGAGGTTCAAGTCCTTAAGGTTAGTCCAAAAGTCTACCTTTGAAGATTCACCTAAGGTCTTGATAAGGTTGTCCTTGAGGGTTCACTTTGAGGTCCCACCAACTCTTGGAGTTTTAACTTGAAAAAGTTTTAGAGTGGTGAGATAGATTCTTAGGGGAAATTAGAGAGCTAGGAAGGAAAAATTTATTATTAACCATAGTAGAAATCATTCTTAATGATATGCAATAAAACACAACTCTAGGGTTCAAATCTAGATTTAAGCATATAAGGATCAACTCCGGGTGTTTAAGCCGTAAATGGAGTAACCTTGCTCTGATACCAATTGTAAAGGGGTCGGATCTCTCCAAGACCCTTGAGGACCCATATCCTCTTAACACGGATCAACAATAGGTACCTATCAGAGTCCAGGCATATGGAGCACGATAGTCCCCCCCCCCCACATGCCTGCCACGAACGGAGAGTCTCTATTTATCCGCTATTTCAAGCGAGAGTTTCCGTGGATGCGAGTGATCACGACTCACAAGGAGTTTTTTCGAGGCTCTACAGCTCTGATACCAATTGTAAGTCCTTGGATCCTTACCCTAAAGGGGGGGTGAATAGGGGTGAGCTATTAATTAGTGACCAATTATGACCAATTTTAACTTCTTTAAATTAACTAGTCACTTGTGATGATTAACAAACAAAATGCGGAAGCTAATAAACAAAATCACCACATAGCACACACCATAACACAATGATTTATAGTGGTTCGGCCTCAATGCCTACATCCACTACCGGCTTGTGTTCCTCACACCCCACCGGATTTCCACTATGTATGCTTTTCAATAGGCTAAGCAATAACCTTTACATCTATGCTTTTCTAGGCTAAGCAATAACCTTTACATTATGCTTTTTAGGCTAAGCAATAACCTATACAACCAAATGGTTGGTTCTCTCTCTTAATAGTGTCTTAAATACACTTGATGGAGATACATATTTAGCTCATTACAATGCCTCTTAATAGGCGGATATGAAAGTGAAAAACTAACTCACACAAACACTATATGAATGCAAAGATGAATGCACAAAGTGTATGCATGATGTCCTCAATCAATTTGAAAATAAAAGCTCATTAATGTATGCCAAAGGCTTTTGAAAGTTTTAGCTCAAAACATTTATGATTGAGGAAATGCTAATCACATGTTAAAAGTAACTTGTAAAAGACATACCTATGTATTCTAAACAAGTTATGAAAATCAAAGAACAAAACATGTGATGCATAAGGATTTCAATCAAATTAACAATGAAGCTTAATGATTGTATGCTAAAAGCATTTTTAAAGTGTAAAACACAAATATAGATTTGATTGAAATTAAGGGTCAAATCACATGTAATTAAAAAGACAACTTGAAAATGATATACCAATCAATGTTTAAACAAGTTGTAAAACTTTAAAACAAAATACATGTGATTTATAAAGTTGTTGAATCCAAAACATAAGATAGGTTTGAAAGTGATTTTCTTATGATGAAAAACAACAACCAAAGATTCAACCAAGTATAGGAATCATGTTACATATGATTTCAAAGATGATTCCAAAACAAGATTCACATAGATATACCAATTAGAGTCCTACTTGGTTTGAATCATGGTGGTGCATCCAAAACAATGAATCAATTCTAAACATAAACATGTTAAGGACACAACAAATCATAGTTTAGCATGCTAACAAAGATTTTCCAATAATTAAAACAAAGCATGAAACATATGATTAGGAAAGTAAAGCCTACTTGTTGATTTAACTTAGTGGATCCAAGCTTTAGCTTTCCTTAATGACCCTCTAGCCTCCCTTAGTTTATCCCCCTTTCTTTGGCCCCAAAACACCTCAAGGAGGGCCTAAAAGTTCCTCACCTTTGGCTAAGGAATGAACTAGTATTTATACCCAAAAAGTGGGTTTCTGCGAGTCCCCGGTCGACCTGCACTTTCCCGGGTCGACCTGGGCTTCAACGGTCATAAAACTGACCGTTTGAAAAAATGCCGTTGGCTCTTTCCCGGTCGACCCGCAGTGGGCTCGGTCGACCGGGTCCATGGGCTCGGTCGACCGGCCACACTGCAGGTCGACCGGGTCCCCTGGACCATTTCCCCCAAAAATGCATATTTTCCATATTTTAAAGTATTTTTCAAATGAGGACAATTGGGCCACTAAATCAAGCATGAAAACATGATTTTAAATCATTCTAAGTATTTTAAAATCATAAAACATAAAAAGCCAAAAATCATTTGAAACTTTAAAACATTGGCTAGCTTGATTTGTAAAAATTCTTTTCAAAATCAATTGCATCCAAGATAAAAATAAAATCATGCATGAAACATAAGATTTACATGATTTAAAAACAATGCAAGTATAAAACAAGATTTCAAGTTATTCAAATGATGATTAAAACGATAATGCATCCATCAAATTGCAAACACAAAATTCCTAACAACAAGATGTTTCGTGGCTTAACCAAATTCTTAGACAAATCCACCAATGTATCATTTTCAGTAGCAGAAAGCCTACCCACGTATGTATGACCTTCCATATATAATGCCGTGGAATGGTTATGCGTTCCACATACCACACTTACCATCCAATCATTATATGTGTTCAATTTCAACCCTTTTACTCTGAATGGACATTCTATTTTTCTTATGCCAGTAAACCGTGTTGAGATTTTCTTATTTTTGTAGGTGATACCACGTTCACATTATAACATTGTAACAATAATTTGGGTCTCCTCCCAAATCCACCAATCTCTGATCTTCTCATAATAATAACAAATCTCAAATTGCGTCTAGTATTTTGAACCCATTCAATTAACGATTGACGTGAATTGAATACCTGAAAATAATAATTTAGATATGAATTAACAAAATATAATATATATGAATTAATAAAATATAACATATATGAATTTAGTTATGTAGCATACTATATCGATGGAAAATTCATTCGTAACATCAACTTCAATATTCTCTTCGCTCGCATCCAGAAGTTCCTCTTCTTGTTTTATTTCATCCAAGATAATATCAGAATCACTTGACAATCTCAGATCTTCACCCCAAAGTTTTCGATGACCCATATTAATGTGGAATCTACAATTGACAAAGTAGTTTCCGAGAACTGAGAAGTGCCAGCCACTGAATTCCTCTAGTACTCTTCAATATGATAGATCTTCACCCTCATATGCATGTGTATAGTTAGCTTTATACATATTACATGGTCCCCATATGAAGATATGACACGTTCCTTACTCGAGATTTGTTTTTATGTGGTCCACTCATGAACATATGACACGTTTTTTATTCAGATTTATTTTTATATGATCCCCTCTCATACCTTGTATTGACACGTCGACGCCTCGGATGGTGAGTGGTGTTCTAGCAATGTTCGTTCTTTGAGTAAAATCATCAATGCGTCCGTACAACTGCAGATTGCCCATTACTCGTGTTCACATAGAGTTGTCTTTTCTTCTCAATTCAAACTATGCAAGGACAAAAGACTTATTTGAAAAGGACATTTCTTTGACATGAATCACATCATTCAAAAAGTAATACTTTAATAATGGTAGAGTTACAAAACTCGTGTGAATCTTGATTATATGATGAATAATAGAAATAAAGTTAATGGCCCTTTGGTGAAGATTTTGACGCCTGACACACAGTGTGGTGCAACTAATAAAAAAGGTACCAAAATGAGTGCCGATAGAGAAAATTTACCCCTAAAATAAACATCAACCATGTAATTCATCCTATAATCAAAATCATAACATCAAACTAAAATACTAAAACATTAAATCAATCTATTAAATAGAAGCAAACTAATCTAATAAATAACTTAGGTGGACTGCAGCGAACTGGACCGTACAATCACTTGGATGGGCCCTTCAGATAGGCCCTACTTGATCTTCAATTCTCTTCTTTGCTGGTCCCTCCTATGTGGTGCATCCCATTGTGGATCTTCTTGGTTTGCCACATGGGGACAGCATCATCTCAATCAAATGTTAGATCGGACTAGATCCAACCATTGATACTTATCAGAGTTAGGATCCAATGGTGGATCTGTGCCAGAATTAAGATCCAACTGTGGATCTTGGCCAAAATCATAATCTATGGCCATGGGGATGTCCAGGTTGAGTCCACGAGCAGTTAGATTCGGGTCTTCCCTTCCATAAGATACTTTTGGTACCCTCCATGAATGGTTGATACCACCTGCGACTGCAAATCAAAAACATCTTCTAGCACCTTCCTTTTATTAAGTATTGTTGGAAGTGGTGTAGGCTTAGGTAGTGGTTGTGTAGGCTTTGGTAATGGTGGTATAGGCTGATGGGTTAGGGTAAAAAGAAGGCAAGGTAAAAGGATCTGGCCATACCCAACATTCTTTAGTTCAATAGTTTCAAGGTCAACTGTATATGGGTGATCAGGGACAACTGCGGGACCTCGAAAAAGAACAAGATCCTCCAACTTAAAATTGCATTGACACCCAAAACAGGTGGAAGATCAATCACCTACACATTGTGCCCTACGCGTTTCAAAATTTCAACAGGTCCAACATTACGGGTTTGCAACCTCTCCACGGTTCCTCATAGAAATCGTTCAGGCCTAATGTGAATCATCATAAATTCCCCCACTTGAAATCCAGTATAAATAAGGTGGGAATCCGCATTCATTTTACAAATTTTATTGTGCTTGTTAAGATGACTTCCGATCTCATTATGCAAAATGTGAATGTGTTGTGCAAATGCAGATTCTAATGGACTATGATATGGGGTAGGAATGATATCTACGGGTTTCATGAGATGGGCCATGGCTTTGGGAACATCATCAACTAAATCGACTTCAGGCATGTCTATGATGTCGAACTTAGGCTTGGTTTGGCACATCTCATAATCGTCCTTAGGGGCCTCACTCTCCTCACAAAGATAGGGAATAAATCTAAGAAGTGGCAGTCGATTCTCATCATGCTCATCCTCCTCATCACTAGGTACACCTTTGGGCGGCACATCCTCACCCACAGGTAGGTCATCAGTCTATCAACCTCGAGTCCATCTGATTAATCAACATTGTTCATGTATTGGTTATCATAGATGAGATATATATGATGAACATGCTCTGTTATTTGTATGGTCAAAGCCTAGCCTGGTATAGCCCGAGAAGAATCACAACTGACCTTGATGTAAGGATGGCCCGTTGTCACGACCCGAACCCGAAATTTAATTATCTCGAGTTAACCGGAGTCGAAACCATATTTACTCTTGTGAATTTTAACACATAAAACTCACAAGGGATACAGATTACACATTATGCGGAATATAAAACTAATATTTACATTGATCTCAAAAGTTGTTTACATCATGATCATGATTATCACTTGCATACAAAAATAATGCAAGGATCTCAGTAAGAACATATACAAAAGTTTTCAAAACCAATTACAGAATTTACAATAAAATTCTCAAAACACATGTGTGTCATCATTTCCATTCAACTAATCCGCTTGGCGGAACCGGAGTGGTCTCCTCCGCTGCCGGTGCGGTCGTACAAGCGGTAGGGGCAGCTGAGCTTGCAATGTCATCATAACACTGGTGAATTTGACAATTCAGCAAAGTATCAACAGTGTTTATGATCATACATGCTACACGCAAATCAGTAACAATAGTCAGTAAACATATTCAATAAGAGTATTATCATTCATTGGCCTTGGCAACTATCATAATATTTCCATATCAAATCAAGTAAATTACCATCTTCCTTAAGAGGAAGGATTACCATCTCCATAAACAATGAGAAATTACCATCTTCTCTACGGAAGAATAATATGTGGGATTTATCAATGTCCGGGCCAGGAACTACTGACATCACCACGGAGTTCCGGAATACTCCTCAAGTAAACTGCTGCAGACAGTATCAGTTCAGCTCAATGAGCTTGTAGAAATCATTATGTAGTGCCAACTCATGTATAATTCACGTCATTGATTTCAATTACATATAATGAGCGTTTACGAGCTAATCTGTATAATTTCAATAATAATTCAATTCAAATGATTACCAACCAAATAGGTGTAATTCTACAAGATTTAATGTACTCATGTTATATTCAATAGACATTACAGTTCTTATGGAAAATTGTACATTAAAGTCCCTTAATTAACACCTATTGGCGGTATGAAAGGTACAAACAACCTTGAATAAATCAATAGGCTTTAATGAATTTCAGACCTAAAGTCTGCAAATATATCATTTTGGTTAACTGTCGGTTCAGTCATCGGTGGACCTATCGGTCGACCGAGATGTGTTTTTCGGTTGACCGACGTGTGTCGGTCATGTTGGCGGTTCGAAAACCAGAGGCGCATCATCTGGTCAGGTTACTGCGTTTCATGTTTCGGTTGACCGATGATGATTGTCGGCTGACCGTCCTAGTCGGTCAGGTCTCGGTTCGAAAATCAGAGACAAGTTTTTCTATGGATTTGACACTATCGGTCAGCTTGTCGGTTAGCCATCGGCTAAGCGACATCGTCGGCTAACCGAGCTTACCCAGAAACGAGACACAGAATTCACACACAAATTCTGTTCTGTCCAACTTCCTGTGAACCTGGACCAAAACTTTTGGAACCTCCTGTTCCCTTCTCCATACATCATTTAAACACAATTAGCACCTCTATTCCATAACACATCACTCAATCAATTCCATTCAAGTTCCATACTATATCATTTAACAAATGGAAGGAAAACCTAATTCAATGGATACAATCTACATCCAAGTAACATGCAGTAGCAATTGAACCATAAAACTAATTTATACTTGCCTGAAGTGCTGTCTACTATAAAACCCTTTTGTTTCCACTTGTAATTTGAGATGATAACTTCCCTTACTCTTCCTTCTAAGAAACCCAACAAGCAAATGATGGAGAAGATGTATTTTCAATCTTCTATCTCTTGATTCTCCGTAGCACCAATTACTCCCAGGCTTGTAGAAGAGGAATCCTCAGATTCTTTATACACTCTCTCTTCAAAGAAAATCAAACAACTATAGGAAGAAAATGACAGCACCCTTTTCTTCTTGTGTGATTTACTCACTCAATGAGCAAGGAGAAAAGCAGTGAAGAAGATGAATCTCTCACAACCCGTTTGTCACCTCCATTTCATATGTGGTAACAAAGAAAGCAAGCAACAAGAAGGAAACAAGAAATCAAGAATGCAGAAACGAAATGGAGAACCTTACAACTGGGTTGCATAGTACTACACTTGGACAAATTTGAATTGCATGTGTTCTGGGTATGACACTTGTTTTAAAATTTATAACTTAACCCCATTCACATTTTACAATTACACTTAAGGTCAAATGAAACCCTCTTTGATTTATCTTAAGTCAAATGAACTTAGGTGTGTTATGACATTTGATGTATTCGTCGAGATACACATGTTGGTATCAAATTCCACCCAATTTGATTATCTACCCATAAATTTATAATTACGAAAAAGTCCTCACCTTCGCTAATTGGGGTCTAAAATCAAGTCCATGTCTTCCAAACCATTTCATTAGGCTTAATTCAGTCATCTAAGACTCATTTAAGTCACATTGATCATTAATCTCATGTAAATTAATTAATCACATCTTAATCAACGATAATCACGATTAATTAGAGTTAATCGTACTTAAATCGGGATGGGGTGTAACACCCGTTTAACATTCGCTCCTGAACCTTCAAGCCAAGACTGGCTAATTGTGATTTGTAGCATCAGTCTATCAACCAAAGCAAACTCTTTTTTATCTGCCAGGCTTGAGCTAGCGGACTGGTAGACATCAACTTTGCTCTTGTAAGTTCAGAGAGAGATTCGACTTATGACTATTGGGTTTGGATGGAGTTTATTTCAGACTTTGGTAGCCCTATTTTTTTGAACCTTCTTTATGACTTCTATTTGGTAATTTCAGATCTTATTGGAACGAGCAAAAGAGGGGGAGAGCTTGGAAGAAATACGAGCAAGAATAGCTGCCCAGTACATGGATGAGGAGAGGCGACTTCAAAATATGCAGAAAGTGTCCAAGAAGAGGAAATTTATCTCAACTGTTGACAAAGATATTTCAAAATATGCAGAAAGTGTCCAAGAAGAGGAAATTTATCTCAACTGTTGACAAAGATATTTAATTTTTTTTTCATTAGGTAACATAAGTAGAAATATGCTGAGAGGGATTCAGTTTTTGTTCTCTTTAGTTTTTCAGTCGAAATATGCTTTCAGTTCTTTGAGAAGAGGGGCTACTTAATCGTAGTGCACATGTTTGTGTCTGCTTTTATGTGCATGCGCCTTTCCTAACATCCCCTGCCCCTCATTCACGTTCTCCGAAGGAAATATGTTACACAAATTTCCCCCTTAACTGAATGTTCAATCTCCATAGTTTGGGATTACCAAGTTTGAAAGTCTCCATAGTTTGGGATTACCAAGTTTGAAAGAATTTCAAGCCTGGGTGAGGATGGCCATTGGATTATATTATTCTTTCCGTTTTGCTATACAACCTCTCAACCTGCATAATGACCATAACCAACTGAGCTACATGTCAGAGTTTTTACATTCATTTGATGAGGAAAAGCAAACTTTTTTTTTTAATTTAACTTTTTGGTTTAGAGTGAAAATCAAGTTAATGAATTGGCTAGTCAGGAATAAGAATAACCAATGCATTTTCTGGCAAAAATTTTGCCATAGTTTCCGAGATGAATTAGGTGATTTAGAGGTATGGAAATGATGGATTTCACAAAAGCTTGTGAGGCTCTTGCTGGGTTTACCTACTGAACATCTAAATTGCTGGAAACAAATTTTAAGTTTTATTCTATCGGGATATCGGCCCATCTTCAAATTCGTCAGTGCCTAAAATGCTCAAAATATTTATTAAAGTTACAACATGTTTGATATTTTTTCTTGGGGATTTGACATATTGGCCCTTCTTAGACATATATGTCCCAAGTCCATGACTGTTAGTAAGTAAATGTCACCAGAGTCGTTTGACTCTGGTCCCCCCCTTTTTTTTTTACTTTTTTGCCCAGGATCCCATGATATCATGGGATCCGAATGTAAAAAGAAAAGGCCCATACAATAAAAATGACCCCACACCGTCTTTTCCCCTCTTCACCTTTTCATTTCACCCCTTTCATTTTTCACTTGCAGCAAGAGTGAAAAAAAACCCTAGATCGTCTTTCCCCCTTTCACCTTTCCATTTCACCCTCTTTCATTTTTCACTTGTAGATCGACTAAAAAATAACCCTAGACCGTGTTTCCTTTTTTCACCTTTCCATTTCATCCCTCCTTTCACTTTTCACTTGCAACAAGAGTCTGGTTTTTCACCTTTCCATTCCAACCCTCTTTCATTTTTCACTTGCAGCAGGAGTCTGACCCTTGCTTCTACAACGGACTGCGGCCAGAACCCAAATGGGTCCTTCTTCTCCGGTCAACATATTGCAGAGCTGAAGCTTGGAATTCTATCTGTGCATGAAGGGAGTGAAGTCAACAAGTATTTTATCAACAGTGGAGTTGTCTTCATCCATGCAAATTCCTTTGCAGATATAGTACTTGTCGAGGCTGTCCCTGTTGACCACATTGACCCATGCCTGGTTCAGTAGGGGTTGGATGAGTTCATCGAGAAGCTTAGCTCAGCCTCCATCGATTTGGAGAAGGCTGAAGCACAAATTGGCATGGATATTCACAACCCCAAGGTAGCAAGTGGTAGGGTAAGCATCTTGAGGATTGTTGCATCCTTGGATGAAAATCATTTAGACTATTATATGCTGGATTGTTTGCTGGGACCACTTCAAAGTTTTCAGCTTTTTTATTGATTTCTTGTTTTTTCAATTTGAATAAAAATTGCAACATTGTCAATTGTCAATTCTTGAATAATATGCTTAATCTCAGAACTTGACTGTTGATTTCAAAATAGATTAGAAATTATTATGTCATTGGGGTGCCTGCATCCACGATGGAGTCACTCCAATGTGTCTCTCACCAAAACATGGGCCCTATGTATGGAATTGGTGTATGGCTGCCAAATAATTCATCTATGTTTGTTTTTTTCTCTACTGAGTAGTAGCATTCTTTCCTTTATTTTCTTTTGTTGGTTTTTTTTACTTTTCTTGTCATTGTTGTTTTGTTGTGGAATGCAACAGCATAAAATAATTGGGGCATGCCAGCAAGTTATAGTGGGATGGATCTTATTAAATTCAAACAGCACTAGCTTCCAAGTGCTGAGAATCTATGAGGTTCTATTTTCTGGTTGTTCAGTAATTCTTACAAAGCGATTTTCTGGTTGCCTAAAGCACAAGAAGATTACAGTCCAGAAAGAGGCAGGCTTTCATATAAACTATTATAGAAAGTATACCACATCTGATGGTTCAAATCACTGATTAAGTTTGCTTGTTTCTTTAATTCTTCTAAACTGATGCATATATGGTACACTCCCAAATATCTCTTAAGTGGACTGTAAGTGAAACAAATGGCAACTGGATTGACATATGGCAGTGGGACCAAATTGTATATACATATTGAATTTTTTCTGTCTCATCTAGATATATGCACTTACATTGATTTGACCTCGTTTTATTATAGATGGTGGAATTCAACCCTGGTCCACTTGACAAAAGCATTCTGCAAGAACAAGATGACCATATCTCAGAATTGTACATACATATTCAACCCTGATCCATATATGGTACACACTCCCAAAGTACTCCTAAGTGGACTGTAACTAGAACAAAAGGCAAATGGACTGACATATGGCAGTGGGATCAAATTGTACATACATATTAAATTTTATCTCTCATATGGTGTACACACTTACATTGATGGATTTGGTTTTATTATAGATGGCAGAATTCAACCCGGGTCCACTTGACAGAAGCATTCTGCAAGAACAAGATAACCATATTTCTGAAGTCATATGGAGTGGCAGGGTATGTTGAACTCTATGTATACAAGAACACATTTTGTTTAAGTTCACATATAACTGTGCATGGTATATTTGCATTAATTATTTTGATACAGGATGTGGGACCACTCGTTTGTAAGCCGGCAACCATACTGCAAGATAAATGGTCTTTGAACGATACTCAAGAAGCATTCGTTCAAGAAACGGGCCTCCTTCATCTTTCTAAATTGCAAAAAATCACAATTGACCATGCACTAATTTCTGCATTAGTAGAGAGATGGAGGCCTGAGACAAACACTTTTCATTTGGCTAGTGGAGAAGCAACAGTCACTCTTGAAGACGTTGCTTACATATATGGGCTACCCATCAATGGGAGAGTAGTTACAGGGCGTACATTCTCTAGCCCTATCACAGTTAGTGAGGTGTGTTTAGAGTTGTTGGGTAAACAACCTCATCAAGACAGGGATTGCAATGGCAGTGACTTAAAATTGACTTGGTTGGTGAATAACTTTAGTAAACTTTCCAAGAAATCTTCGAAGAATGAGCAAATAATGGCTACAAGGGCATATCTTTTTTGTTTGGTGGCGGGTCAAATTTTTACGAACACTTCTGGGTCGATGGGGGGGGGGGGGGCATGGATTTTAGAGCTTTTCAGGGAGTTTAAAAGATTTGCTTGGGGCCCCGCATGCTTGGCGAACCTTTACCGACAGCTATCAAGAAGAACAGTCGCCAAATCAACCAGCAAACATAAAGGTTTTAAGAGGCCTACTGACCACCAGAAGACCTTAGGCGGGCCTATTCAACTCTTGTAAGTAAAAATAGCTTACCCATTTGTACACACTATATGTAAGAATTGTCTAAATTTTACTCCATAATATTCTACTAATGCCTACTAATTATTTGAATCAGATTTGGGCCATATCTCGTATGTCAATCGGGCGAGAAATTAAATCAACTCAACAATGGCATGATGACTTCGAATTCCCCCTTAGCCGGATGTGGTCCAAGCGCTTTGAAGAGTCACAATACCTTCTCCACGGTGGAAGTTGTTCGTAAACAACTAGACAACCAAGATCCAGATAATGTAACCGCTTAAATATAATATTTAATTATAGGATATACATATATTATTTGGTACTTTTTGAACATTTTGAAGTAGATAAATGTATTTGACGTTTTATTTAATAAATGCAGTTCATTTGGCGGCCATATGTTGTTTTAAAGATGAATTGGCCAAGATAGTAGATAACCATGAAATGGAGGTATTTTGCTCACAGACTGCGGTGGTCTGTTACTGGATTGTTGAACGCCACAATAGCAATCGCGTGATGAAGCAATTCGGCTTTCAACAAATAGTTCCCCCTCCATTCTACGGTGCATTCAATAGGGAAGATAGGGTTTTGAAGGCCACCGTAGATTATTCAAAGAAAATGAAAGAAGGAATTAAAGAGTGGAATGGTAAAAAGAAATCGGTGCTTAAAGGGGAAGTTGAAGTTGATAGCAACCGTCACTCCGAGGATTACTTTCAGTAGTATAGGGGTATCACCAGATTGAGGATCGGACGATTTAAAGTTATGGAAGGCGCCACTAACCCTAACCTTGAGCAAGAGCATAATCACACACAACAAGATCCAGGTCCTTCTCAATCGTATCCACAAACAGATTTGTCCGACTCAACTATGATAGAGATTGGTGATTTTGCACCCCATTTATTGGTAGGAATTGAGATATGAAGAAGCAACCAGGGAAGGAAAAAAAGATTGATAAATTCTTGGATAGAATAGGTCGTAAGATCAGGCGATTTAAATCAGCATGTGCTTCTAGGTTTGTGGAATTCAAGATGCAAGATTGCATTAGCTCCAGCTCAGATGAGGAGGAGAGGAAAGTACGTGGCACACACTTATATGTTGTTAATCTCTTAAAACTAATGAAGGGGTTATGATTGAATAAATGTTTATATGCATTACAGAGACCAAGAACATCGGATGACAGCATCAGACAACTGACGCCCACTTCTGTTCCGTTACAAATGCCTCCACAATCCATCCCACCAAGCCCAATTCCTGTAGATAGTATATCCTCCCAACCTGTTGAGGATATCCTATCTAGTCCAAGTGGTTTTTTTTACTCCTCCACAACCAGTTACAACGCAGGAATCTGTTGTAGATGTGTCACCAGGCGAGTCTCTCCCCTACAGGATAATAAGGATCAAAGCACGGCACAGGAAGAATATGCTGCCTACGCGTTTTCAGCCATACCAGGTGACAACTTATGGAGCCCGCAGTGCTGAGTACAGTCTTACAGTTGAGGAGGCTGCCTTACTTGACATTTTCTGGAATGAATATAAAGCAAGGTAAGTTACTGTTGGATATCGCGATCACTGAGAGGGGGGGGGGGTGAATCAGTGATTTCTAAAAACAGGTCCAATTCAACAACAAAACAAGTCAAACCACACAATGACACCAGATTTAACGTGGTTCACCGAAAGGCTACGTCCACGGTTCAAAGACTGTCCGAACACCAATCCGGGACAGATCTGAATTTAATTTAGTCGCACCAACGACAAAGAGCACCAACCCTTAGTTTCAGATAGCACCAACTATCTAGGAAGCACCGACTCCCTTTACAATTTATCTGCACCAACAGATAGGATCACCAAACCCCAGACACCAAGCACCAACTTGATGTAAAAACAGAATAGAAGATAAACTCTGTCTACAGCCCTTCCCCTCTACAATTCTCTCTCTCTCAATCCCTTACAAATTGAAAATTAAACATAAATAGAGAGACACTTATCTTATGGACGAAACATCATCTTCAAGAACATATCCTCGTCCACACTTGCTGTAGAAAGATGCAGCACAACAGCACACAGCACCAGCACTCTTCTTCTCTCCAAAACTCTCTCTCTTTTCTCTTCTCTTCTTTCTCTCTCTGGTGTATCTTTAGAACGAACCATACATGCCTTTATATAGGTTATAGTAACCCTTAATTGTATTCAAAACAGGCTACAATTCGTTTAGAAAGAGTCCCAAACAAATTAGATAAGAGTGCTGAATTTTCGTGCAAGACTTCTGTTTCTGCGCAACTCTGATCCCGTGCTCGGTCGACATCCTGCCTTGCTCGGTCGACATCATACACTGTCTGGAATCAGTCAATTATCGCGCTCGGTCGACATCCTGGGGTCCCGGTCGACCGAAGACACACTGTGTCACGAAAATAACTGAGAGGTGCCTGAATCTGTTTCTGCAGGTTTCTCTTTGCTCGGTCGACCGCATGGGGTGCTCGGTCGACCGCATGCTCTGCTTCAGGAATTCTGAATTCCTGACAGTTTGAACTTTGATTCTTCTTTTCAGCTCTATCAACACCAGCCTTTTAACATCACGTTTGTGACAATGTGTTGACAAGAATTCCAACTCAAAACAATACTTTGAGATATTAATTCCTTCAATTCTTCAAAGACTACTCAAGTCATCTCAAATTCTAACAATCTCCCCCTTTGGAATTGTTGGCAACACTATTGGAACTTCAACACTTTCAACTCCAGCTTGCAGCTCTTCCAAGTTCTTTTCAACACTCACTTGGAACCAATTCTGAAATTCTGAAATAACAACCATGCACTGTCAACAATCTCCCCCTAGCTTTCATAGCATAACTTCTCTCCTTGCTATCATAGCATAACATCTCTCCCCCTTTGACAACAAGTCCAAAGGGACCAAACCGAGGAGCGAATAGGATATTCAATGAATGCATTGCTCCCCCTTTCAAGCACAACTCCTACGGTTTAGGAGAGTGAGTAACTCCTAACTTTTTCCGGAGATACTCGAAGACTTCCTTTGGCAGAGGTTTCGTGAAAATATCAGCCACTTGCTCAGTTGTTGGAACATATTCCAACTTGACCTCTCCATCAGCAACTTTATCTTTAAGAAAATGATAACGAATTGCTACATGCTTTGTTCGAGAGTGCTGAACAGGATTCTTAGATATATGAATTGCACTCGTGTTGTCACATAGGATCGGCGTAGGATCCGTTGTAGGAACTCCTAGATCAGAGAGCATTTGCCGCATCCATAACACTTGCGTACAACATGTTGCCGCTGCAATATATTCCGCTTCCGCTGTTGAAAGGGATACTGAGTCTTGCTTCTTACTATGCCAAGCAACTAATTTTTCTCCAAGATAAAATGCGCCGCCGCTAGTACTCTTGCGATCATCTACGCATCCAGCCCAATCGGCATCAGAATATGCAACAAGAGTGAAGGATTTGCCTTTGGGATACTAGATACCAAGCTCCATAGTACCTTTCAGATATCGAAAGATTCTTTTCACTGCTGTAAGGTGCGTTTCAGTTGGTGCTGCTTGAAAACGTGCAACCATACATACTGCTTGTAGAAGATCTGGTCTTGTAGCAGTCAAGTAGAGCAAGCTTCCTATCATTGAGCGATAGGTGGTATGATCAACGGACGAGGCCTTATCATCTTTGCTAAGCTTCGTGTTCGTTGACATTGGTGTGCTCACTGGCTTGCTGTCTTCCATATTGAACCGTTTCGGCATTTCCTTAATGTACTTCATTTGTGATATGAAGATGCCATGTTTCAGCTGCTGAACTTGTAAACCAAGAAAGAACTTTAGTTCTCCAAGCATCGACATTTCAAATTCTTTCTTCATCTCTGCAGCAAAATTCCTGCACATCTCCTCATCATTGCCACCAAAGATTATGTCATCAACATAAACAATGACAACCAGCTGTTTCCTTAACTCAGTTTTGACATACAGATTGCTATCAACCATTCCTTTTCCAAAACCGGTCTTGCGGAGATAGAGATCCAGCCTTGCATACCATGCCCTTGGCGCTTATTTCAGTCCATAAAGAGCCTTTTTCAACTTGCACACTAGATCTGAATTTTTGCTGATGAGAAAACCATCAGGTTGCTCAATGTAGACCTCTTCTTCAAGTAAACCATTCAAGAAAGCTGACTTTACGTACATCTGAAATACCTTGAAGGTTTTGTATGCTGCCAATGCAAGAAACATACGAATAGCTTCCAGACGAGCCACCGGTGCAAAGGTCTCTTCAAAATCTATGCCTTCAACTTGAGCATAGCCTTTACAAACCAACCTTGCTTTGTTTCTAATGACTTGACCATCTTCATTCAGCTTATTCCGAAAGACCCATTTAGTACCAATAACATTCTTATCAGTAGGTCTAGGAACAAGTTCCCATGTGGAGTTCTTCTCAATTTGCTCCAACTCCTCATGCATAGATTTCAACCAACTTTCATCGGGACTGGCTTCAGCCACAGTCTTGGGTTCAATGGTGGACACAAGTGAGTAATTGCTAACTACACTTTGTCTAGTTTGAACGCCTGCCTTAGGATCTCCAATGATTTGATCCTTAGGGTGTTGCTCTACCCAAGTGCTATGCTTCTTAGGTGTAGTATCTTCTGAGTCATCCTTTGATTTCTCAGAATCATTAGATTCAGCCATCTCATCATCAATCTCACTCGAGTCCTCATAAACTGGACTGTCATTATGAGTTGCATTCTTTGATTCAATATTCTCATCTATTCTCACATCAGCACTTTCTATGATTTTTCTGGTTCTTTTGTTAAGACACCTATATGCCTTGCTAGTAGAGGAGTAACCCAGAAATATACCTTCGTCAGCTCTTTCTTCAAATTTGCTCGGATTTTGTTCGAGCCGCTTGATGTAACACTTGCTGCCGAAGACTCTGAAGTGCTTGACTGTTGCTTTTCTTCCAAACCATAACTCATAGGGAGTTTTGACATCATGTGGCCTGATCAAGCATCGATTTTGAATGTATACAGCCGTATGAATTGCCTCTTTCCAATACTTGTCAGCCATCTTGCTTTCACTTAGCATCGTACGAGCCATCTCTTGTACGGTGCGATTCTTCCGTTCCACAACTCCATTTTGCTGTGGAGTTCTAGGGGCTGAGTACTGTCTTTGAATGCCATGATGTTCACAATATTTAGTGAACTCTTCAGATGTGAACTCGCCTCCACGATCAGACCTTAAAATCTTGATACGTTTTTCCAATTGATTTTCAACCTGTGCTTTAAACACTTTAAAACGATCAAGTGCTTGATGCTTATGCTTAAGAAACAATACCCATGTCATACGAGTATAATCATCAATGCATAACATGAAATACTTATCTCCATTGGTGCTTTGAGTTCGCATCGGTCCACAGAGATCAGTGTGCACTAGCTCAAGAGGTTTCTTGGAATGATGCTCCTTTGACTTGAACATAACCCTCGTTTGCTTTCCCTTTTGGCAAGAGTCGCAAATGGGATTGGAAGGCTTTTCAACTTTAGACATGCCTCTTACAGCCTTTGAATTGCAAATCTTTGACATGTTATCAAAGCTTAGATGCCCAAGGCGTTTGTGCCACAACTAACTTTCCTCTGTCCGACTCATCAAGCAGGTCTTTTCAGCTCCATCTGACAATGTATAGAGATTTCCAGCAGTTCTTGATCTAGTTGCCACTGTTTTGCCGTTGCTACTCTTCTTGATGGCAAACCCATTCTTTGTGAAGATAACTTCGTGACCCTTGTCACAGATCTGGCTCACACTAAGCAGGTTGTGTCTCAATCCAGACACATATAAGACTTCTTCCGATCTGATCTTGTTTGCCATAAGCTGAATAACACCTTTTCCGCAGATTTTGGCACCATCATTGTTGCCAAACTTCACTGAACCGCCTTCATAGTGCTGTAATTTGATGAATTTCTCTTTATCACCAGTCATATGGCTTGAACAACCACTATCAAGGACCCATGGTGCTGCCTTCTTTTGTGCATTGAATGCCATTTGCATAATGAGAGACTCTTTGGGACTTTCTGCACTTTGCTTTGCTCTCCAAGCCTTGACTAACTTGGGTTTCTTTTCAACCTGAATTTTGTTAGCAGTATGCAACCTACAATCCCTAGCCAAGTGTCCATAATTATAGCACTTATGGCACTCAATTTTGTGGCTACTTAAGATTGAAAAAGGGTTCCTAGTCACAAGTGGGCTGTTTCTAACATAGAATCTACAATCAGCTCTTTTATGTCCAAACATATTACAATGAAAGCAATAACCATAGAATTTGTATCTTCTTTGTGGCTGGTTAGTCTTCATTACCTTTCTAACATGAATGGACTCCTTTCTAGGTTGAGTGGGCTTCATAGAGTTAGAAGGTGCAGTGACTTGCTTCACAAACTCTTTCTTTTCAGGAGGTGCAATCTTAGAGGATTCACCTTTCTCAAATCCTAGACCAAATCTGAAGTGGGCAGGTCTTTGAACTTTCAGTAGTTCATTGAGTTTCATAGTCCCTTCAATCGCTTGGAGCGCTTTGAGTTTTTTGCTATTTTCCAAATTTTCAGCCTTTGCTCTAGCGATCTCAGTTTCAAGTTTCATAGCCTCTTCCTTTTTGATACTTATTTGGTTTTCAAGGACTTCTACCATTCTTTTATATTCTTCTACTTGAGTTTTCAAAGCAATAATAGAACTTTCAGATTCATGGAGAAGTTTCAGATTTTTCTTACTTGTTTTGCGTTCCATGCTAAGCTCCTCAAGTGCGGCTATGAGTTCCTCTTCAAGATTGACTTCAGCCTCCTCATCCTCTTCCGGATCTAGCTCTTCTTCTTCTTCAACAGTGACCATGAAGAGAGCTTCGGTTGATTCATCATCGTCTGAAGTTTCAGACGTGCTGTCATCTTGTTGACATAGAAAGTTTTTAGCTTTGCCCCTTTTTCTGAAATTTCTCTTTCCTTTACTCTTTTCAGCATAAGAGTCATTATCATTGTCTTCTTTTAGCGGACACTTCGCAGCAAAGTGACCAACACCTCTACAATTGAAGCATTTAAAGGGTAGCTTCCCTTTGTACTTGCCATTGCTTCCTTTCTTCAACTTTCTAACAAATTGAGCCTCAAGCTCATCATCATCAGTATCAGAATCATGACCAGCAGTCTCTTTTGCCTTTTTCTGAACTTTGAAGGCCGCTTCTTTATCAGATGAAGACGTCTTTCCTATGCGCATCTCATAGGAAGTTAGAGAACCATGTAATTCATCCATGGAAAATGCATTTTCAGATCTTTGGCTTCTTCGATGGCTGAGACTTTTGAATCAAACCGGGGAAGAAGAGATCTTAGAACCTTTTTGACGATGACCGGCTCTTTAATCTCCTCCCCTAGTCCACGAATGTCATTCGTGACTTCATTCACTCGTTGCATATACGAGTCAACATTCTCGCTTTCCTCCATGCGAAGAGACTCGAATTGAGAGCGATGAGTTTGCAATTTGGCTTCTTTAATCTTCTCATCACCTTCATGTATGATTTGCAACTTGTCCCAAATTTCCTTGGCTGTTTTACATGCAATTACTTTGACAAGCTCGCTGTCCACAAGGCCACTAAAGAGTGCATTCTGCGCCTTGGAGTCGTTGTCTGCCAACTTCTTCGATGCAGTATCATTGGGTACGGTGGCAGCATTGTAACCGGCTCTGACAGCCTCCCAAACATCATAGCCAAGAGATTTGATGAAGGCTTGCATCCTAATCTTCCAAAAAGAGTAATTAGAACCATCAAACAGAGGTGCTTTCATATTCCCTGTATTGACTGCCATGTGATTTGACAAGAGATCACCCTTAGCGTATTAAACTGATCAAGGGAGCCTCGCTCTGATACCAATTGTTGGATATCGCGATCACTGAGAGGGGGGGGGGGTGAATCAGTGATTTCTAAAAACAGGTCCAATTCAACAACAAAACAAGTCAAACCACACAATGACACCAGATTTAACGTGGTTCACCGAAAGGCTACGTCCACGGTTCAAAGACTGTCCGAACACCAATCCGGGACAGATCTGAATTTAATTTAGTCGCACCAACGACAAAGAGCACCAACCCTTAGTTTCAGATAGCACCAACTATCTAGGAAGCACCGACTCCCTTTACAATTTATCTGCACCAACAGATAGGATCACCAAACCCCAGACACCAAGCACCAACTTGATGTAAAAACAGAATAGAAGATAAACTCTGTCTACAGCCCTTCCCCTCTACAATTCTCTCTCTCTCAATCCCTTACAAATTGAAAATTAAACATAAACAGAGAGACACTTATCTTATGGACGAAACATCATCTTCAAGAACATATCCTCGTCCACACTTGCTGTAGAAAGATGCAGCACAACAGCACACAGCACCAGCACTCTTCTTCTCTCCAAAACTCTCTATCTTTTCTCTTCTCTTCTTTCTCTCTCTGGTGTATCTTTAGAACGAACCATACATGCCTTTATATAGGTTATAGTAACCCTTAATTGTATTCAAAACAGGCTACAATTCGTTTAGAAAGAGTCCCAAACAAATTAGATAAGAGTGCTGAATTTTCGTGCAAGACTTCTGTTTCTGCGCAACTCTGATCCCGTGCTCGGTCGACATCCTGCCTTGCTCGGTCGACATCATACACTATCTGGAATCAGTCAATTATCGCGCTCGGTCGACATCCTGGGGTCCCGGTCGACCGAAGACACACTTTGTCACGAAAATAACTGAGAGGTGCCTGAATCTGTTTCTGCAGGTTTCTCTTTGCTCGGTCGACCGCATGGGGTGCTCGGTCGACCGCATGCTCTGCTTCAGGAATTCTGAATTCCTGACAGTTTGAACTTTGATTCTTCTTTTCAGCTCTATCAACACCAGCCTTTTAACATCACGTTTGTGACAATGTGTTGACAAGAATTCCAACTCAAAATAATACTTTGAGATATTAATTCCTTCAATTCTTCAAAGACTACTCAAGTCATCTCAAATTCCAACAGTTACTTCTGCTGACATCTCAAGTAGATAAGTCGTACCTAATGGTCATTTAGGATTGAATCAATTGTGGTTATTGCAGTGATCCCTCATTAGCCAAAATCTGCACGGTTATCCATGCCATCAAAATGCGGGGCCTCCTACATAATGACTGGCTGGATACCAAGGTGACGACAAACAACATACAATGGATAATTGGTTTCAGTAACTTGTGTGTGTGCGTACCAAATATGTGATCTTGAATTATGTCTTCTGACAAAATCTAAATTTTGCAGGCAATGGATTATTGGTTTGAAATTCTGGCTACTAAAGTGCGGGGTGCTCACTTTTTCCATTCTAGCCTTGCGGTATGATCATAATGAAGCCTCCCACTAGCGTAATTTTCTGCATTCAAAAGTAAACATAGTCACATCAAACATGCCTCCATTCATTGTTTCCACAGGAATGGTACAGAGATCCAAATATACATCCGGATACCTACAATAATGCTTTTGGATCCCCAGAGAGAAGATACCGTTACAGCTTCAGCTCTCGCGATTGGCTGGTATTTCCGATGTGTACAGACAGCCATTTTACACTCTTGGTAGGAAACGTCAAAGTGGGGAGATGGGAATATTACAACAGCTTAGATGGTTTTGGGAACGTTCAGTTTCTAGAATATTTTGTAAGTGCCGATTTCATCAGTTTCATCTAAGATCCATAACAAAAATTTGAAATGAACTAATGGTAATGCATGTTCTTTACCAGACTACTTTTGTCTCATCACGGCTTCGTGACGATGGTTGGCCCAATCCCGCAAGTTGGAGGCTAGTGAGGATACCGAATCTGCCACAACAAGTCAATGGGTGAGTAGGTATTAAATCAATAATCTGTTGATTTCATTATTATTGCATAAAAATATATTAACGTGAAATAGACGTGTGCAGCAATGATTGTGGGTTTTTCACTTTGGCGTATGTGGAGCACATTGTCACAGGCCGGCCTATGAATTTCAACCAAGATGACATGTGGTATTATAGAGCGAAGGTCGTACACGATATTTACCTACAACAAATGGCAACACATCAGGATCAGCTTATTCAAGAGCACTGAAGTTTGTGTTCTTTTTTGAATGCAAGTATTTTGTGACGATGTAAATGGAAACAATTTGTACTTGTAGGTGGATATATTTTGTGAATACCGTATGGATGATGGGATGATGTATAACTAGAAACGATCTGTTATGGAATGTGTAAATACTTCTGAAGGAGATGTTTTTGCACATGGTGTTTGAATTTGTTTGTGGTTTTATTTCTTAT
Organism: Litsea cubeba; assembly: GCA_012931725.1. Lineage (NCBI taxonomy): Eukaryota > Viridiplantae > Streptophyta > Magnoliopsida > Laurales > Lauraceae > Litsea > Litsea cubeba. The sequence continues at coordinate 35,244,542 of CM022948.1, forward strand.
GTTTGTGTTGCAGGGTGTTTACATGATATCATGGCTTTTCACAGGCTGACATAGATAACTCTAAATCGATGATGATATCCAACTGTTTTTACATTATATTTGCATAAAATTATTTGAAATAAAGCATTGTGCTTGATTGTTGCATTCAACATATGCAATAGAGACTTAGTGATTCATCCATAAAATACAAATTAGTCTTACAAAATGAAGACACTTTGTATCGAACAAACTGAAATGCCATGATAGCATGGGATAATCCCATGATAGCATGGCATTTCTGCATTTAATTTTGGGTAAAATGTTAGTCTAACAACAAAATATTAAAAATGATTCTTCACAAAAAAAAAAAAAAAACTCGTGTAGCTGATGATTGCTTAATAAAATACATATGTTACTTACAAAATGAAGGCAGTTTGTGATATGAAACTGAGAAAGCCATGATATCATGGGATAATCAACCTGATAGCATGGCTTTTCTGCAACTCATTTGGACAAACTGTTAGTCCAACAACAAAACATTAAAAATGAGTCTTCACAAAAATCACTCTTGTAACCTTCCCATTTATGGTCACTTGTCAATTAGGCATAGTCTATTATTATTGATTGCTAAATAAAATACATATGTTACTTACAAAATGCAGGCAGTTTGTGATATAGAAGCTGAAAAAGCCATGAAATCATGGGATAATCCCATGATATCATGGCATTTCTGCAAATTATTTTGACAGACTGTTAGTCCAACAACGCATTCTTTAAAAATGATTGTTAAAAAAAATCACTCGTGTAGGCTTCGCATTTGTCCGGTCATTTGTCAAAGGCATGGTCTATTATTATTGATTGCTAAATAAATTATGACCGTTACTTACAAAATGCAGGCAGTTTGTGATATAGAAGCTGAAAAAACCATGATATCATGGTATTTCTGCAAATTGTTTTGACAGACTGTTAGTCCAACAACGCATTCTTTAAAAATGATTGTTAAAAAAAAATCACTCTTGTAGGCTTCGCATTTGTCTGGTCATTTGTCAAAGGCATGGTCTATTATTATTGATTGCTAAATAAATTATGACTGTTACTTACAAAATACAGGCAGTTTGTGATATAGAAGCTGAAAAAACCATGATATCATGGGATAATCCCATGATATCATCGCATTTCTGCAAATTGTTTTGACAGACTGTTAGTCCAACAACGCATTCTTTAAAAATGATTGTTCAAAAAAAAATCACTCTTGTAAGCTTCGCATTTGTCTGGTCATTTGTCAAAGGCATGGTCTATTATTATTGATTGCTAAATAAAATATGACTGTTACTTACAAAATGCAGACAGTTTGTGATATAGAAGCTGAAAAATCCATGATATCATGGGATATTTCTGCAACTCGTTTGGGCAGACTTTTAGTCCAACAATGCATTCTACTTACTAAAAGCATAATGAAATGATGCCCATGTAGACCTATTTTGCATTGTATGCCATTATATTTTCCCCCTTAAAATATAGAATTCACTACAACAGCTGATGGGGACTGATTTCTGCAATAGTCGTACCTTAGAAATGGCAGCCATGTTTTTTTAATACTTTTCATAGTCTCCAATTTTTATGGCACCGTCTAAGAAAAATATCACTGTGCTTGTTGTTTGCAGAAAGTCAGTGCGATATGGAGACCAATTAAACCCCCCATATCATGTGAATTGTGGTTGACGATAACTTGTGGGATAAACTGATTTCATGGGATGGTGCCATGAAATCATGGCTTCTCTGCAGAAGACTGGGGTCCAAAGTTCAACAACAAAAGTTTATATTACACTTCATCAAAAGTTCAACAGCATATTGGGGTACAAAGTAGCAATACATTTGGTGGAATTATATTACACTTCTACTTAAAGTGATTATATAACAATAATCAAAATAGGTGTACAGATCTACAATTGGTTAGTGTCTGTCTTCAAAACAACATGTGTCTACCAAAATTTATATACAACACACCATATACACCTGTTACTTACAAAAAAGCTATTATGTAAATCACTTCAATTTCGGAATGGAGGATTGTTGACTGACGATTATGTCCAACTTCTCTACAGTTTGAGCATGTAACTTGTCGTCGTACCCGATCCTCCGTTCTAATCTTATTTTTCTTCGGTCGTCCAGCTTGTCGCCTCGCATGTGGAGGTAGTATTGGATGCTCCTTTCTATGCTCCCACTGATGTATGTCTGTTGTTGCATGCACTATTTGATTATAGGTTGCACGGTAAGTTTCTGCAGAAAACCATTCTTCACAAAAATCATATGGGTCTCGACTTCTGAAACTAATTGCTGACATAGCATGTGAACAGGGAATGCCCATTAAATCCCATTTTCGACAAGTGCAAGAACGTCGATCGAGATGGACAACATCCATAAAGTAGCCAGAATCAATCTGATATTCTTCAGGACCTGCTTGCCTTGCATGTAATCGACGAGAACCATCTTTTTCTTTGCCCAAATATCTTTCAAAATATGGTGTCAAACGCGATTCTATCATCTGTGAACTGTCACGGCGGAGTTGGAAGAAATCCATTAATTTTATACGAATCTCCTCTACCTGCCTTGTTATAGGAAGCTCTCGGATGTCCTTCAGTAAGCTATTTGTACATTCAGCTGAATTAGTAGTTAACATGTCATATCGACCTGGATGTACAAACGCATTCGCCCAACGTTCTTTGCCAATATTCTCAATGTATGCATATGCCTCTTCGTTCACATTCCTTAACTCATTCATGTGCCTTTCATAATCACAACTTCTAGAAGACTTCGCTGCACACCAAAACTTTGAAACAATTGCTCCGTCTTTAAAACGCTCACGTACATTTTCTGCAATATGACGACAACAATAACAATGGTTGGCATTTGGTTATACATTTTTAACAGCTTCAACAAGGCCTTTTTGTCTGTCTGAAACAACGGTTAAACCTGGTAATGGACCAAGGGCGATCTTAAAGCAAGATAAGAACCACACCCATGTGTCATAACGTTCGATTTCAGCTATAGCAAATGCGATGGGGAACAGCCCATGATTGGAGTCTTGAGTCACGGCAACAAATATGACTCCTGGATATTTGCCACGGAGGTGCGCTCCATCAATGGCGATCAACGGCCTCATATAAGTCTTGAAGGACTGGAGGCTTGACCCAAAGGCAAAGAAGAATTTTGAGAACGAAAAAGTCCTGATCCGTATCAAGATGATAATGAGACCCGGGGTTCGTTCGCATCAACTCGGCACAATAATTTGGCAATATCCTAAATGATTGTTCGTATGAACCTCGAATTGCATCCAGTGCAATCTCTTTTGCCCTATAAGCCTTCCTGTAGCCAATAACAACACCGAACTCCAATCTAACATCATTTATAATTTGCTTCGGTTTATACTCTGGATGAAGACGCACTTTTTCCTTGATGAAATCGGCTATTAAATTAGCTGTTGCTTGAGGATGAGTCATTCCCATCATTGGTCTTGAACAAGTATGATTAGGATTATAGGTCCGAACTCGAAATTGAGGCCCTGATTCAACTAATGAAGCATGAATACGCCATGGGCAACTTTGAACTTCGCACTTAGTAGTAACTTGTGTCCGAGATGTCTTCAAATGCTGCAAACTAAAATTCGTATACATTGCAAACTTGCTCAAAGTTTTCCTGAATGAGCTGCGATCAATAAAAGTTCTACCATTCCACATATTATGTGCAGATTCCTCTTGAGTCACAAAATCTTCAACCTCATCTTCCATTGGCACTAGTGTGTCCTCAATATTACACTTTTGCATAATATTGGATTGCTGTCTATTGCATTCTAAGACTTCTTGTTGGTAGCTTAAACCATTGACACATCTGACAGAATCATGTGGGTTGCCTGCACTATTGCAATCATTATCACTTTCATCTTGATTCAAGACATCAGCCAAATCCTCATTGGAATCTATATCATCATTGTAGTTTTCAAGACTTGCATTCGTTTCAGACGCAACCTCATTGGTTGGGTACGAGAAATGATTATCTACATCTTCTGCGAGATTGACATCTGGATAAGTGTATTCGTGGATATTACCCATTTCAGCCCTATAAACATCTGACATAGCATCCACTTCAATATGAATAGGTGATTTGCTGGGACAATATAATCTGCAAATGAGAACCTCCATAATTATTACATTCATCTAAAAATACAACAAAAAAAAAATTCTTGCATATGAAACGAAAACGAACCTGGTGGTCAGCCCTCTACACGGTGAACCCTCATGATCAATAGCCTTAGTCTTCTTATGTTTAGATAAATGAGTTCTTGGCCTACTTCCATGTGGATTTTCATTGCAACAATGTCCATCTCTAATTCTGGCATTCTCTTCAACTTGTTCATTCCTTCCATGCATGTAGATCTATTTATTAAATATGTACATGTATATAACTTGAAAAATTATTATTCTAAATTCTAAACATAACTGTCTTACCAAGAAATTGAATGGTAATGATCTGCACCATCATTGATATTTCTACTTAGATATATGTAGATAGAATTTGTCACCTCTCCACATGCTTTGATCATTACCCGAATATCATTGTCATTCTTTATACTAATCAAGGTGAATGCTTTGCCATTTTGATGTAGGTATTGAATACGAGGAGGCTCTTCAGACATTACCCAATTTGTTGCTTGTAAGACAATTTCGACCAATGAGATGTATGTTAAGTTACGATTAACATAGATAGCAGTTTGATCACCATCGATGTAGTTAGGATGAACTCTATCCCACTCAAATTGACCACCGAAGTGGACCACTATCAGTAGCTCGCCATCCAACATCTTTAAGGAATGTGACACTGTCCATGATAAAAATGAAACATAAAGGAGTAATATTCATAGTGAGCCATGCTAATTCAAAGCAACACAATCATAGCTACTAAACTGGTATACACACTTAGAATTGACAGTAATATAATTTTTTTAGTAACATTTTATTGTTCCATTCACATATATGCGCACGTTCATCTTACACATCACCAAATGTATTCGTAATTAGCATAAACCCCAAATGTTTGATGTAAATTCTGATATGAAAGTTACAAAAGCATTGGCAAAGTTAGAAAAGACTGAAATAAAGATGGATGAGGGCATATTGAGCCTTCAGAACGTAGAGTAACAAATTTTGAGCTTAATGAGTTGATAATTTTTGTCTTATAAATGACGTTGGCATTTGTTTCACCAACCTCCACATACCTGAACAAATACTCGCACCTTCTCCTTTGTTAGTTCATTTGTAATCAATTTTATTTTTTTAGACAACCTAGATTGATGAATGACACTCATGATGATGAAGACGACGACCGTGGCGATGACAACAATGAAATGGGTTTTGATTGGTCTACTTGATATGGAGCAAAGAAATCACTTGTTTGATGTTATGCATGATGGGAGCAGTGCCAAGTAATCAACATCATTGGTACATTGATGAAAAAGAAAATAAGTGCTACATTAACATTAAAAGTGTTAGTTAAAAAAGACATCAATCACATATTTAGTGGAAGAATAGATCTCATGTTAAAAGAAATCAATATCCACTTTTCTATTTAATATAAGTATGTTTTTCATATGAGGTTGCATTCTTCTTGATGAGATTATAACTCAAAATACCTCCATCTTATGATTCTAACCATCCATGATCCAATAGGGTCTCCACTAACAATATGGGAACATGGTTGTAATTATTTTCAATCAGGATGGCTGTGATCATAGGACATGAGACATGTGCAGTTAACTAAAAAATAACATGTCGAGCCTTAGTTACATAGAAAAAGAACATCTAGAGATTTCAAAAAAAAAAAAAAACAATTGATTCATCCATAAGAACGTTTAAGTAATTTCAAAAGATATAATCAAATGGCTTCTACAAAAATAAAAATAAATAAATAAAATAGAGAGGGGGGTTCAACAATGGAGAAAGCAGTGAGGGAATCAATCTCGGCCAGACAAATAAACATAAGAGTATGTAAAACAAGGTGGAATTGATGGAATGACCAAATCCTCTCCTCATTATGGGGAGGTCATCTGTATCATCCATCCCAACTTCTCTCTCCCAATGTTTCTGTGGTTAGGATTGTCTCATGTGTGTAGTCTAACAGCTTGCACACATCTAAGGTAAGGCCTACTGATCTAATAGGCTTGACTGCACACTTCCTTGCCATGTTACCAGAATTATAATGGAAAAGTAAAAAAAAATAGTGTTCAAAGCAACATTATTTCCCTGTATGTTTCCTCCTGTTGATTTTTATGAATCACTAGCTAGTACTCAGTTTCATGGCATTACATTCTGCTAATTGCGAGGAAATCATGTTCAATGACAATATTATTGCTGCCATTCTCTTTCATGATTTAGTACTTGATCCATATGCTTAGCTTGTAACTAAATCATATTTACAACAAATTGAAATGTACAAATATGGAACTCTAATGTTCCTTTTGCAGGTCTTGTAAGCATTGACTGTGGAGGTATGTACAAGTTCAGAGACGATGTCTTTTATTGATTGGATTCCTGATAATCAGGTCATCTATGGTGTTAAAGCCAACTTATTTGTTACAAATGAGAAGCCGAAGCAATACACTACATTGCAATACTTCCCTGCTGATAGCAGATCAAGTATTGTTATACATTAAATGTCAACTCAAGGACTAGGTACCTTGTAAGAATAACCTTTTTACATATGTAAATCACATTTACGAGAAGATGCATAAAATACGAATGACCCCTAAAGTATTTCATAATCCTTAATAACCAAGAATTAAATTAAATAAGGCAACAATTAAAAGGTCTTCAAAGATCCTAACTGTTTCCACAAGCATCCACACAACTGATCCAGACAAACAAAAGGGCCAACAATTAACTACTACGATTTCTCCCACAGTTGGGCCCCAACACACCAACTATCAGCACAGAACATAACCCAATTGATAAAGAAATGGATCAGAAAAAGGCATATACCTTACACTACAGGAGACCAATGGGGCCAGCTGGCGAGGGATACAATGGAAGCTGTCGGTGATGTGGATTGCACTCAGGAGAGAAGCGACAAAAAGAAAATGGAACAACAGAACTGGATGGTCAATCTTTTTTTTTCTCTTCTAATCCTCTCCAAGACTGGGTTACTCCCCAATGATAGTCTTCCTTTACACAGAAAGGGTTTGTCTGCATTGATCAAAACGAAGCAAACATTTTTCAGTTAACGAATCAAACAAAAGCAAACATCACCATCAAATAAAAAAGAACTCATGCACATTTTCATCTTCCAGAGTCAAACAAACACATTTAAAATAGCAAACCCATCTCTGACATCATCCAAGAGTTCGAACCCATCTCTCTCCCATCCAAAACACAATGAGAAAACCTTTTTTGCACACCCAACCCATAAGAAAATGACAAGGAAAAAGAACCCAATCTCTGACATAGCTCTCTCATCATCAATAAACATGAAAACCCATTTCCAAAACAGAAAACCCATCTCCCAAACATCAACACAAAAGAGAAAAACTACAAGAAAAAGAATCCAATTACAGAAACATAAATTTCACATTACAAATCGTGCCTCTACAGGCCAAGGATCGCTGCCAGTCAGAGACAAGGAAGACGAATCAGATTGCTTCCGCCGTTCTCGTCGACGCCAAACCTGTTGACCGGAGAAGAAGAACCCATTTGGGTTCTGGCTGGCGTTCGTTGCAGAGGTAGGGGAAGGTGGAAAAACAAAATGGGTGAAAGGGAAGGTCAAAAGTGATAAGGGATTTTTAAACGGATGCTCTGTTTTTTACTTTTTACATTTGGATCCCATGATATCATGGGATCCTGGGGCAAAAAAGTTAAAAAAAAATGGGAGACCAGAGTCAAACGACTCTGGTGACATTAGCTAAGTAGGAGTCATGGAATTGGGACATTAGGGTCTAGCAGGGGCCAATATGTCAAATCCCCTTTTTTCTTTAAACATTAGATTGAACAGATTTAACGGATTAATCCGATCCGATACTGTCCTCCACGGATCGGATCGGATTGGTTTTTAACAACCATGAATATTGGTGACGGACTCCAAATCCATCAATCCGTAGTAACGGATTGGTGACGGATTTAGCCCAATCCGCAGCAATCCGATCTGTGTACACCCCTAGACTATCTGGACCCAGATCTATGACTAAATAAAAATGTCATGGTTTAATGTTTCCTTAGTGTTTATTGTTTCATCACTTTTATATATGTGCTCAAAAGCATGGATGCTTCCTTAGTGATCGCCATATGATGATGGACAAACAACAACCTGATAGATCTTGTTATACAGTAACCTGAGTGTAATGTGACTGTCATACCTTCAATTGACAGTCATCAAGCTTCAGAGTTCTATTATAGAGCACCATTCACCAGCAATTAAAAAAATGGGGAAGGAAAGAAGTAAATTCTGCATTCACTTTGTTTACTTTTTATTAACCAGAACATGACCAACCATCATCTCTACTCCATCCTTTTAAAGACAGTCTCTAAACTCCCCTTGATCCCATTACACCCTTGATAGCAGCTAACATTAAATCCACATCCTTTTAAATCTCTAAAATTCCCTTTATTGATAGCAGCTAACATTAAATCTATAATATACTAGGAAAAAGCAAATAAAGAAAAGTGGTAATGGACTTAATTGTTGACCTTGACTGTGCATGCATAGTCACAATCCAGATTTTTGCCCCCTTTTTGATGGGGGCACTCCCTTACTATAAGTGTAGCAAGGGAGCGCCCTCATCAAAAAGGGGAGCGCCATTATCATCTCCCTTTATGATTTAGAGTCAAAATCCTTCCATTTTGACAGATACTTTAAATCTCTTCCCATTATGCATGAATGAAGAGAATCCTGCATTTATTTGGATTTAAAACTCAAGATTTTGATGATTTTCTTCCAAAACATGGTCGTCCCAGTTGCAGTTGGGTTTGGGCCCATTTGGACCCTCAACTAACTGCTCTAAACATCACTGACAAGACCGACCTTCTGTGCACTGTTTATGAAGTGCAGTTTATTCAAAGTTGCATAAACACCCCCACAGTTTGTGTGTTTTATAAAACGGACTGTTTTGGATTCCTTTTCAAAGTGATGGGACTTTCCACATGGGTTCGGACCCTATGTACTCGATCAAATGCACTCATGAATTTCAAAGCCTGCTCAATCACTTGATCTACATCAGTTTTAGAGGCATCATTTTTTCAGGATTTTAATCCAAAGGCGAGCAAAAGTTGGATGAGTGTTGAATTTAGACTTTGAGAATTCATATATAGGGTGATAGTGTGTTGTGAAAAGATTGGATTATTTCAAGATGGGCTTCATGGTCTGAAAAAGTAGGGAGCAAAATGGGGAGTGTTCCGGTAGGCTTTTACGGTCTCTACGAGTGAGGTAAATCTTCCACCAACCACATATCACTAATGATCGTATTATTATTATTCTTAAGATGGGTTCTTCATCCTTCCTTTATACATATGACTTGTAAGTTGAAACTTTATTATGCAAAAGCTTAGAGGAAATCAATGATAGGGTCCCAGATCTAAAATCTAAAGTATTTACCTCCTTAAAACAAATTTCTTCATTCGGATTTATTCTGACAAGGGCAGTAATAATCCAAACACAAAAATACAATTATATTTCTTTGTCCATGATGGATAAAACTCCGATTGAATTAAAATTTTAAATAATAGTAGAACACAAATAGAAATTAATTTTAAACAAGTTAGATTTCAATATGAGCTCCCGTGATTAAAACTACATATTGGCCTATAACAAAATAATACATCTAACGAATGTGAATAAATAAAGTTTAGAAAAGAGAAGATGAGTTTATTTCTTCTTCCCTTCTCTAGTTGTACCTATAGCCTATGCCTTCTGCAACTAGAAACTTTTATCTAAATATCCAACCCAAGGGAACAATGCTTTATTCTTTCTGTCTCTCTTCAATCACGATCTTAGGTACTGTGGCAAGCTAAATAGGTATGGGATTTAGCATGACATATAGATAGTGGATCCCACAAGAGCATGACATTTGTGGTAAATAATCTTGTACATCCAAATCGACCGACAGATGGCCCATTTCTCCACTGCTTTCCATCTGGTTCTCTAGACTTTATTAAAATGGGCCCACAATGGTGTAAAGAAGTTTTTGAAGAAAGAAGCGCGTCACTTCTCTTTTATCGGTGTAGAGAAGAAGTGCCACACTTTGTGAAATTCCTAATTTTTTTGTGTGATCTATATTACTAAAGGGATGTATACACTTCCTGGAGGAGGACACTTGGCATGTCTTGGAGATGGACACGTGGCAGCAGCCAGCCTAAAATGGTAGTATGCTAATCTCTTATTCTCCATCTAAAATTTCTCCATCTCTCCCTCCCTAAAATCTCTCCTTCTCCATGCTAATGCAATCCCTAAAATCTCTCATTCTCCATCTGAAATTTTACTTGCAAGACAACCACACAAAATGGGGAAGAAGAAAATCCCAAATTGTAAAGGATTGAAATATAATCCTTAATTCCATAGAAGAAATCTGTGCTCTCTGTGGGGCCCACTTGGGGCCTACATCACTGTCAAGGTTGGGACCCACTGATCATCCTAACCAATTCAACAGGAACCCACAAATTTTAATGGCTTAAAAAAAAAAAAAAAACAAATAGAGTGGTCGATTGTGGGCTCAATTGGTCAGAATGGGTGCAAACCTACATGGATCCATTGTGATTCAGGGGAGATCTCTGTTTTTTATCCATTTGGATATCATCTACACATCTAGCAAGACATTTCTGTCACACCCTCGTGATTTGATTAAAATTATTTTATCAATCAATTCATGGGTCCCGGCCCGCATCATTTGATTTTATGGACGGTTAGAATAAAGATGGTGGACCCCATTCATCTGGGTCCCACTTAAAAATATTTGGTCAATTTTTTAGGTCTACGATCATTTGATCCTTTGATCTTTTTAAATCAATTCATGGGTCCCATCCTGCATAATATGCTTTTTTGGATGGTTAGAATAGAGATGGTGGGCCCCATTCATCTGGGGGGTTCCACTTAAATAGGTAATTATGTTTGGTTAATTTGTGAGGTCTATGATTATTTGATCATTTGATATTTATCAAGCAATTCATGGGTCCATCCCGCATCATATTATTTCATTGATGGTTAGAATATAGATGGTGGACCCCATTCATCTTGGGGGTTCCACTTAAATAGGTTAGGTTTGGTCAATTTGAGAGGTCTATGATCATTTGATCTTTATCAATCAATTCATGGGTCCCGGCCCGCATCATTTGATTTTATGGACGGTTAGAATAAAGATGGTGGACCCCATTCATCTGGGTCCCACTTAAAAATATTTGGTCAATTTAATAGGTCTATGATCATTTGATCCTTTGAACTTTCTTAATCGATTCATGGGTCTCATCCCACATAATATGATTTTATGGACGATTAGAATAGAGATGGTGGACCCCATTCATTTGGGGGGTTCCACTTAAATATGTTAGGTTTGGTCAATTTGTGAGGTCTATGATCATTTGATCCTTTGACCTTTATCAAGCAATTCATGGGTCTCAGCCCGCATCATATGATTTCATGAATGGTTAGAATATAGATGGTGGACTCCATTCATCTTTGGGGTCCTACTTAAATAAATTAGGTTTGGTCAATTTATGAGGTCTATGATCATTTGATGTTTTTCAATCAATTCATGGGTTCCGGCCCACATCATATGATTTTATGGACGGTTAGAATAGAGATGGTGGACCCCATTTATCTGGGTCTCACTTAAACATATTTGATCAATTTGTTAGGTCTACGATTATTTGATCATTTGATCTTTTTAAATAAATTCATGGGTCATATCCCGCATAATATGGTTTTATGGACGGTTATAATAAAGATGGTGGACCCCATTCATCTTAGGAGTCCCACTTAAATAGGTTATGTTGGGTCAATTTGTGAGGTCTATGATCATTTAATCCTTTGATCTTTATCAAGCAATTCATGGGTCCCAGCCCGCATCAAATTATTTCATGGACAGTTAGAATATAGATGGTGGACCCCATTCATCTTGGGGTTCTCACTTAAATAGGTTAGGTTTGGTCAATTTGAGAGGTCTATGATCATTTGATCATTTGATCTTTATCAATCAATTCATGGGTCCCGGCCCGCATCATTTGATTTTATTGACGGTTAGAATAAAGATGGCGGACCCCATTCATTTGGGTCCCACTTAAAAATATTTGGTCAATTTGTTAGGTCTACGATCATTTGATCATTTGACCTTTTTAAATCAATTTATGGGTCCCATCCCGCATAATATGATTTTATGGACGGTTAGAATATAGATGGTGGACCCCATTCATCAGGGGGTCCCACTTAAATAGGTTAGGTTTGGTCAATTTGAGAGGTCTATGATCATTTGATCTTTATCAATAAATTCATGGGTCCCGGCCCGCATCATTTGATTTTATGGATGGTTAGAATAAAGATGGTGGACCCCATTCATCTGGGTCCCACTTAAAAATATATGGTCAATTTGTTAGGTCTACGATCATTTGATCATTTGATCTTTCTTAATCAATTCATGGGTCCCATCCCGCATATTATGGTTTTATGGACGGTTAGAATAGAGATGGTGGACTCCATTCATCTGGGGGGGTTCCACTTAAATAGGTTAGGTTTGGTCAATTTGTGAGGTTTATGATCATTTGATCTTTATCAAGCAATTCATGGGTCCCAGTCCTCATCATATGTCTTTATGGACGGTTAGAATATAGATGACGGACCCCATTCATCTTGGGGGTCCCACTTAAATAGGCTAGGTTTGGTCAATTTGAGAGGTCTATGATCATTTGATCATTTGATCTTTATCAATCAATTAATGGGTCCCGGCCCGCTTCATTTGATTCTATGGACGATTAGAATAAAGATGGTGGACCTTATTCATCTGGGTCCCACTTAAATATATTAGGTCAATTTGTTAGGTCTACGATCATTTGATCATTTGATCTTTTTAAATCAATTCATGGGTCCCATCCCGCATAATATGGTTTTATGGATGGTTAGAATATAGATGGTGGACCCATTCATCTTGGGGGTCCCACTTAAATAGGTTAGGTTTGGTCAATTTGAGAGGTCTATGATCATTTGATCTTTATCAATCAATTAATGGGTCCCAGCCCGCATCATATGATTTTATGAACGGTTAGAATAGATATGATGGACCCCATTCATCTTGGTCCCACTTAAATATATTAGGTCAATTTGTTAGGTCTATGATCATTTGATCTTTCTTAATCAATTCATGGGTTCATCTGGGTCACACTTAAAAATATATGGTCAATTTGTTAGGTCTACGATCATTTGATCATTTGATCTTTCTTAATCAATTCATGGATCCCATCCCGCATATTATGGTTTTATGGACGGTTAGAATAGAGATGGTGGACTCCATTCATCTGGGGGGTTCCACTTAAATAGGTTAGTTTTGGTCAATTTGTGAGGTTTATGATCATTTGATCTTTATCAAGCAATTCATGGGTCCCAGTCCATATCATATGTTTTTATGGACGGTTAGAATATAGATGACGGACCCCATTCATCTTGGGGGTCCCACTTAAATAGGCTATGTTTGGTCAATTTGAGAGGTCTATGATCATTTGATCATTTGATCTTTATCAATCAATTAATGGGTCCCGGCCCGCTTCATTTGATTCTATGGACGATTAGAATAAAGATGGTGGACCTTATTCATCTGGGTCCCACTTAAATATATTAGGTCAATTTGTTAGGTCTACGATCGTTTGATCATTTGATCTTTTTAAATCAATTCATGGGTCCCATCCCGCATAATATGGTTTTATGGATGGTTAGAATATAGATGGTGGACCCATTCATCTTGGGGGTCCCACTTAAATAGGTTAGGTTTGGTCAATTTGAGAGGTCTATGATCATTTGATCATTTGATCTTTATCAATCAATTAATGGGTCCCAGCCCGCATCATATGATTTTATGAACGATTAGAATAGAGATGATGGACCCCATTCATCTTGGTCCCACTTAAATATATTAGGTCAATTTGTTAGGTCTATGATCATTTGATCTTTCTTAATCAATTCATGCCTCACCTAAAGAATAAAACATTTGGAAAAAAAACATAATGATCAAATTAGCAAAAAAAAAAAGGACTCACAAGTTTACTAATTAATAAATTTATTAAAAATAATTCATATCAGTCTGTGCATTTGATGGTTTCGTGGTTATCCACGGGATCTTGCTAGTATTATTTAAAAGGATGTGATTCAGTGAGAACGGTTCTTATGGAGTCACGTCATATTATGCGGGATATGACCCATGAATTTATTTAAAAAGATCAAAGGATCAAATAATCGTAGACCTAACAAATTGATCAAATATATTTAAGTGAGACCCAGATAAATGGGGTCCACCATCTCTATTCTAACCATCCATAAAATCATATAATGTGGGCCGGGACCCATGAATTGATTGAAAAAGATCAAATGATCATAAACCTCATAAATTGACCAAACCTAATTTATCCATAAATTTTAATGGCTTAAAAAAAAAAAATAGAGTGGTCGATTGTGGGCTCAATTGGTCAGAATGGGTGCAAACCTACATGGACCCATTGTGATTCAGGGGAGATCTCTGTTTTTTATCCATTTGGATATCATCTACACATCTAGCAAGACATTTCTGTCACACCCTCGTGATTTGATTAAAATTATTTTATCAATCAATTCATGGGTCCCGGCACGCATCATTTGATTTTATGGATGGTTAGAATAAAGATGGTGGACCCCATTCATCTGGGTCCCACTTAAAAATATTTGGTCAATTTTTAGGTCTACGATCATTTGATCCTTTGATCTTTTTAAATCAATTCATGGGTCCCATCCCGCATAATATGTTTCTTTGGACGGTTAGAATAGAGATGGTGGACCCCATTCATCTTGGGGGCTCCACTTAAATAGGTTATGTTGGTCAATTTGTGAGGTCTATGATTATTTGATCCTTTGACCTTTATCAAGCAATTCATGGGTCCATCCCGCATTATATTATTTCATGGATCGTTAGAATATAGATGGTGGACCCCATTCATCTTGGGGATCCCACTTAAATAGGTTAAGTTTGGTCAATTTGAGAGGTCTATGATCATTTGATCTTTATCAATCAATTCATGGGTCCCGGCCCGCATTATTTGATTTTAGGGACAGTTAGAATAAAGATGGTGGACCACATTCATCCGGGTCCCACTTAATCCTGGAGGAGGACACTTGGCATGTCTTGGAGATGGACACGTGGCAGCAGCCAGCCTAAAATGGTATTATGCTAATCTCTCATTGTCCATCTAAAATTTCTCCATCTCTCCCTCCCTAAAATCTCTCCTTCTCCATGCTAATGCAATCCCTAAAATCTCTCATTCTCCATCTAAAATTTTACTTGCAAGACAACCACACAAAATGGGGAAGAAGAAAATCCCAAATTGTAAAGGATTGAAATATAATCCTTAATTCCATAGAAGAAATCTGTGCTCTCTGTGGGGCCCACTTGGGGCCTACATCACTGTCATGGTTGGGACCCACTGATCATCCTAACCAATTCAACAGGAACCCACAAATTTTAATGGCTTAAAAAAAAAAAAACAAATAGAGTGGTCGATTGTGGGCTCAATTGGTCAGAATGGGTGCAAACCTACATGGATCCATTGTGATTCAGGGGAGATCTCTGTTTTTTATCCATTTGGATATCATCTACACATCTAGCAAGACATTTCTGTCACACCCTCGTGATTTGATTAAAATTATTTTATCAATCAATTCATGGGTCCCGGCCCGCATCATTTGATTTTATGGACGGTTAGAATAAAGATGGTGGACCCCATTCATCTGGGTCCCACTTAAAAATATTTGGTCAATTTTTTAGGTCTACGATCATTTGATCCTTTGATCTTTTTAAATCAATTCATGGGTCCCATCCTGCATAATATGCTTTTTTGGATGGTTAGAATAGAGATGGTGGGCCCCATTCATCTGGGGGGTTCCACTTAAATAGGTTATGTTTGGTTAATTTGTGAGGTCTATGATTATTTGATCATTTGATATTTATCAAGCAATTCATGGGTCCATCCCGCATCATATTATTTCATTGATGGTTAGAATATAGATGGTGGACCCCATTCATCTTGGGGGTTCCACTTAAATAGGTTAGGTTTGGTCAATTTGAGAGGTCTATGATCATTTGATCTTTATCAATCAATTCATGGGTCCCGGCCCGCATCATTTGATTTTATGGACGGTTAGAATAAAGATGGTGGACCCCATTCATCTGGGTCCCACTTAAAAATATTTGGTCAATTTAATAGGTCTATGATCATTTGATCCTTTGAACTTTCTTAATCAATTCATGGTTCTCATCCCACATAATATGATTTTATGGACGATTAGAATAGAGATGGTGGACCCCATTCATTTGGGGGGTTCCACTTAAATATGTTAGGTTTGGTCAATTTGTGAGGTCTATGATCATTTGATCCTTTGACCTTTATCAAGCAATTCATGGGTCTCAGCCCGCATCATATGATTTCATGAATGGTTAGAATATAGATGGTGGACTCCATTCATCTTTGGGGTCCCACTTAAATAAATTAGGTTTGGTCAATTTATGAGGTCTATGATCATTTGATGTTTTTCAATCAATTCATGGGTTCCGGCCCACATCATATGATTTTATGGACGGTTAGAATAGAGATGGTGGACCCCATTTATCTGGGTCTCACTTAAACATATTTGATCAATTTGTTAGGTCTACGATTATTTGATCATTTGATCTTTTTAAATAAATCCATGGGTCATATCCCGCATAATATGGTTTTATGGACGGTTATAATAAAGATGGTGGACCCCATTCATCTTAGGAGTCCCACTTAAATAGGTTATGTTGGGTCAATTTGTGAGGTCTATGATCATTTAATCCTTTGATCTTTATCAAGCAATTCATGGGTCCCAGCCCGCATCAAATTATTTCATGGACAGTTAGAATATAGATGGTGGACCCCATTCATCTTGGGGTTCTCACTTAAATAGGTTAGGTTTGGTCAATTTGAGAGGTCTATGATCATTTGATCATTTGATCTTTATCAATCAATTCATGGGTCCCGGCCCGCATCATTTGATTTTATTGACGGTTAGAATAAAGATGGTGGACCCCATTCATCTGGGTCCCACTTAAAAATATTTGGTCAATTTGTTAGGTCTACGATCATTTGATCATTTGACCTTTTTAAATCAATTTATGGGTCCCATCCCGCATAATATGATTTTATGGACGGTTAGAATATAGATGGTGGACCCCATTCATCAGGGGGTCCCACTTAAATAGGTCAGGTTTGGTCAATTTGAGAGGTCTATGATCATTTGATCTTTATCAATAAATTCATGGGTCCCGGCCCGCATCATTTGATTTTATGGATGGTTAGAATAAAGATGGTGGACCCCATTCATCTGGGTCCCACTTAAAAATATATGGTCAATTTGTTAGGTCTACGATCATTTGATCATTTGATCTTTCTTAATCAATTCATGGGTCCCATCCCGCATATTATGGTTTTATGGACGGTTAGAATAGAGATGGTGGACTCCATTCATCTGGGGGGGTTCCACTTAAATAGGTTAGGTTTGGTCAATTTGTGAGGTTTATGATCATTTGATCTTTATCAAGCAATTCATGGGTCCCAGTCCTCATCATATGTCTTTATGGACGGTTAGAATATAGATGACGGACCCCATTCATCTTGGGGGTCCCACTTAAATAGGCTAGGTTTGGTCAATTTGAGAGGTCTATGATCATTTGATCATTTGATCTTTATCAATCAATTAATGGGTCCCGGCCCGCTTCATTTGATTCTATGGACGATTAGAATAAAGATGGTGGACCTTATTCATCTGGGTCCCACTTAAATATATTAGGTCAATTTGTTAGGTCTACGATCATTTGATCATTTGATCTTTTTAAATCAATTCATGGGTCCCATCCCGCATAATATGGTTTTATGGATGGTTAGAATATAGATGGTGGACCCATTCATCTTGGGGGTCCCACTTAAATAGGTTAGGTTTGGTCAATTTGAGAGGTCTATGATCATTTGATCTTTATCAATCAATTAATGGGTCCCAGCCCGCATCATATGATTTTATGAACGGTTAGAATAGATATGATGGACCCCATTCATCTTGGTCCCACTTAAATATATTAGGTCAATTTGTTAGGTCTATGATCATTTGATCTTTCTTAATCAATTCATGGGTTCATCTGGGTCACACTTAAAAATATATGGTCAATTTGTTAGGTCTACGATCATTTGATCATTTGATCTTTCTTAATCAATTCATGGATCCCATCCCGCATATTATGGTTTTATGGACGGTTAGAATAGAGATGGTGGACTCCATTCATCTGGGGGGTTCCACTTAAATAGGTTAGTTTTGGTCAATTTGTGAGGTTTATGATCATTTGATCTTTATCAAGCAATTCATGGGTCCCAGTCCATATCATATGTTTTTATGGACGGTTAGAATATAGATGACGGACCCCATTCATCTTGGGGGTCCCACTTAAATAGGCTATGTTTGGTCAATTTGAGAGGTCTATGATCATTTGATCATTTGATCTTTATCAATCAATTAATGGGTCCCGGCCCGCTTCATTTGATTCTATGGACGATTAGAATAAAGATGGTGGACCTTATTCATCTGGGTCCCACTTAAATATATTAGGTCAATTTGTTAGGTCTACGATCGTTTGATCATTTGATCTTTTTAAATCAATTCATGGGTCCCATCCCGCATAATATGGTTTTATGGATGGTTAGAATATAGATGGTGGACCCATTCATCTTGGGGGTCCCACTTAAATAGGTTAGGTTTGGTCAATTTGAGAGGTCTATGATCATTTGATCATTTGATCTTTATCAATCAATTAATGGGTCCCAGCCCGCATCATATGATTTTATGAACGGTTAGAATAGAGATGATGGACCCCATTCATCTTGGTCCCACTTAAATATATTAGGTCAATTTGTTAGGTCTATGATCATTTGATCTTTCTTAATCAATTCATGCCTCACCTAAAGAATAAAACATTTGGAAAAAAAACATAAAGATCAAATTAGCAAAAAAAAAAAAAGGACTCACAAGTTTACTAATTAATAAATTTATTAAAAATAATTCATATCAGTCTGTGCATTTGATGGTTTCGTGGTTATCCACGGGATTTTGCTAGTATTATTTAAAAGGATGTGATCAAGTGAGAATGGTTCTTATGGAGTCACATGAAAACTTTTTTGTGGGGCTTATTGGAGGGCTCCATTTTAGAATGGGACCGGTGGGGATTGAAAGATCTATATGGGTCACCCCGAATATCAAGTTTGGCTCCAATTCCATGCTTCTAACCCCTTCATCCATGGCCGACAAGTCCAATCCATTCGTATGGGTATATACTCGATCCAACGGTCCAGTTCATTCGCATTGGTGCCAAACCTTGGGGCGTGTGAGTATCAAAGGGGTCTATGTATATTGCAAGGTTTGGATTAGGTGATAGGTGGCCCCAACCGTGAGAACAGTTCTCACCTGATTATTTCCCTTATTTAAATAAGTGTGAATAATAGATAATAATTTAGTTTGTGTGTTCGATTATTAACGGGTTCCTTTTGGTGGGATTTGATGATAGCAAGGACCTATTTGTAAATTCAAGAGAAGGTTAGGGCCATATTTGTAAATGTTTTCTTTTCTTCGTTGGTTCGGGACATTTTGATGAACAGATTTTATTCTTGAACCTCACTATATATTTTTGGTTTGTCATTTGATAAAAAATGATGCATATTCACTCTTAAGAATTTATTTTTAACTTTTAATTTTCTGTGAGGGTGTATAACGGTGGAACAGTTTGGAGATTTTGGGTTCGTTGGGAAATGGGTCAAATTCTAAGAAACTTTTGTTCTTGGTCTGATTCAATTTGATGTCATTTGGACCCCTTTCCTGCTTATTTTAATATCTTTAAATATTAGGTTTTTATTTCGAGATTTCTACAAATCTAACTATATTTGAAGGGAAATATTCAAGTGAGAACTTGTATGAGAACTTTTTTGCGGGACCCAACTAGCAATCCATCCAAACCTAGCAACCAATAGGGAACCCCCTTATAGTCACTAATCCCAAAAATTGGCACACATTCAAATAGAATAAACCGTTGGATCGAGGGTTGAAATTTTTTTTGAATATGAAGCCATTAAAATTGTGGGCCACTGATGAAGGGGTTAGGGGCATTGGTTTGGGGTCAAAATTGATACTTTGGGTAGTCTCATATAGATCTTTTCGTCCCCCGGTCCCATTCCCTAATGGGGCCCACAATTGGGCCCCACAAAAAAGTTCTCATATAATATGTGAGAACTAGTTCTCACCTGAATATTACCCATATTTGAATTTCGAGAGAATTCTCAAATTCTCTCGGTTTTTCTTCCTTTCTCTTGTTCTTTCTTTCACTTTCACATTTTCCATCTCTTGTAACAAGGAAACTCTAATACCCTACTGTTCTCAACTCTTTCTCTCATTCTCTTCCTCTTGCTCACCTTCTTCCTCGTGACCTTCCTTTTCCTTCTATTTCTTTTACTGGTTATTCTCCTTTTGTTTCTTCTTACGATCTTTCAATATCTTCTATCGATTGGATACTTGGCATAAGTTGTAAAAGCTAGATTCTTGTCAAATTAATAGGAATTGAAGCAAGGAAGGTAAATTGATATATTAAACATGTTATTAGTGTTGTATGACAGAAATTGCATGATTTCTGTGTGGGGAAATTCCCGAACTCATCAGAGTCCCGGCCAAGATGCTCCATCCCAGGCCCCCGCACCAGCAAGTCCATCCCGGCAAGCTCGGTCTCGTGCTCCACGCTTCCTGTGCACAACTCCCCTCACTTCGGCAGTGCACGCCTTAGCACTCCCACTTGGGCTAGTGCTCCATCTCGGCACCTTTGCCAGAAGTCTCTAGCCAAGCCATGCCGTCCCCCGACCTCGGCTGCCCAGCTCGGCGACAGTGCCAGCCCCTTCCACCTCGGCAACGGTGCCAGGGCCCTATATCTCCGCCAGGTCCTCAGCTCGGCGAGACACTCCATCTCGGCCAAGCGCCTCATATCGATGAAAGTACTGAGCACTGACAACTGTCCTCCCATAGACGCTCAAGCACGCTACGGCCCGTGCGACAAGACAAAGGGACAGTCCATATCTCCTGACAAATCGCCGTCCACAGCTCCCAAGGCGCCAGGATATGGCCAGATGGGACAAGACAGGCTCGACGGGATTGCAATTAAAGAAGAGCAGGCTACGATGGGACCGCGCCTCCCTACTACCTGGCAATGTGGGCTATGACAAGACAGTCAACTACCCCTTTGCCTCCTCTCTTCCTCTATATAAACACAAGAACAGTTCACAAGCAACAGAGGCCAACGAATACAATACACGCTGGTACGCCACCTTCTTCCCCAAAAATCTCCATCCTCTGTCCAGTTCACATACTGACTTAAGCATCGGAGAGCCTTGCGCCGCCCAGGCCAGGGTCCTCTGACCTTCTATTCTTCTTCCTTTTCTCAGGCTTCAGGCGCAGGCATCGGTGTTCCTAATCTCCTTGGATAAGTCCGTACAGGCACCCCTATTCTTATGAGTTACATTTTTTGCACTTACAATTGGCGCCGTCTGTGGGAAACGGCTACAAAAAGTCATCTTCCCCAAACACCATGCCTCGCAAAACCAGAAAGGGAAAAGAACCACTGACACTATCGGCGCAGCTGCCGACGGTCCCCCGCCGGGGAAGGTCGGGAGCAAGATCTGGTCCAGCAAGCGTCCAACAGCAGGATACTCGATCGGGTTCATCCTCTAAGGATTCGACCTCGACTCTACCTTTTGAAAGGCGCATCCTGAAGAACAACAGAAGCAACCGGGCCCATGGCGAAAGCTCGGGTAACAACCGCGACTCCAGAGAGTGGCTTGATCGATGCATAGAGCAAGCAGTACGACAGCGTATGGAGATGGCCGGCTTCTCTCAAGTTCAGGCGAACTCTGATGATTTCGGCGCATCTCCCTTCTCTCTAGAGATCAGAAGCTTCCCACTTCCTGAAGATTTCAAAGTCCCAAGGTTCGTCGTTTACGATGGAACCTCGGACCCAGCAGCACACCTCCGGCACTTCACTCAGAGGATGTCGGTGTGGGGCGATGCAGGCCACCTGAGCTGCAGAATCTTCTCTTCCAGCCTCGGGGACCTCCCCCTAAAATGATTCTGCGCACTCCCCCTGGGATCAATCAAAAGTTGGCAGCAGCTCCGAAGTTCCTTCATGACGAAGTTCCAAGTTCACAGGGTCACCCCAAGGACAGCCGCCAACCTTATGGCCCTCAGAATGAAGCAGACCAAGAACATCACGCAGTTCGCCAAAAGGTTCTGGGCCATATACAGCCAGATCGAGAATGTCTCAGATGCAATAGCAGTCCTGTCTTTCCAACAAGCCCTCCTACCAGGCAATGAGCTTCGGGGAGACTTGGCCATGCATCCCGTGGACACTAGTGCAGCGTTGATAACTAGGATAAACTGATTCGCCAGGCAAGAAGCAGACGAAGCCCAAGCCCGGGAGCAGTTCAACCTTTGCGAAAGCGAAGAGATAGCTTCCAGCTCGGCGGACGTCTCCAGCTCGGCAGATGTCTCCAGCTCGCTAGCAACCCCCAGCTCTGCTGAAGTTTTTTCCAGCTCGGGAGGCAGCTAGGCGTCCCCTGTCATCACTTAGCTTCGACCGCCCGTCAGCTTTGATTGCACGACCCTCTACCGTCGTTTTGGCGGCACGGTCCTCTACTATCATCTTCGATGGCGCAATCAGCTTCGATGACACCGGCGCAACCTTCTACTCTCAGCTTCGACCGCCCGTCAGCTTCGATCGCACGACCCTCTACCGTCATTTCGGCGGCACAGTCCTCTACTGTCAGCTTCGATGGTGCCGCCAGCTTCGATGACATCGGCACGACCCTCTACTGTCGGCTTCGATCGTACGACCCTCTACCGTCATTTCGACAGCACGGTCCTCTGCTGTCAGCCTTGATCGCACGGTCCTCTACCGCCATCAGTCCTTCAGAGCCACCGAGCTCACCCTGGGGTCGTTTTATCTCAGGCGTGACTCGCGTTCGGCATCAGAGCCACCGAGCTCACCCTGGGGTCGTTTTATACATTCAGGCATGACTCGCGTTCGGCATCGGAGCCACCGAGCTCACTCTGGGGTTGTTTTATACACTCAGGCGTGACTCGTGTTCGGCATCAGAGCCACCGAGCTCACCCTGGGATCGTTTTATACACTCAGGCGTGACTCGCATTCGGCATCAGAGCCACCGAGCTCACCCTGGGGTCTTTTTATACACTCAGGCGTGACTCGCATTCGGCATCAGAGCCACCGAGCTCACCCTGGGGTCGTTTTATACACTCAGGCGTGACTCGCGTTCGGCAACAGGGCCACCAAGACCTCGGGTTTATACACCCAGGATTCTTGGCCTCTAGATGACCTCATGTTGGTCCGTCCACGTGCTGGTTTCCACCTCATGCTGGTTTCGGCCTCATGCTGGTCTCAACCGCATTTTACGATCTCATGCTGGTACGCCCACGTGCTGGTTTCCACCTCATGCTGGTTTCAGCCTCACGCTGGTCTCGACCGCATTTAACGACCTCATGCTGATACCGCCCTCGTGCTAGCTACGTGCTTCACGCAGGTTCGGCCTCATGTTGGTCTAGGCCAGCGCCAGCCCTCGGGTTCATACACCCAGGCTTCTCCATCTCGGCGAGACTGGCCTTAGGTCCTTGACCCTGGAAAAGGCTTCGGCTTCATACATTCGGTCGTTTCCTAAAGTTTGGGTCCTTGACCCTGGAAAAGGCTTCGGGTTCATACACTCGGTCGTTTCCTAAAGTTTGGGTCCTTGACCCTGGAAAAGGCTTCGAATTCATACATCCGGTCGTTTCCTAAAGTTTACGTTCCTAACCCTGGAAGAGGCTTCGGATTCATACATCCAGTCGCTTCCTAAATTCCGGGTTCATACACCCCTCGAGATCGTCCCGAACTCAAGCTCACACAAGCCGAGATCCTCAAGACTCTGGGTTCATCTCGGCAAAAAGACATTTCACCTCGGCCAATGATGGTCCATTTCGGCCAATGACAGTTTTCAAAAGAAAAAGAGCAGTGTAAGTACAGAAGTGCAAAGAAACAGAGGAAGGAATGCAAAATTGCAGAATAATTGTACACAGTTCATTTGAATCAGAAATTTTATTTTTTCCTTTAGCGTACCGTCCAGGCTTCTCCATCTCCGCCAGCGCCGAATAGACTGTTCCACGTCACCTGCTCGGCCTCATGCTGGTCTCAGGCAACAAGCACATCTCGGTTCTCAGCAGCACCCAGCTCCGCAATGGTTCCAGTCCTCAGCACGGCAGTAGTGTCGGTTTCCAGGTTGGCAGCAATACTAGCCCCCTCGGCAGCATCACCAGAATACTTCTAACGAGACTGCACCTCTGGCGACAAGGACGACTGGTCACGGTCTCTCCAGTTGGCGGCAAACCAGACACTGAAGAAAATCCATTCTTAGCTTCCGACCTCTAAGAGTATTCTTAGAGCTCAAAAGCTGGGGGGCTTTGTGTGGGGAAATTCCCGAACTCATCAGAGTCCCGGCCAAGATGCTCCATCCCAGGCCCCCACACCAGCAAGTCCATCCCAGCAAGCTCGGTCTCGTGCTCCACGCTTCCTGTGCACAACTCCCCTCACTTCGGCAGTGCACGCCTTAGCACTCCCACTTGGGCTAGTGCTCCATCTCGGCACCTTTGCCAGAAGTCTCTAGCCAAGCCATGCCGTCCCCGACCTCGGCTGCCCAGCTCGGCGACAGTGCCAGCCCCTTCCACCTCGGCAACGGTGCCAGGGCCCTATATCTCCGCCAGGTCCTCAGCTCGGCGAGACACTCCATCTCGGCCAAGCGCCTCATATCGATGAAAGTACTGAGCACTGACAGCTGTCCTCCCATAGACGCTCAAGCACGCTACGGCCCGTGCGACAAGACAAAGGGACAATCCATATCTTCTGACTAGATCGCCATCCACAGCTCCTAAGGCGCTAGGATATGGCCAGATGGGACAAGACAGGCTCGACGGGACTGCAATTAAAGAATAGTAGGCTACGATGGGACCGCTCCTCCCTACTACCTGGCAATGTGGGCTATGACAAGACAGTCAACTACCCCTTTGCCTCATCTCTTCCTCTATATAAACACAAGAACAGTTCACAAGCAACAGAGGCCAACGAATACAATACACGCTGGTACGCCACCTTCTTCCCCTAAAATCTCCATCCTCTGTCCAGTTCACATACTGACTTAAGCATCGGAGTGCCTTGCGCCGCCCAGTCCAAGGTCCTCTGACCTTCTATTCTTCTTCCTTTTTTCAGGCTTCAGGCGCAGGCATCGGTGTTCCTAATCTCTTTGGATAAGTCCGTACAGGCACCCCTATTCTTGTGAGTTACATTTTTTGCACTTACAATTTCTTTTCCAAATTTCTTGAGATTACAGTTTAGTTACAGTCAATCGATGGATTACTTGTATTATGGCATTTAACCTTTCTTCACTTTAATGATGATAGGAAGTTGTTTTCAAGAGAGTGTGAATACTTAGTAGAAAGGAAGGAAAAGAAAAGAGACCTGGAACTGATAGAATCTCAATTTCAATTTTCAATTCTGTAGATTCACGGTCAACCGTGAAGAGTCTTATGGTCGACCGTGGATACTCCATGGCTAATCGTGAAGCTAGTTGATCAGCAGCCCCAAGTGCAAGGTCACAATGTAGTAATAATACTCGGTGAAGTCCGAGGTCGACCCAAAGAGAGTGTGAAGCACTTTACATGAACATGTCCTATGTAAAACTCTATGGACACATTTGGCAACGGTCTTCGCCCCAGATTCCTTGCCCAAAATCTGCGATTGCGCGGATTTTTCTTGTTTGGATCGGCATGGGTTTGAAGAGGATGGACCGGAGACATCCACTCTTTTGATTATTATTAGAATCGGATGCGCCCCACCCCCTCGGATCAGATGATTGCGTGCGCCTATGGATTTACGAAGCTACTTAGGCGTTAAAATAGGGAGACCATTTTTGCGTTTTTTTGGTTTCTATGGGCCCCATAATCAATATCTGAACCGATAATAGTGTTAATAAGGTCCAAGCCCAATTCTCACAAAATTTTAGCCATTGATTCATTTAATATTTTAGATCTTAAGATATTTGCAAAACCGTCCAAACCGTTAGATATTAATTTTTGAGATTCTGTGGGCCAAAAAGGGATTAAAACCAGTCCATTTTTTCCTATTTTCTAGTTTCTGTGGGCCCCATGATCATGATTTGAACCGATAGTTGACTCTGGAAGATCAAACATGGCTAGTTGACCAAATTTCAACCGTTGATCCTTACCATCTCTTGAGATATTTGTAAAAAGGTCCATGTACTAAAATATTAACTTTTTATTCCTGTGGGCCCCCTTTGCACGATCTGAACCGTACATATTCTCTAGATGACCACAAACTACTTCGAGGTAAAAGTGGAGGTCTTGATTTTTCATGGATTTTGGAAATTTTTATAAAAATGTTTGTGACCATTAGATCATACATTCTACAATTTGTAGGAAACCTCCCTCCATCCAAACATGGAACTCCCATTGGAAATCCTTCTTGAGGATGTATTGGTTCTTTGGAGATGGAGAGAATCTTCTAAACAGATGATTCTTCTACGTTTACTAAACTGCCCTAAAACTAACCTAAATAAAAGCTATACAAATCCAAACTAATATTCTGAAAATTAGATTTTAAATACAAAGTCTTTACATGCATAAAAATTTCCTAACCTGAAAATCGTAATCTAAAAACCTAAACTAGAAAGCAAATAAAACTGCAACCACCATAAGAATAATTAGAAAACAGTTAGAAAACATTAAAATTCAGAATTAAATAAACTAAAATTCAGAAATTAACAAAAGCCTTGCAATCTAAAGGTTAGGTTCAGTTGTTCTTCAAGATCCAAAATCTGAAAAATCAGATTTATTAATTAATTGAGAGATTAAAAAAAGATTCTAGTCTCTTGCGGAATATTTTCAGTATTAAAAAAAAAGGATTTTTTTTTCTTTTTTGTGAAGGAGACTAGAGTCTCCCCCCACTCGCATGCTTAAAGAAAAGAAAGGAGGGGGGTGGGGGTGGGGGTGGGGGTGGGGGTTTGGAAGAGTGTGAGTGGAGAAACGAGAGGGAATAGTGGTTTGGGGTTTGGAAGAGTTGGAGGGATATTGGTGAGGCATGAGAGAAAAAAATAAATTTTTTTTTTAAAGAGGTTGGTTGGTTGGTCGGTCTTGGACGCCCCATGTTCCCCTTTTATTATTTTTTTAATTGCTGGCTTTCCAAGTAATTTTTTAATTTAGGAATTCTTCGTTGTTGGACTCCTTGTTGCAATGGAACTTGGGAAACTTTTTGAAATTCAAATTTACTTCCTTATCTTCTTGACTTGTTGTACAAGTTTCTTTCAAAATTGGGTCTTCTAATTGCTTAATTCTCTCCTTCGATTGCCCCACTTGATGTTGAGAAATTTTGCAAAAATCTGAAATTAGCTTTTTTTTTTTTTTCAAATCTTGCAATGCATGTGTGCCCCACTGGGGCGTGCAACTCTTTGACTCCTCCCCCTTGGATGTCCAAGTGTGGAGTGAAGTTTTCTCTGCAATTTCTTTCTTTCTTACTTCCTCTTTCCTTGTTTTCTTGGCCACCAAGTATCCTTGATTTCCTTCTAATCTTGGCCTAAATCTCAAATTTCAAGTCTTCAAAAAACCTTTTCACATAAAAGAGGAATTTCTGAAATTTGCAACAACTTATGGGTCCCACCTTGGACGCCAACCTCCATGGGATTCACGCCCAAAATGTGGGTCCCAAAGGTGGCTTCTTCTTCATGGCTTCTTCTTTTCCTCTTTCTCTCTCAATTTCTCTCAATGCGGGCCCAAAATTCTGATTTACATGCGCAAAAGAATAAAAAAAAAAAATTATCTCATACAAGAAACAATAATACTTTGCATGAGGCCCAATTCTACACATATGCATGCATATGATATCACATTTATCGAAATTTCGTGAACTACGTAGTGATGCAAAGAAAATATATATGTTTACGTGTGAATTTTGAGAAATTCAATGTGATATGATAATGTAAAAAGAGTAATTTCATGAAATCATGCATTTTTATGAGTTTTGACCAAAGATGACTTGAAATCTAACATTGAATGCTCAAATGCATGAATTCAGAAAAATCAATGTAGATTATCCTAAATAAGTCCATAAATCAACATAAAATAATGATAATATATATGATGCAATTTCATGGAGTTATCACTAGCCATAGAAAAACCTGTCACTCGGAATCTTCGAATATGAGACTTGGCTGTTTCAACCCTACTGTGTTCACGACTAGCTATGGGCTAACCATGAGGCTATATTTTTACTATTTAATTTTTGAATTGGGGTTTTAAGTTTGAAAATATATTTTCTAATAATCCAATGATCTTAAAACTTTAATAAGCCATTATATATATATTGTATAGCAGCAGGTTTTTTCCTGGGGGAGCGACACGTGGCGGGGGAGGGTTCCCGGGAGGACGACAAGTGGCACGCCCTCGGGCTTTTTGCGCTGCCCCTACCGAAATTGCCCTTCCCTCCTTTAATTTTATTTCCCTTTAAATCCCTGTCCCTATCCAATCCCTAAAATCTCTCCATCTCTCCCTCTACACACACTGTTATCTCATGCACAAACAATCACAAACGTTCAAAAAAATGGACCCCACTATGTCCCTAGCGATTGCAGAAACGAATCCCTTCCTTCTCTATCAATAAAGTTTAAAAATTTAAAATTTCCAACTCTCTCGCTCATTGTATCTCTTTAGTCTTTATCCCCTTCCTTACATACATCATGAATCCACCATCATCTCCCTCACGCAGATCCATCTCCCTCACGCGGCAGCCCCTCTCTCGGTCTCACCATCATCTCCCCGGAACGCCCTGAGCAACCCGTCGCCACCATAAAAGCCCACAGAACTATAAAAGCCCTCTCTCCTCCATTTCTTCCTCAATTGTGTTGAAAAACAAGCATTGCGTCTGCAGTTCGATTTCTCATCTTTCGAAAGATCATCAATGGCGGATGTTCAAATGGCTGGAGAAACTGAGACCTTCGCATTCCAGTCGGAGATCAATCAGCTTTTGAGTCCCATCATCAATACCTTCTACAGCAACAAGGAGATCTTCCTTCGTGAACGTCTCATCATCAATACCTTTTATAGCAGCAGCCCCGCAACCCATCTCTCTCCTCCCTCGATCGGCTTCATCTCCGCCGGACCTCTCCCCCCGCGCCAGGTACTCCTCCTTCTTCTCCTCCCTGCGCACCACGCTGCCATTGCACATCACCACACTTTCTCTCTCTTCCTCTCTCTCTTTTCTTTTCTCCTTCCTCCCTCACCGCTGCATCTTCACTGCCGCCACCATCATCCTCTTTCTTTCTCTTTTTCCTCTCCCTCCTCCTCCTTCTTCACTGCACACCTTCCTGCGCACCCCCTGAACCCATCAACTTTTCTTTCTTCAGTTTTCTTTTCTTCTCTTCCTTTGGCCACCTTCTCCTCTTTCTCTCCTTCCTGCACCTGGTGCACCTTCACCGCACCAATCTCTCACCACCTGCACAACACACTGGACTTTTTCTTTCTTCTCTTTCTTTTCTCTTCCCCCATCTTCACTGCACTCCACTCGAACCACCCTCTCTTTCTTCTTCTTTCTTTCCTTTTTCCTCTCTTCTTCTTCTTCTTCTTCCTCCTACTGCACCTTCATCACCACCTGCACACCCATCTTCCCCAGCCGTTGCACTCATCATCCTCTTTCTTTCTCTTTTTTCTCTCCCTCCTCCTCCTTCTTCACTGCACACCTTCCTATCACTGCACTCTGCTATATCTCAGGTTCTCTTCTCACCTTCTCTGTTTCGATCAATTTTTGTTCAATTTGTTAGGCCTATGATCATTTGATCCTTTGATCTTTCTTAATCAATTCATGGGTCTCATCCCGCATAATATGATTTTATGGACGGTTAGAATAGAGATGGTGGACCCCATTCATTTGGGGGGGGGGGGGGGGGTTTCACTTAAATAGGTTAGGTTTGGTCAATTTGTGAGGTCTATTATCATTTGATCCTTTGACCTTTATCAAGCAATTCATAGTTCCCAGCCCGCATCATATGGTTTTATGAACGGTTTGAATATAGACAGTGGACTCCATTCATCTTTGGGGTCCCACTTAAATAAATTAGGTTTGGTCAATTTATGAGGTCTATGATAATTTGAACTTTATCAATCAATTCATGGGTCCCGGCCCGCATCATATGATTTTATGGACGGTTAGAATAGAGATGGTGGACCCCATTTATCTGCGTCTCACTTAAATATATTTGATCAATTTGTTAGGTCTACGATTATTTGATCCTTTGATCTTTTTGAATCAATTCATGGGTCCCATCCCGCATAATATGATTTTACGGACGGTTAGAATAAAGATGGTGGACCCCATTCATCTGGGGGTTCCACTTAAAGAGGTTAGGTTTGATCAATTTGTGAGGTCTATGATCATTTAATACTTTGATCATTATCAAGCAATTCATGGGTCCCAGCCCGCATCAGATTATTTCATGGGCGGTTAGAATATAGATGGTGGACCCCATTCATCTTGGGGGTCCCACTTAAATAGGTCAGGTTTGGTCAATTTGAGAGGTCTATGATCATTTAATCATTTGATCTTTATCAATCAATTCATGGGTCCCGGCCCGCATCATTTGATTTTATGGACGGTTAGAATAAAAATGGTGGACCCCATTCATCTGGGTCCCACTTAAAAATATTTGGTCAATTTGTTAGGTCTGCGATCATTTGATCCTTTGATCTTTCTTAATCAATTCATGGGTCCCATCCCTCATAATATGATTTAATGGACGGTTAGAATAGAGATGGTGGACCCCATTCATCTGGAGGGTTCCACTTAAATAGGTTAGGTTTGGTCAATTTGTGAGGTCTATGATCATTTGATCTTTATCAAGCAATTCATGGGTCCCAGCCCACATCATATGGTTTTATGGACGGTTAGAATATAGATGGTGGACCCCATTCATCTTGGGGGTCCCACTTAAATAGGCTAGGTTTGGTCAATTTGAGAGGTCTATGATCATTTCATCATTTGATCTTTATCAATCAATTAATGGGTCCCGGCCCGCAACATTTTATTTTATGGACAATTAGAATAAAGATGGTGGACCCCATTCATCTGGGTCCCACTTAAATATATTAGGTCAATTTGTTAGGTCTACGATCATTTGATCCTTCGATCTTTCTTAATCAATTCATGGGTCCCATCCCACATAATATGGTTTATGGGCGGTTAGAATATAGATGGTGAACCCCATTCATCTTGGGGGTCCCACTTAAATAGGTTAGGTTTGGTCAATTTGAGAGGTCTATGATCATTTGATCATTTGATCTTTATCAATCAATTAATGGGTCCCAGCCCGCATCATATGAACGGTTAGAATAGAGATGATGGACCCCATTCATCTTGATCCCACTTAAATATATCAGGTCAATTTATTAGGTCTATGATCATTTGATCTTTCTTAATCAATTCAAGCCTCACCTAAAGAATAAAACATTTGGAAAAAAACATAAAGATCAAATTAGCAACAAAAAAAAGGACTCACAAGTTTACTAATTAATAAATTTATTAAAAGTAACTCATATCAGTCTGTGCATTTGGTGGTTTCGTGGTCCGTGCTACCCCTTATTAATTTTCCAAAATGTGTAGTTTCATATGTACTTGGTGTTTACTTTTAACTTAAATTGGATATTTCCATCATGAATTAAAGTCCCGCGTTCGGCGTGGGCCCTGAAGCGCTAGTATTATATATATTAAAGCAAAGGGGGAGGTGGGCTGTGGGGGTGCCACCTCACCCCTGAAAATTCTCTTCTTTCAGAGAAATACCCAAGAAGAAAAAAGAGAAAAATAGGGAGAGATCAACTGATTTCACGTGAGAGTAGAGTCCACTGAAATATGAAAAGGAGAGTCCCTCAGATCCGGAAAACTTCCCTCCAGCACATCCAACATATTCTGCCTTCTCTTCTGATCTCTTCCCCACACCCTCTCCTCCCCCCCCCCCCCCCTTTCCCTTTTCTACGGTTTCTGGTTGTGCAACAGAAACACTGAGTCCCAAAACAGAGATTCTCAAATCAAACCCCAAACTCTATGTTAGAGACACTGTCTCATCTCAGAAATTGAACCTTCCAAAGCACTTTCTTTCTCACAAAACCTTCTCTCCTTCTATAATGCGCGCGAGCAGCACCCTCTCTCAAAGAACGTGAGAGGTTTGTCTTTCCTTTCCTCCAAGACTACATGAAACAAGACCTCTCTCCTTGTTTGCTATGATGCGAAAAAACCGAGCTTCTTATGCTGTTGCCTGAAAAGGGTAGTTTTCTTGAAATGGGTATTTGTGTCTTGACAGATAGAAAGCCAGACTCTGCCATGAAATTCCGATACTCCATCGCTTCCAAGGCTGAGAAGATGGTGATTCCGTCACCTACCGAGGAGGAACGGATGAATGGCGTGAACCCATTGTCCAATGGGGAAAAACAGATGAATGGAGAAAACCCAATTGCTAAATTAGTCTTTCAGACGAAGACGCCAGGCTCCCAGTTTGGTTTTTACTCGCCGTCGTCTCGTGTAGCTAGCAGGGACTTTGGTATGTTCTTGGTTAATCTTTATCAGTGTTTTTCGGATTTGGGGTTCTCTTGTTTCCTCATGTTTGTGTTTGTTATGCTGTTTTTCAGTGATCTTTTTTCTTTTTCTGGTTCTTGGGTAGAGAAAACACAAAATGTATTCGAGTATGGATTCCTTTTGGTTACTTGTGCGGAAAGTTGCAATCTTTTTTGTGCTTTTAAGGGCAATTAAAAGAAACTGCCTTTCAAATTGATTATTGCATCAAATGGAATATTGGGTCTAATAGTTTTACCCCCCTCAAATGACTATTGGTATTGGGTTTTTTGAAAGGGGAGAAAACTGTGCACTATATAGTGTTGTGTCCTATTGCCTAGCTGCTGCCGAACTACTTAAACCACATTTTGGGAAGCCAGCTTGTGAATGTGACCATATTGTTGAATGTATTGTATTAATTCGATAGATTCCTTTTTTTTATGGTCTTTCCAGATCTATGTGAGAAGCCCCCTGATCTTTGATATGAAATTGACCCGATCCGGAGTGGGATTTGGCTGAATGCTTTGAGGATCCAAAGAGATAGAAAAACATGGCAATTGTATTGATTTGATAGATTCCAAATTTTTTTTAATGATGTTTCCAGATCTATGTGACAAGCCCTCAACTCCAGAGTGGGATTTGGGCCGAATCCTTTGAGGAATCAGAGAAGTAGACCAACATGGGATTCAACACCCAGAAGTGCGGTCAAGGGAGAAGCACTCACTACCATAGCAAAAACCCATAATAATTCTTTCTTGAATAGTTGAGTTTTTCTCTCCCATTAATGGGATTTCCTATCCTACTAGGATTCTACTTTCATATACATTGAAGAAAACTAAATTTGCCAAAACAAACTAAATTCTAAATTTAAAGAGTTCTAGATAAATCAAAACTTCTTAATTATGACTCCTTATCAACTTAAATTCCCATGGTAAATTGGCCGTACTGCCGCCATGAGATGGGCCAAGTGGGCTTGGTCCACCCTTGGATCATGGGTCTAACATTTCTCAGGACACTTCTTTCTTTACATGATTAATGACTTCCTCATGCTTGATCCATTGCAATAATGATACATCTTGGCTGAGATGTTACGGTGTGTTTTTCCAGTTGAAATTTGGATAATCAAGATGTTGCTTTACATACTTACTAATGAGTAACAAATCTCATCCTAATACCAAGTCATAATGATCACAATTTTTTTCACTTGTAGGTTCGATGTCTGCTTAGGAGAGTTTTTTTTTTTTTCTTTCTTTCTTTCTTTTTATTCCTAATTGCTTAGGAATGCACTACAAAAGTGAGAAAATAAAAAATAGATGGAAAAAGATATTCCATGAAATGTAAGATTTTTTATTGGACATGTACAAGGATAATAAACATATTCAAAGATAATAAATTTCTTTAGTTTAGATTTATTTTATCTTAATAATATTTTAAAATACTTTTTAATTCTTAATATATTTTCATTTTTGGCCCGGGAGGTGGGCTGTGAGGGGCGCCACCTCATCCCTAAAAAGTCCCTCCTTTCATAGAAATATGCACAAGAAATCCACATTATTTTAAGGTGCCACCTCACTTTGGGTTATTCTTTTTCTCCTAAAACCTCTCCCATAAAATATTTTTATGAACATTTGAATTTGAGTCTTATTTCTTGCCATTATCCAAATTATAAGGAAATATTTACAGTCGGTTTGTTTTCTTTTCCTTAGATCTTCAATCATCAATCGGTCTCATGTTAAATATGTTTTGTAGGCCCTACTGATGAATGAAATCCAACCTGTTGCTCCTTTACTTTCCTTTCAGTTTTTTTTCCTCAAATGGATGGTATATATTTCATGATTGGACTCCTGTGTTGGATGAAATCCCAATGGCCTTCTCTTAACCCCTTTTTTTTCTAAGAGTGGGCCCCACTGATGGAGGGAGGCAAGCCTATTAGCCGTTGTCTGGTTTCTCAATGGATGCAAATCAATTAGTGGGCCCCGCACACTTAACTTATTTCTGCAGTGGAACCCACTCATCGATTAATATAGCTCATTTACTCTCATTTCAGTTTTTTTCCCCAAATGGATGGTTGCAGTAGTGGGCACTAGTTCTTATTAAATATATTTCAAGATTGGACTCCAGTATTGGATGAAATCTCAATGGCCTTCTCTTAAACTTTTTTTTCTAATAGTGGGCCCCACTAATGGAGGGAGGCAAGCCCCGTTGTCTGGTTTCTTAATGGATGCAAATCAATCAGAGGGCCCTGCACATTTAACTTATTTTTACAATGGGACCCACTCATGGATTATGCATAGATATTAGTTTTCTAGGTCATTATGTATCTGTAGTGGGCAATCAGACTGGGTTGGTATCATACACAAGCTCAATTTCTTTAATAATTGTTAGGATGTCATTTGTGTGCACATGAGTTAGAACTATTAGAAACATACTATGATGACTCATATCCTTATCCACGTACAGTCATCCCATGCAATGTACATCTTTTATGTTTTTTTCTTCTCTTAGACTTGTTCGCCCCCCCTCTCTTTCAATTTTTTTTTCTTATACTATCAATCATTTGTGGCGGCCAATTGTTCTATCACCATAAATCCAGATGTGGGGTGTGGCCCATTGAGGATGAAATCATTTGATTTCCATTTCATTTTTTCTTATCTTCCCTTTTTTCTTCTTTGGATGCAGAGCCATCGGTGGGTCCCACACGTTAAAAACTTTTCAAGGGTAGCCCCCACTGATGGATCAAACACGTTAATTTTTTTTATCACTTTCTTTTGGTTCTTTTTAGTAGATGTAGATCCATCCAATTTGTTTTCTTTTCTTATATTTTCATTAATGGTATAATATACTCCATTATTTTAAGGTGCCACCTCACTTTGGGCTACTCTTTTTCTCCTAAAACCTCTCTCATAAGATATTTTTATGAACGTTTGAATTTGAGTCTTATTTCTTGCCATTATCCAAATTATAAGGAAATATTTACAGTCGGTTTGTTTTCTTTTCCTTAGATCTTTAATTATCAATCGGTCACATGTTAAATATGTTCTGTAGGCCCTACCGATGAATGAAATCCAAGCTGTTGCTGTTTTACTTTCCTTTCAATTTTTTTCCCCCAAATGGATGGTTCCAATAGTGGGCACCAGTTCGTATTAAATATATTTCATGATTGGACTCCCGTATTGGATAAAATCCCAATGGCCTTCTCTTAACCCCTTTTTTCTAAGAGTGGGCCCCACTGATGGAGGGAGGCAAGCCTATTGGCCGTTGTCTGGCTTCTTAATGGATGCAAATCAATTAGTGGGCCCCGCACATTTAACTTATTTCTGCAGTGGAACCCACTCATCGATTAATATAGCTCATTTACTCTCCTTTTAGTTTTTTTCTCCAAATGGATGGTTGCAGTAGTGGGCACCAGTTCGTATTAAATATATTTCAAGATTGGACTCTAGTATTGGATGAAATCGCAATGGCCTTCTCTTAAGCCTTTTTTTCTAAGAGTGGGCCCCACTGATGGAGGGAGGCAAGCCCCGTTGTCTGGTTTCTTAATGGATGCAAATCAATCAGTGGGCCCTGCACATTTAACTTCTTTTTGGAGTGGGACCCGTTCATGGATTATGCATAGATATTAGTTTTCTAGGTCAATATGTATCTGTAGTGGGCAATCAGACTGGGTTGGTATCATACACAAGCTCAATTTCTTTGACAATTGTTAGAATGTCATTTGTGTGTACATGAGTTAGAACTATTAGAAACATACTATCATGACTCATATCTATATCCATGTACACTCATCCCATGCAATGTACATCTTTTATGTTTTTTTTTTTTTCTATTAGACTTGTTCGCCCCCCTCTCTTTCAATTTTTTTTTCGTATACTATCAATCATTTGTGGGGGCAATTGTTCCATCACCACAAATACAAATGTGGTGTGTGGCCCATTGAGGATGAAATCATTTGATTTCCATTTCCTTTCTTCTTATTTTCCTTTTTTCTTCTTTGGATGCAGAGCCATCGGTGGGTCCCACACGTTAAAAACTTTTCAAGGGTAGCCCCCACTGATGGATCAAATACGTTAATTTTTTTTATCCCTTTCTTTTGGTTCTTTTTAGTAGATGTAGATCCATCCGATTTATTTTATTTTCTTATATTTTCATTAATCATCAATGGTATAATATACCCGTAAATGAGATGGTCGTAATCGTCAATGCCTTTAAATTCAAGGGGTCATCGTGTTATGTAAATTTACTTTACTTTATATTTATTTTCATACATATAAATTTTTTTAATATTCAAAGATAATAAAAAAATCTTAATTTATATTTATTTTATCTTAACAATATTTCAAAAGAATTTTTAAATTTTAACATATTTTGATTTTTTGCCCGGGCTTAGCACGGGCATTTGTTGCTAGTATATATATATATATGGGAGATGCTAAAAAAACACCCCCTTTAAAATAGGGCAGTTTAGAGAATATCCCTATATATATATATATATATAAAGCAAACTGATTTCAAATTGAAATCAGTTCCAATTCGCTCCAATTGATTTTGACCCTGGCAAACGGGTCGGGTCGGGATAGAGGTAGAGCATATTTTTTGGACCACCAACCCGCATCTGAAACTGAGTTGCAGGACCCATTGAGTCTTGGATCTGGTTAACCCGTCTAGCCCGCATTAGACCCGACTCATGTTTTTTTAATGACGTGGTAAAAATTAATCATGGTATGTGCCAAGACTCGAACTCATATGACAATTTGGATTTCAAATGGGCAACCCTTCCACTACACCACATAGCATCATTTTGCTAACAGTTATCAACAAAAATTTAAAATTAATTAATGAGGAAGGGACCCCACCCCCACTTTGGAATATTGACCGGGATTGCCACTAATCTAAGGAATTTCAAGTATTTTTGTTTGTTCTGGTTATATGAATTTTTTTTTTAATGTGAAATGTCGAGTTCTGGGTTGTCTGGTTTATTTAATCCTTAGTCTTTTTATTTAATCTAATCTCAGTTAAATCTCATTACATTATTACTTTTATGATTTATCTTACTACATCATCTCCTTGTATCGACAAACGCATAAGAACAAAAAAGTAAGAATGCATTTACCTTCAAGAGCAAGCAGAGGGTGCTGTGAACAAGAGGAAAGCAGTCAAAAATGTTTTTGAGGAAACAAAGAAGGAAGATCAGAACAAGCCAGGAGCCAAGGGGCTTCCCTTGACTTAGAGGTATAGGCCTATAACCAACTTAAAGGCTGAATGGGCCTCGGTTGTCTATTGGTACCTCTTGACTATTTTCTGTAGGTTGGAAGAGTGGCAAGCAACTCTGCTAAAAATATTTTCAATACATATCCAAATTTTCCTTCACCCTCCCCACCCCTGGCTGGACTGAGAACAAAACGCCCTTCTAAGTGGAGCTCACCTGCCAATCAAGGAAGCCGCCTGTTATAGAACAATTTGGACACATCTAAGTGAAATGTGATTCATCTAGATGAGAGGAATACAAGATATCAGCCTCTTCAAAATGATACTAACCCTTTTCTTAATAACTATGCATGGATCAGTAGAAACCATCAACATGGAGGAGTGCAAAAATTGGGCTTGCCCAGATTCAAATGACTGAAGGTGGGTGACATGCTAAAAAAAAAATGAGGTCGCTATAAAAAAGGACCATCTAGAGTTCCATATGCGTGCACATGATGATACATCAGGATATTTTGATTCTACCAGTGGCATGAAGATGTTCACAAGAAAGCAGGGTCAGGTATTATGTTGGCTGTTGGGATTACTGGTACCGTTCTTTCTTCTTTTTGCCCTTTTTTTCCCTCACTTGTTTTGCTGCTGCTTGGACACATGCCCAAGGAAAAAAGGCATGGTTTCAGTGGTGGTCATATCATCACCATTACCTAGAGTTGACGAGAGCAAGGTAATCAAAATACCACACCTGATAGACCCTCTGGATGGACATTAATTTAAGTGGCTATTCCACTAATCCGGAACACCAATGTCCCTTCAACAACCACAATGTCTGTTACAGGGCTCTCTCTCGGCTACATGAGTAGCTTTTCTAAGGACAAAAAATGAAATCATTAGCACCAAGGGAATACTAGTTTCACTAGGAATCTCTTTCTAATGGACCGTAATACCATACATGAAGTTGGTCTTCAGTGCAGTTTATCAAGTGAAACCGACCTGAAATGACATTGTCCAAATAATTCCACATTGAAAAATTCTTAGCCATTTGATCCTTATTGCACTGTAAGATAAAAACTGATGTCAGGTCCACCACCGATCAAGAAAGGGGTTTTCTGGTGGTGATATTTGGTCTGCTGCCTGGCACAATACATGACCGCACAGAATCAAGGCCTAAGCTGAGTCCCTTAGTCTCCTCAATTCAGCTGAGACCATCATATAATGCCCCCAACATGAATATATGAGTGTTCCGTAGGCAACGTATGTGAATTAAGATGCAACAGAAATCATAGTAA
Organism: Litsea cubeba; assembly: GCA_012931725.1. Lineage (NCBI taxonomy): Eukaryota > Viridiplantae > Streptophyta > Magnoliopsida > Laurales > Lauraceae > Litsea > Litsea cubeba. The sequence goes on from CM022948.1 coordinate 35,284,004, forward strand.
GAGCAAACAAGTTACAGCAGACAGTTAAACAAAATATATATAAGAGAATCAGCCATCCTATTTGCCTCTTGTAAAGACATTACTCCATGGCAAATGGATCTATAAAAACTATGTCTTCATTACATGATGGGAAAACAAAGATCTGAAGTGAACCCAAGTGGAGTGGAAACAACTAGAGTACAACTTGGTAGGTCCTACCTGGCAAATAATTTGCATTCCGTCTCAAGACAGTATGCAAATATTTAAGGGATGATACATCTCAAGTCTTAAGGGCTCAAGATAAATCAGAATGGAGAAACATAATTTGTGTAGCCGACCCCAACATAGTTAGGACAAGACTTTAATGATGATGATGACGACATCTGAAGTCTTAGGGCGAGAATAAAAGGCTTTTCTTGGTGCTTGGTCCTGATGCAGCATGGGTATAGAGGACGAAATAGACCAACTCTACATACAGATGGAGGTTGGCTGAATCCTTATAGAAAGGGAACTTCCAACCCTTTCCCTAATTAAGACTCTTAAATAATAAAGGAAACTAAGTTTCAAACCAACTCTTTAAAAAAATCAACTTAACTAAATTAAAGGGTCCTAATTAATTAAAAATCCACAGCCACGGACTAGTCTCATTGGGGTTGTGGGCTGACCCAATTTGCTTGGATGACCCATAGATCATGGGTTTGGCCTAATGGACCTGGGCCTGGCTTGTCCTACACCAGGTCCATTTAGATATCATTATTGATTTCCCTTCAGCTGCAGTATGGGGAGACTGTAATACAGAAGCTTCTGCAGGAATGAATGGATGAGACCTCCTTTCGATGCAATGATATGTCTGACAAATGCTGCCGGTATTTGGCAACAATATACAGGTGAACTCTTCCATGAAACTAGCAGTCACCTCCTACACTAACCTAACAAGGGAAATTGGCCATTTAAATTGGGCCTCACCAAAAGGAAGGAAAACTTTTGAACACCTTTTGCTGACCGGGCATGGTGATCTTATCCATTTATTTAATTTACCAATGTTCAAAATCAATACTAAGGTGCAAGACAAATCATGCACATATTTCATATGACCGTTCAACAAAGCAACATTTGTTGATCATCTTACCAACAGCTTCTTAATGGTATGTACAATGCAAATCGAGAAACATTTTAGCATGTATATAAGCTAATGGACTTGTGCACATGCAAAGTTGTCATATTACCATTACTTCATTGATGCAACCATCAACTATCAACCATCAACCAAAAACCCTGCACTTTATGCTGCACTGCACTAGGATTGACCCACATTATGAGAGTGGTCTGGCAGGCAAACAATCATAAATGATATAAGCATAGATCATCATCATTAAAGCCTTAATTCATCTATTAGGGGATGGCATTGTGGGACCTATCCACTTTTCTGCCCCCATCCCAAATTAGGGCTATAGTTCTCTGATATTGGAAAGAAAATTCAGCATAAAGTTTGTGTCATAAATGAGCAGATTAGTCTTGAATTTGAGGCAGAACCATTCATACAGAAGACTCCATCTCAGACCTCACAAACATTGGTGCAACAGAAGTCATTAGATTTTGAGGTATATTGAGCCACTCCTTGTGGATATGCTTATGTTTGAATGCTTAAGTGTCACCTTCTTAGTTGAGATCCCTTCCCTGGTCTACTGTTATCCCTCTCATCCCAGGCACAAGCCCAGAAAAACAGAGACATCCAGAAAAGAACGGAAAAGAATATCTGCACCCCATCCTGAACCTTAGAAAAAGTTGCTTCAAGACCTGTTTGACAAAAAATTGACAGCTGGTAAGAGCAACCTCAAAGCATATCCCCCATAACAATTGAAGAAATTTGGTAAATTGACATTTTTTAATTTTTTGTTCTGAGATAACTAATGCAGCGCAAGAATCTATGAACATGGGCAACAATGGTTATTTGACACACAAGCTGACCATCTTATTTCCAGAGGAACAATTGGTAAGCAACAAAACTAGTATTGTTGATTCACTTTTGTTTTTGAAACAGAGAAGTTGGGTGTTACAGGAGAATCAAAAGGCTCTGCACAGGTAGGAAATGGTCCCAAAAGGCATCTTTTCATGATTTTTTTTAATGAGTGAAGAAATTTTAAATTTCCAAAAGACATTGGAAAAAATAAAATCCAAACTTCTTTCTTCACAAAAATGCATCATAAAAAATGAACAAAGTTCTGTTTTAATTCATCAAAATTGTCAAATAAGTCAAGCACTAGGATGCAGTTTGTAATTAGGAATTGACACCCTCAATTTATACACTGTGAACAGATTTCAGATCAGAACCCATTGTCTATCCAGATATAACTCTAGTAGTAGTAATGTGCTTATTTCAAAGAATTATCATTATCATCATCATCATCATCATAGCCATGTCCCAACTATGTTGGGGTCGGCTACATGAATTTTGTTTCTCCATTCCGATCTATCCTGAGCCAAATCCTCAGATAAGTTGAACTTCTTCAGATCTAATTCTACTACCTCCATTCATGTCCTCTTCAGCCTACCCCTTCCACTTGGTGGGCCATCAACTTGCATAGCCAAACTTTTTCTTACTGGTGTTGTTGACTGCTTGCGGTGGACATGCCCAAACCATCTCAAACGGGTTTATCTAATTTTATATATTATTGACACTACCCCTAAATGCTCTTAAAAGCGCGCTCATTTCTAATTTCATCCTTCCTAATTTTACCACACATCTACCTCAACATTATCATCTTTGCTACATCCATATTGTGCACACGTTGCTTCTTAATTAGCCAACGTTCGCTCCATAGGTAATAGCCGGTTTAATCGCTATCCTGTAAAATTCTCCTTTGACCCTTCAAAATCTTGTTGGCATTCATTGGTCAAAAAGCACTCCAAAAGCAAGTGTCCACTTCAACCATCCTGCTGTTTTCCTATGTTCGACATCTTTATCAATCTTCTCATCCTAACTAATTATCGAGCCAAGGTAATGGAATGAATCTCTTTGTGGTATCTATTGGGCTCCAATTCTCATAATAGTTTCAGCTCTTTATATATGACCATTGACGTTGCAATCCATATGTTTTGGCTGTATACGGCTTAATTCAAGGAATCGGAAACTTGTATTGGTGAGTAGTTTTGATTGGCACCAAGTTGACTCGAGCAAATGCCAAATTGTTAAAAAAATCAATGACTGTAAAAAAGTACAGAAGAATCATGAAAATTTTAGATAAATAGAAAAATAATATAATTTTGCAATAAAAAAATAGAAATAACCATTTCAATGTTTCCTTCAATGGTGAAAACTGCAACGTGGTATCATTTATTCCCTTGTTTTTCCATATCTTCATAACTTTGATGCAAACTGGCCAGAACATTTTACCAAAATCTTGGAACACCGAAAAATCGGGTATTAAGTGTCAGCTACATGAAAGGATCCGGGTATCATACTTCCTTGACATCCAATCTTTAGTATACAGGATATGTTAAGAAATGTTTTGACATTAACCATGATCCAAGTACAGATATTAACATAGACCCAAATTATAATTTATTGCTCCAAAGTCTTTTATTTTAATCATCTAAGATTTGGCTGCTGCTTGGGAGTTGTTACATGAGGCTATTCAAATATTCTTTCTGACACATTTTGTAATTTAAAATCATCACAATCATCATCAGTCATAATCATCAGTGCAACTGAAAACAAAGTCATACTAATCAATCTATTTGATTCATGCTAACAAAGCATGCTCTATTAAACATCTACCAATTAGGGAAAAAAGGACATCATTCTCAATCATGAGAAAGACTAATGCATTTAAGTTATAAGCTTCATCTGATAAATGACTGAAGAAAGTATGTGCTTCTAAGCCATCACACACACAGCATTTCAGATTTTCAAGGAGGAAATCAAATCAATACACAGGACAGGAGAGAGTGTGAGAGATCGAAATGGAGACCTGTGGTCGGATCTTCTCCCAAGGGATCGTCGGGATCAGGCGAAGGAGGGCTGGCGCGCGTCACGTGACGGAGACCGGACCACGTCCGACGAGGACGAGGAGGAGGATGGCGGAGGTGGGGAGGAGAAAACCTAAGGCTCCCAGCAGAAGGACGGAGGAAGAGCTGAGACTGATGGAAGCGTGTGGAGGGTGAGGCGGAAAGAAACGACAACAGAAACACAGAGGGAGACGACATGTCGTTCGTGGGCTCACTCCCGCTTGTGAATTGTGAATTTGTGATTGTCACGGAGAGCCTGCTCTGTAATCAAAACCAAACCAAACCAGCATTTTCTCACTACGTGAGGTCGGCTATATGGGTTTATGGATTTAAAGACGCCAATTAAATCTGTTTAGGGCCATGTCCTCCGTGAGATCCACGTAGGCAAGATCATGTTTAATAGTTTATTTCCAACTTCTCTTGGGTCTCCCTCTCCCTCTCATACTCCTAGCAATCTCCATGCTTTCACACCTTTTAACAGGTGCCTCCGTTGGACACTTCTAACATGACCGAACCATCTCAATCGATTTTCTCTCATATTATCTCCAATCGGTGTTATTCCTACTTTGCCCCTAATCTCCTCATTCCTAATCCTATCTCTCATTGTGATCCCGCACATCCATTTTAGCATTCTCATCTCCGGAACTTCCATATTCTTGACATGATTATGCTTATATTGCCCAACACTCTGATCCATATAACAGCGCTGGTCGTACCATACCACCACCTCATAAGACTTTCCTTTAACCTTGAGAGTGACTTTTCGATCACACAAGACCCCCGAGGCACTCCTCCATTTGTTCCACCCGGCCTGAATCATGTGACTTACATCAGTATCAATCCCTCCATCCTGGTGCACCATAGATCCAAGGTACCTAAGTTTTCTTTTTCTACAATCTTTTGTGTGCCCAAACTTACTTCTATGTTACCAGGTGTCCTACTTTGACTAAACTTGCATTCCATATATTCCGTTTTGCATCGACTTAGCCTGTCTCTAATGTTTTCCACCACAATTCTAGTTTAGCATTCACTCCTTCTCTCATCTCATCCACTAAAACAATGTCATCTGCAAATAGCATACACCACGGCACCTCATCGTGTATATGTCTTGTAATCTCATCCATAACTAGGGCAAACAAGTACGGGCTTAACGCTGAGCCTTGGTGTAGACCAATCGTGATAGGAAACTCTTTATTTTCGCCGCCAGTCATCTTTATAGATGTCACGACTCTATCATACATATCCTTTATCTCCTCAATATATGCGACACACACTATTTTCTTTTCCAGAACTCTCCAAAGAATCTCCCTAGGAACCCGGTCATAGGCCTTCTCCAAGTCAATGAACACTATATGTAATTCTCTCTGACCTTCTCTATATTGTTCCATTAACCTCCTCAGGAGAAATATAGCCTCCATGGTTGATCTCCCATGCATGAAATCAAATTGATTCTCTGAAACGTTTGTTGTTCTTCTTAGTCTTCTCTCAATAACTCTTTCCCATAATTTCATCGTATGGCTCATCAATTTAATCCCGCGGTAGTTCGCACAGTTCTGAATATCTCCTTTGTTCTTGTATATGGGTTTAAGAATACTTTTCCTGCATGTATTAGGCATCTTTTTGCTCTTAAGCACTACATTAAAAAGCTTTGTCAACCAACTAATGTCATCCTCCCCTAGGCACCTCCAAACCTCAATAGGGATACCATCTGGCCCAACTGCTTTCCCATTCTGCATTCTTTTCAATACTTCTTTAACTTCTTCCCTACTGATTCTCCTATAGAACATATGATTCGCTTCTTCTCTAGAAATGGTAAGTTGCCCCAATTGTATGTCACTACTGCTGCTTTCGCTAAATAACTTGTAGAAGTAGCTTTTCCAACGCTCTTTAATCTCCTCTTCATTTACTAATACCTTTTCATCCGCATCCTTATGCATTTAACTTGGTTTAAGTCCTTGGTCCGCCGATCTCTGGTTTTAGCAAGAGCTGCTTTATATATTATATTATAAAAGAGCCTGCTTTAGACCTTTTCATCCTCATCAGAAACAAGCCTGCTTTATATTATATTATATTATACTAATCGGGTCGGTTGGATAAGCATGAATTGGGTTTGAGGGGTAGTCAAAATAAATTATTTTCTAAAAATGGACTTACTAATCAGATCAACAACTCATTTCAAATTGGGTCAATCTTGTCAACAACACAAAATCTCTTGGACTGCCATTATTATTTATATGGGTGAAAAAAGAAAAGAAAAATAAAAAACTTCACCCATGTCAAGTTAGAGGGAGTTTGCCTCCACAGTTATACCGCTTGTAATATGTCATCATATCATCAAAACCTTATCCCAACTATGTTAGAGTCGGCTATACGAATTCTATTTTTTCATTTCAATCTATGTTAGAGACAATATAAACATACTAGTTATAAAAAAAAAAAAAATGATAGTCACTGCTTAACATGTGAGCAGGAAGGAGTCCAATAGGTTAAAATAAGCTCTACAAATATATAGGGAGATTCTCCGCATAACCTACTTTCCCAGCCCACTTCATGATTTGACAATCACCCTAATTTCACACTGTCCAGTTGAATTTTATCACAATACAAATTTTTATTTACCAGATGTATATAGCGATTAAATGATAGTCCCATGATGTTCATGCATCGTGATGGCCCCAGTAGTAGTAGGGAATAATCTTTAATTAAAGAACGTTCGAACCGCCACAGAGCCTCTTAGGTAGCTTGTGTGGGGTTCCCCAAATTACCAACCTTCCCACCTGACCTTTTTGGCCTTTTATCTTTCCCCACCTTTAATCGATCCTACCCCTCTAAAGCACACCAAAGCCCACACATGCACACAGACATGCGAGCACACATACACGAATTGATATGCATGAATCACATTCAACATGGTAATGTTCAAGTCAGGTCAAATCAAATCTCCAAAAGGAATCCACCTTACAAAAGATTCAAACTGTTAGCAGGAAGTTATTTGCCTATTGCAGGCCAAATGGACTGTTAGATCGATTAAAGAAAAATATGATGATCGATCCTCTTGGTCTCGTAGGGTGCACCATGAGTCGGGAAACTGAAGCTCATCCAACTGAAGGCAATCTTCTAGCCACATGAAACTATAGGACCATACAAAGCTATGTTCCTCTGGCACTACTGGAAACCATAACCCTGCCCATTTCCCTGTTATCAGATTGAAATGCAGAAGGGACATGTTTACGTTAGACATGAGTGGTCCTCATGACCACATGTGCAACATTATTGGGACCCACGGTTTAAGCCTACTAATTTTTAGTTACTTTTTCCTTTTTAGTTTTACTAAGTTTATCTTGGATTAAATTTTAGTAAGTCCAATCATATAGGACTCTTGTTTACTAATTTGAGGGAATTAAGGAAACTTAATTTTATTAGATTTCTTTGATGGGAAGAAATCTCTCTAGGGCTTATCTATATATATGGCTTTCCAGTCCTCTTTTTTAACCTACGAAATTTGAAAAGTACCCATTAACTTCACGGAGTAGGTGATAAGGGAGATAGGAGAAAACCCTATTCACAAAAGGAGATCCGCTCATCATCAAGATCATGGCGCAAGGTACGCTTTTAGTACTATTAGATTATCCATTGTTAATGCATTGATCAAGATCTATAGGTTTGATTTATATTACAAACCATATTAGATCTTACAATTGGTATCAGAGCAATGGGTTGTGATTTATGCATTCAACATTCTTTAATTGGATAATATTTTATCTCTTTGCTGTCGTTTGCATCTGATCTAAGCGTTGCACATTTTTTAGTTGTCTTTTACGGTTTTCATGCATCCGATGCACTGTGCTGAGTGCTCTCTTTGTGCATGGACGCATCATCATGGTTCTTTTAGATCTCTACTGGATGAGATTCTTGATGCCGATCTATTAATCTGTGTAACTATGATTCATTGTCTTGATGTGATTTCTGGGTATGGTCATGATCCTCCATGATCAATGGAATTAAAGGCCCATTTTTAGAAAGATTTTTATTTCCATTTTCATTACTCTGTGTACAGAACGTGGCATTTTCATTAGATTTCCAAGCAGATTCTTTTATCTACATGTATGACTGATCACATCTGAAGAACGCACAATTTAATGGATTTATTTCTATTATTGTTTAATGGTGGGACTTACCTAAAAGTTGTGAGTGCCAGTTGCACACGGTCAAAATGAACTATCTGTCATCATTCTGATATCAGTAATTTCAACCAGATCATATGTTTTACCGCTGAATCAGTAATCTAACCATAGCGTGCACATTCAAACTCAGATTTTCAATCCGTCCATCGTTGTACGCTTCTAGGGGTCAGATCTATCTGATCGATGGTCTGGATTTTCCATTCATTTAATCCGTTTTTTACTGAAAAATTCTATGTCCAATTTTAGTTGGAATAATTGAAAGAATTATCATGTGATTTTTAAGTTTGTTTGCTGTAATTTTATTGTGTATTTTTTTTTTGTGGGTTTGATCATTTATTACCTAGATTGGATATATATTTATATGTCACCTTTACTGTTAAGAGTATACTTTGGGTCATTTGTTAAGATCCTACCATTTTTGTTTAAATACATTCAAAGTGTCCATGAATATTTGGGAACCATAACAAATAAGAAAATATTTATACTAACTGTTTGTTTATTTCTTCGACCTAATAAACTATTATGAGATTAGAAAACATATGGATCAATTTTGGAGATATACTGGCCCAATATCTTATTTTCAACCACTAGTGACATAATAACCAATCTTAATTAGACCTTTTTTTTTTCAAATGCCATTAATTCAATTGAAACCCATAGGTTTAAGTAGTGTGGTAGTCACCAAAGTGGCCCACTTATGATAAACGTATAGGTATCGATTGAAATTTAAGACCCTTAACACTATTTCTTGTGTAAGGACAATAGCATTAGACTTGCGATCCTAAATTATGAGAGTGAGGATCGGCCCAAAGGTACGATCGCCACTCAAATAATTATAAGATCGGAATAGGATAATTTGATATATGTATCTAATTGGAATTGGTTCCTATACCCAAAGGTATAAAGCCTATCGAGTTGCATTCATACTATCTCATTAGCCCTATGGATGGATAGGATTCCTCCACGAGCGATCCTATTACATGTTGTAGTCTCGACCCAAAGGAGGGACTACGATGATGATTTGAATCACTCACCAGATATGCTTCATAAAATGAAACGAATCATTCTGGATTAGTGTTTTTAGCGTGAACTCAAAGCATTAAAGTAATTGAGCTTTTTCCTTTTATATTCCAGCTTTGACTCCCGCTGCCTTGAATGGACATCTCTCGAGTATACCAATGTTGAATGGCTCGAATTTTACAGATTGGAAAGATGAACTTTTATTAACCTTGGGCTGCTTAAACTTGGACACTGCAATTATGGAACCCAAGCCTGCTGATCTTACTGAAAATAGCTCTCAAGCTGCGATAGCGTTTTATGAAAAATGGATCAAGGCCAACCGTCTTAGTCTCATGATGATAAAAAGATCTATAGCTAAAAATATCCGTGGTTCTATCCCGGATAATGAAAATGCAAAGGCCTATCTCGAATCTGTGGAGCAGCAATTTCAAGCATCTGATAAGGCTTTGGCAACTACTTTGATTGCCAAATTATCTTCAATGAAATATGATGGATTCAGCAGTATCAGGGAACATATCATGTAGATGAGGGATATAGCGGCCCAACTCAACTCTCTAGAAATGACAATTTCTGAGAATTACATAGTCCAATTTATTTTAAACTCCTTGCCCCCTCAATTTGGGCCTTTCAAAATTTCATATAATACTCATAAGGAGAAATGGACTACGAATGAGTTGGTCTCAATGTGTGTCTAAGAAGAAGGCTGACTTAGGCAGGAAGGGCAGTTACACAAAGTAAATTTCATTTCCAACACTCCTTCGAACAAGAAGCCATATCCCAAGGATATGAAATTTTCTTTGTGTAACTGCCCTTCCTGCTTAAGTCGGCCTTCTTCTTGGACACACATTGAGACCAACTCATTCGTAGTCCAATATTTTCTCCTTATGAGTATTATATGAAATTTTGAAAGGCCCAAATTGAGGGGGCAAGGAGTTTAAAATAAATTGGACTATGTAATTCTCAGAAATTGTCATTTCTAGAGAGTTGAGTTGGGCCGCTATATCCCTCATCTACATGATATGTTCCCTGATACTGCTGAATCCATCATATTTCATTGAAGATAATTTGGCAATCAAAGTAGTTGCCAAAGCCTTATCAGATGCTTGAAATTGCTGCTCCACAGATTCGAGATAGGCCTTTGCATTTTCATTATCCGGGATAGAACCACGGATATTTTTAGCTATAGATCTTTTTATCATCATGAGACTAAGACGGTTGGCCTTGATCCATTTTTCATAAAACGCTATCGCAGCTTGAGAGCTATTTTCAGTAAGATCAGCAGGCTTGGGTTCCATAATTGCAGTGTCCAAGTTTAAGCAGCCCAAGGTTAATAAAAGTTCATCTTTCCAATCTGTAAAATTCGAGCCATTCAACATTGGTATGCTCGAGAGATGCCCATTCAAGGTAGCGGGAGTCAATGCTGGAATATAAAGAGAAAAAGCTCAATTACTTTAATGCTTTGAGTTCACACTAAAAACACTAATCCAGAATGATTCGTTTCATAAATGAAGCATATCTGGTGAGTGATTCAATTCATCATCGTAGTCCCTCCTTTGGGTCGAGACTACAACATATAATAGGATCGCGGGAGGAATCCTATCCATCCATAGGGCTAATAAAATAGTATGAACGCAATTCGATAGGCTTTATACCTTTGGGTATAGGAACTAATTCCAATTAGGTACATATATCAAATTATCCTATTCCGGTCTTATAATTATTTGAGTGGCGATCGTACTTTTGGGCCGATCCTCACTCTCATAATTTAGGATCGCAAGTCTAATGCTATTATCCTTACACAAGAAATAGTGTTAAGGGTCTTAAATTTCAATTGATACCTATATGTTTTTCATAAGTGGGTCACTTTGGTGACTACCACACTACATGAACCTATGTGTTTCAATTGAATTAATAGCACTCATAAAAGGGGGTCTAAGTAAGATTGGTTATTATGTCACTAGTGGTGAAAATAAGATATTGGGCCATTAATTATATCTCCAAAATATATCCATGTTTTTAATAGGTCCATGAAATAAACATATAATGATTGAATATTTATTTAATATGTTATGGATCCAAATATTCATGGACAATTTTCATGTATTTAAATAAAATGGCTCAAAGAATGTAAAACCAATAAATGTGACAAAATAAAACCAATCTAGTTAATAAATAATAAATCCCAAAAAAAAAAAACAAAGAGGCAATAATAAGGTGAAAAGTTGCAACAAGCAAGTAAATAATTACATAATAGTCAATTATAATGCAACATTCAGTCACCAAAACTAAGATAAGCCTTAAAATCTTTAACTAAAGCAAGTTAATGAAATATGATAAAAGGCTCATCATAAAATAAGAATAATAATAATCCTTCCAGTGATTCAAGTCATGGTTATGCCTGATCTGACACATCAAGTGAAGGGCCCCATCCGTGTGCGTGTTGCATTCATACCATTGCAAACACATTACAGGGTATTCAAAAGGCCAACAACCTGGGGCACTAGGATAGTGGGTCGCCGATCATGGACTTGATCATCCTAGCCTACAGATGATTGGTGGCTTACAAAAGGACAAAAAAGTCACTTGTTTCAATATAAGTCAATGGTTTGGATGGATTCCATATATGGATTCCAGCAATTCCATATATTATAGAAGACTGCCACTTTGGTAATAAGAGGCGGCAAAATGCTCAAGATGGCATGTCATTGTGACAACACATCATGTAAAGTGTCTACGAGGCGCACTTGCAAGAACCATGAGGGCCTACTAACACAACACATTAATAATAACTTGAAAATATGCAAATATAAATTGAATCAAATACACATAAGGCAAACTCGATCGGGCCACCAAAAAAAAATATTGATCGATATTCATGATCGAAGATCCCCACTAATTCGAATCATAACTAATCAAAACTATAAATATTATCCAACTAAAATATTGTTGAATGCATAAATCAGAAACTGGTGCTCTTATACCACTTGTAAGATCTAATATGGTTTGCAATATAAATCAAACCTATGGATCTTGATCTATGCATTAACAATGGATAATCTAATAATACTAAAAGCGTACCTTGCGCCATGATCTTGATGATGAGCGGATAAGATCTCCTTTTGCGAATAGGGTTTTCTCCTATCTCCCTTATCACCCACTCCAATATGCGTGAAGTTAATGGATACTTTTCAGATCTCGTAGGTTAAGAGAGAGGACCGGAAAACCATATATATAGATAAGCCCTAGAGAGATTTATTCCCATCAAAGAAATTTAATAAAGATAAGTTTTCTTAATTCCCTCAAATTAGTAAACAAGAGTCCTATATGATTGGGCTTACTAAAATTTAATCCAAGATAAACTTAGTAAAACTAAAAACTAAAAAGGGGAAAGTAACTAAAAATTAGTAGGCTTAAACCGTGGGTCCCAATAATGTTGCACAGGTGGTCATGAGGACCACTCATGTCTAACAATCTCCCACTTGGTCTAAATGTACCACAAGAGAGGAAATTGGACCCTAGGACTATCAGTGGGTATTTTATTGGATATCCTGAAAGGTTCAAAGGTTTTAGATTTTACTGTCCTACTCATACCACTAAAGTTGTTGAAACCGGAAATGCCAGATTCATAGAAAATGATGACATTAGTGAGAGCAATGCACCACGAAATGTGGTATTTGAAGAACATCGGATACCTATTCAAGTACCGATTGAAAGAGTTAGAGTTGGTATTCCAAATGACTTCGTTCATAACGATACGATGGAAATACAACCTATCATACCAGATGCACCACTAGATGAGAATGTCACTCATAATGATATGATTGAAGATATTATTCATCCGAATCAAAATTTAGCGGAACCAGAAGCTTTAAGAAGATCTCACAGATCTAAGAGGTCTGCTATATCGGATGACTATATTGTTTATCTTCAAGAATCTGATTTTGATATAGGTGTTAAAGAAGATCCGGTAACATTTTCACAAGCCATTAAAGGAGATGATTCGAATAAATGGATTAATGCCATGCAAGAAGAGTTAAAATCCATGTCAATAAATAAAGTCTGGGATCTCGTTGAATTGCCTCAAGGTCTGCGACTATAGGATGTAAATGGATCTTTAAGACCAAGCGAGACTCAAAGGACAAAATCGAACGATTTAAGGCCAGACTTGTAGCTAAGGGATTTACTCAAAGGCAAAATATTGATTATAAAGAGACATTTTCACCAGTTTCTTCGAATGACTCTTTTCGAATCATAATGGCATTAGTAGCTCATTTTAATTTAAAGTTACATCAAATGGATGTGAAAACAGCGTTCCTAAATGGGAATTTATCTAAAGAGGTATATATGAAACAACCAGAAGGATTAGAGGAAAAAGGCAAAGAAAAACTAGTTTGTAGATTAAAGAAATCTATATATGGGCTTAAACAAGCTTCAAGGCAATGGTATATTAAGTTCCATAATACCATTACCTTCTTCGGGTGTAAGAAAACATTGTTGATCAATGTATATACCTGAATATCAGTGGGAGCAAGTTCATTATTTTAGTCCTATATGTAGATGACATCCTACTTGCTAGTAGTGATCTTGGCCTACTACATGAAACAAAAGAATACCTCACAGAGAATTTTGAAATGAAAGATATGGGTGAAGCATCCTTTGTACTTAGAATCGAGATTATTAGAAACAGATCTCGAGGAATACTAGGACTTTCACAGAAAGCCTATATCAATAGAGTTCTTGAAAGATTCAATATGCAGAATTGTTCTGGAGGAAAAGCACCTATATCAAGAAGTGATTATTCTCCGAAGATCAATGTCCAAGAAATGGATCGAGAGAAAACAGATGCAAGATATTCCATATGCTTCCGTTGTAGGAAGTCTTTTATATGCTCAGACATGTACCCGTCCAGACATCAGTTTTGCAGTTAGCATGTTAGGAAGGTATCAGTCTAACCCTGGCATGGTACATTGGAAAGCAGCAAAGAAGGTCATGCGATATTTACAAGGGACTAAAGAACATATGCTCACTTATAAAAAATCTGATCACTTAGAAGTGATTGGATATTCAGACTCAGATTTTGCTGGGTGCCTCGACACGAGGAGATCTACATCAAGATACATTTTTCTCCTGTTGGTGGGGTTGTTTCGTGGAAAAGTGTTAAACAGACTACAACTGCTTCTTCCACATTTCAAGCAGAATTTGTGGCATGCTTTGAGGCCACTAATCAAGCTATATGGCTGCAAAATTTTATTTCAGGGCTTCAGATCATGGATTCCATTTCTAAGCCACTTAAAATTTATTGTGATAATACATCATCTGTTCGCTTCTCTAACAACGACAAGAGTTCTAGCGCTGCAAAACTACTTTCAGATAAAATATCTTGCCGTTAAAGAGAAGGTTCAGGATGGTTTAGTGTCTATAAAGCAAATCAGTACAAAGCTCATGATTGCAGATCCTAAGGCCAAAGCATTACCGGCTGAGGCCTATAATGATCATGTTAGATAAATGGGTCTCATTGTGTTACCTTAATGTATGTGGTTGAATGGATTTATGCTATTTAATTAGACATTTTTTTGTTGATCAATATTCATTAATAATGATTATGTTCTCTTGCTTATTTTTTTGTTGTGCACAATTACTTCATTATTGAAGCAAGATAAATTTCAGTTGGACCAATAAATAGGAATTTTAGTCCACTCCTATTATTTTCCTCGATTTATGACTTGACTAAATAGAATTACTAATGTTGTGGTACGTGGAAGGAATTATGTCGCAAAATTGATGTTTGACCGCCATGATTCGCATTATTGGTTTTATTTAGTTACAGTATACAAGAATTAGCATAAACAAGATTGATTGGGCTGTTTTTACAAATGAGTGGCCACTCGTCGGAATTTTTAAATTTAGTTGAATCCAAGTTGAGTCAAAACATTTTTTCTCAACTAGTTTTTTTTCAAAATTATATCATAAAAGGTTGATTGCTTTTATATGGTCTTCTTGACCAAGTGGGAGATCACATATGTGTGGTCATTTAGATCAAGTGGGAGATTGTTAGACATGAGTGGTCCTCATGACCACATGTGCAACATTGTTGGGACCCACGGTTTAAGCCTACTAATTTTTAGTTACTTTCCCCTTTTTAGTTTTTAGTTTTACTAAGTTTATCTTGGATTAAATTTTAGTAAGCCCATTCATATAGGACTCTTGTTTACTAATTTGAGGGAATTAAGGAAACTTATCTTTATTAGATTTCTTTTATAGGAAGAAATCTCTGTAGGTTTATCTATATATATGGTTTTCCGGTCCTCTCTCTTAACCTACTAGATCTGAAAAGTACTGATAAGGGAGATAGGAGAAAACCCTATTCACAAAAAAAAGGGAGATCCGCTCATCATTAAGATCATGGCGCAATGTACGCTTTTAGTATTATTAGATTAGGGGGTGTTTGGATAACTACATAATATAATATCAACAAGTTTAAATATTGTAAGATTTCATTATCATATAATAAAATAGTATCATATTATTATATAGTGTCACTTATGGTGTTTGGCAATTTTTTATAAATTTCAATATACCTTTGAAGTGTTTGGCAATTTATAAAAAAAACTCACAACATGATATACTAAATAAATATGGAATGAAAGTAATCAATTGACCCAATGCAGGACCCACTACTTAGTAATCACATGTGTTAATAATCATGGTAGGACCCACTATTGTTAAAAAATCACATGATTAAATGTTAAAACCTTGAGATCCAAGCAATACTGTTTGATTAAGGTAGGTCCACCAAATGTTGATAGCCATAGTGTAATACATCTAATGGTGATTATCACAAATGAGCCTATCTATTTATTTTTTTGGTAAAACCTTATCTAATGCCAAGCATCATTGATGAATCTATCTATGAGAAATCATTATGGGACTCATTTGATATTTGTAGTCATACTAACACAAGGGGAGCTATCAAATAGTGGGATCAATTTAATGATGACAAACTTCTAACTACAATCACACAATTCAATTTTGGTAATTAATTAGAAACCCAACTAATTTTGTTAGTATGGGACCCACCTAATGTTGGTTATCATGATGAAGGGTCTGTAGTGTGACATTAATAAGACCCTCATAATATTGATAATTAAAAATGGCCATGTAATTGTGATATGGTTATAGGACCCCATAGTAAAGTTGTAAGTATTGTGGGGCCAATATAATATTAGGAGTCATAGTTACAATGAGGATCATTAAATGTTCCTTATATGGCCCTATGCTTATGTTGCCTGATTCTTTACATTAGGTTATAGGTTTTAGACAAGTACTTTCTAGTTGGCCAATCACTGTATTAGAATCTTATTTCTATACCCTTTATCCATTATTTGCATTGCTATTGATTAAGATCCATTCGCACGTATTAGATTTACAGTTTAGGCCTGTGCATGGAAAGATCATTAGAGTAACCAGAAAATTACTGTGGACAAGGATACAGTTGAACAAGGAAAAGCCGCGATGTCTGATCTCTATGACAGCTTTGCTTGGGATGATGGTTGCTAAAATTACGCGTGTTGGTCTGCCTGCCGTAGGAAGTTCGAAGAATATTTGCCAGCTCGGGCTGGTTTTCCAAATAATCCAAGAATCTTGATTTGTCTCTTTCTGCTCTGCTCGCAAATATCAACAAAAAAAAATCTCTACAACTTCCTGAAAGCAAAAACTCTTCCTGAGGAAGAGACCACTGCATTCCAGTGCCGACACCTGCAGGCTGCAGCTACGGCCACGGGTATTAAGTAAACGTCTCACCGAGGCAAACTTTAAGAAAGTAATCACTGACAAAGACAAAATAGATTTAGAATGTTGGCTACAACAGGAAAGATGACATCGAACCAGTGGGACCAAGAATTTTATTTGGGAGGGGCTTGCTGACCCAAAATTTTCATTTGGGTGGGGCGAATATTATATAAGAATAAGAAAATTAAAATGATCCAAGACTTACACAACAGAATTCACAATAATTTTTATAAAATAAATACTTTAATTTCACATGATATTATAAATCTATGTTGCACTCACTAACCACCACCTATGATCTCAAGGCAAAGGATTTTCTCCTTGAATTTAATTGGAGGGGGAGATTTCGGTCTGGGAGTGGGACGGTTTGAAATGGGATTCTGATGGGTTTTGGGGACAGATTTGATGATTATGATGATGATGATGGTGGCGATGGGGTGATAGGGTTGGGCATTGAAAGATATGGGTTGGGAGAGAGGCCGAGTGAGAGGTGGCAAGGTGTGGGTTGATAGTGTTTTATCAGAAGGCCGTCTATTCACCACTAACCAGATTGAAATCATTTCCACTTATGTGTATTGACCGGGGATCAAATATTTGATTATTATTATTTTTTCCGTACAAGAATATGATCATCATTTCCTTTGTTCCCTGATCTACTGCCCTAGCCAATTCAAGAGAAATCTCTTCGTGCCATGCCACATGTAGGGCCCATTCAAGATCTCCTCTTATTGGTAGAATAATCCGTAACCTACACTAAACTGAGATTTGCAAACGCATATGTAGAAGACAGGAGGAAATAGAAGGAGATTGAAGAAAGATGAAGAGAGAGAAAGGAGGAGACATTTGGTGGTTTTCTTCTTTGTTCCATTTGTCACCTGTGGAGCTTCTTAAGCGATTGATGGGTTCGCTGATGTGGAGTTGGGAATGGAACTTTTTTGTTTGTAAATATCCCCTGGGCATTCTCTTAATTTTGTACAAAGGGTGAGCAAGTGAAGGGGTGCCCTCAGGCATAATAAGAGTCTTTAATTCGCCCCCTCACAGTTATCGTATCATCGGCGTGATAGAGGATCAGACTCACTTTTTTCTTTTTGGGAATGCCTTTACACCACGATGGACATGGGGGACAACCTTTAACAAACGTGGGGCGACCTATCAGTCACATATGGTGCATGGGCCACTTGATTTGATTTGGGGCGACCGCTGAGATCATGGTAACGTGAGTCCGCCCCTGCACTAAACTTTTACTAGACTTTACTAACTTTTTTCATAAAGAAAAAATTTATTACATTTAAATAGATATAAAACTTTTTTTCATGTTCAAATCTCATGCCCTATTGAAGGGTCTTCCCATCAATTCATCATCATCAAATAAGCCTAAAATAGCATTTTCTTTAATCTAGGCGTTTGAATGCCCTATAAATATTACTTTGTTGTACCCTCATCATGTGGTAGTGGCACATACCCATTTTAGTCAATTAATTTAACCTTTATGAACGGTTAATTTGAATCTCTCAAAATGAACTCTAGTTAAGAAGGCCGTTGATTTTTCAAAGCTATTTAAATTAAGGGTTAGAATAATGTAGGTTAGGTTGATCTTTGCCCTTAGTGCATTATTGCCATTCTTCTTATTTTTCATGCAGCCCACTGTTTCTTTGTTAGTTGCTGCACATTTTTCCTGAAAAGAAAAAGGGAAATGAACTAGTTTTCCTCAGAGGATTTCAATTTATGAGGGATATAAACGCAGCGCGCTCTCTCTGTGACAAAATCGAGCAGAATCCATGAAAATTCCCAATCTGGTAGATTCATCATGTATAAACCATCCTCTATTTATGAATTGATCACACATTGTAGAGCAGTGATTTTTTAGGAAAAGTATAATAGTCATATCTTACGTTGGAAGTTGGAACCCGTCTTACCATGAATTCCTAAAAGAATTGAATTCCATGCAAACAAAAAGGCCTTTTGGTTCCATTAAATTTCCTGCCAAATTGAAGGTGGGAAACACATGTTGTATAAGCCTATTTTTCAACCTATTGCTGTACATTCTTTACATTCAAATGAATTTACGGTTGCTGCTAGGAAGAAACAATTACATAGCAATCGTAACAAACTAACAATTACATGAATGTTACAAACGGATGAGTCTTCTCAACCAGCAGAACACAATCTTATAATTACATAGCATACACTTCAATAATATATAGCAGGACAGAAACACCCAAAGCATCTTATATCTATTATACCCAAGTTCCAACAAGATCAACTAGAAAAAAGTCCAAATGACCTTACTATTATAATTTGCAAGCATCATAAGATGCTAGAATAAACACTTGCCACGTCATAGAAAATCAACTAAATAACATCATAAATGAGAAGAGTGAGCAAGAAAGTGCTGAAGCACATTGCACAATCTGAGAAGTAGACATCATAAGCAGCAAGCCAATGGGATTATCTAAGATTCAGCATCTGTTTTCAGCTATTTGTCCTGTTTAGGAAGGAGTGATGCTAGACCCACTCGCCAGCCACTGCTTGGTGCTGGCTCTTGCTTGGCATTGGCATCTGTTGACCTGCAATTGACATAAATAAAAGTAAAAATATCTGATAGGCTAACCCTGACAATCCATTACAGGAGGAAGTAAAGCAATGCAGCTGAAATCTTTCAAAACCATGCCACTTCATTTGTCTTTGTACCCCTTTTAAATGACTTTCAAATAATTTCTCATTCATTTAAACATGGATTAACAACAACCAGAAGCTCATTTAGAAACCAAAAACATTAAAGCCCTCTAAATTGTAACAGTCACGCATTCATCATCTTTGGCATGCAATGCACTTAGAGTGGAGCTGAATGTTTGGAGGACAAAGCATAACAAAGGCATTCTACAAAAATGTGTATAAATCTGGAATAAGCAAAGTCTAGAATTAGGAAAGAGTTCAAAGATTTATATATAAACAAGTTGCTTCACTAAGAAGGAAAAGGAAACAGATATGATAGGTCAAAAGTATCCCCAAGCCAAATAAATACCGGATCAGCTTTTAATGATGGTGTTGGTGATGATAACGGTTTGGAGTGTTGATTCAATAGGATTATGAGTGATCGCTAGTGTTCTACATCTACTGATACAGAAATTCAAATTATAAAGGGAAGGACATATTGAACCTGATTTAGTGCCGAAGCACATCCAGGATGCTCTTTTTGTGCGTGTGTGTGTGGTGTCGCAGTGGGTGAGGAGGAGTTGATGGTCTAAAGGACATATACCCTAGTATACAACGGCTCCCTCAGCAGACAACTTCACCGATCCTGCACTGAAAATGGTGTAGTGGTCTCAAATGACCCTTAACAGACAACCTTTTTTTCTTTTTCCAGCACGATAAGGATAGAGGAGGGAAGAAAATGGACGACAGGAGTAACTGAGCATGAGAGGGAATACATCAATCAGATATCCACAGCCCTTTAAAGGGCCATGGAGAGAGACTCATAGAGGAACAGTCGCTCATGACCCGTTGCGGAGACATTTCCCTGGCAGAGAACCCACCTCGCGTGAGGAATGGTTCAAAGGGAAAGAAAAAAGCGATAAAAAAGAATGTACAAGAGGGCTTGGCAGAGGGCCCAGCCTGCCAAGGCCCAACGAGACACGGGCCCACGGCCACGGCCCAACCGGGCCAGCCGGCCAGCACGCACCCATTCGCATGCATCTGTGGTCACCACCACCATCCCCCCTAACTAGGCAAACACCATAGGGAGATGGAAAAGGCCTTGTAAATTGCTCACTTCCAATGTGGGGGTTCGTATCTTATGGTTTAGAGCCACTAACCAACATGGGAAATATGATTCTTGAGAACGGGCCTTCGTTCCCTAAGCTTAATGGTACCACTGGAGTCCCGCTGTCACTAACACTCCTTTCTGTGCTCGAGCCAATCCCACAATGTTTTCACATATTAAGCTCAAGAACACATTTATTTGCCGATATGATAACCGGTCCATCTGGGTAATCCAACCTGTTGATCGAATGATTCCAATGAAGACGGTTGCTACCCCTAAAAACATCCTGACAAGACAATCAAATCCCTGCGGTCCAGGGCCTGAAAATACATGGCTGTCAAAAGAAATATGTAAACATTGAATCAAGTAAAGGCCATATATTGGATGGTAAGAAATTATCATCTTCCAACTGGCCTATACTTGCTGCATGAAAAATCAAGAGTCTAAACAACCAACCACGAGTCCCAATTATAAGGATTGAAGAGACAATACTATGGTACCTCATCTGGGTGCTTTAGATTTTAAAGTTGATGATCCCTTGATGGGAAAATGCCTGATCTAAGGGTAGCTTATCAACCAGTAGTGCAGTTTTTTTTTAGCATCTTTATTGAGGGGTCGTTTGTCTTTACGAAAGGGATATTAATATGGGATTTACATTTCTAAAATTTACATATGTAAAACACAATACCATGTTTGTTTGTACGCAACATTTTCACATGAGTAAAATTTGAATGGCTCAAATTATATATGTAATATCTTCATATATCTCAAAACTCCATAAATGTCAGGATATGAAGGGATGAGAGAGAGAGAGAGAGAGAGAGAGAGAGAGAGAGAGAGAGAGAGAGAGAGAGAGAGAGAGAGAGAGAGAGAGAGAGAGAGAGAGAGAGTTAAAATAAGATGACTTTTCTTTAGTTATACATCAGAACTTTCAATGTGACTCCAAATAGGTGGGATGGGAAAAGGTCTAGGAAGATCATCATTTTATTTATTTATTTTGAATAGGCAAGGATAATAATCATGATGTGCGAGTTTCTTTTATGACGCGTCTGTGCATTCCACCTTCCGCGGGAAGCAGAAAGAGAGTTTACACTCCGTACACATTATGCATTCAGTCCAAAGAATTTCAATGCAGAAACTTAGAAAATACGTTCTCTTTTTCCTTGTTACAGAGGAACGCAAAGTCTGCTGCCAATGCCACCCCTCCTCCTCTTTGGAAAATTGTTTTCGTGGGGCAAAGAGTTTCAATGCAGAAAACTTAGAAAATACGTGCTCTTTTTTTTTTTTGAATGGTAATAAGTGCTCTTTTTCCTTGTTAGAGAGGACGTGGAGTCCGTCACAAGTGCCACCCCTCCCCTCCCCTCCTCCTCTTTGGAAATCCGTTTCTGTGGAAGAGGAAATGTGGTTTACCTCTTCCGTGGCAATAAACAAACCCTTAAGCCAAGGTCAAACCAGTTTGGCTGAGTTCCAAGTAAAAGCTGTCCAATTCAGGAACCTAACATAGGGTTTGAGGATTTAAAATAAAATTAACTTATTTTTAATTTAAAAATGAAAAAAATAACACCAATAAGTTATAATGTACAACAAATCTTATCTAGAACAATCAAGGAAAAGACATTTCAATATTTTAACAATATTTAACCTTCTAGAAGATGATGTTTTAAATTAGTACATGATGAATCCACGATAAATCTGACACAGAGTCGTGCCCGACATAAAAATAAATTGTTCGTTTCATATAAAGAATCCATGAAATATAGCAGTTTGGAGCTCAAGCTCGAATTCCAATGTTGGTCGAGATAAAATTTGGGCTAAGTGCCAATACATTAGGGTGATGGGGGGAGGTGTTGTCATGAATAGGTAAATATGAAAGAGTTGACTTGACTGCTGGTGGGCCCCATAAAAAGTTGAAGTCAGATCTCATGTAAAAGTGCTTTTATTATATATATACACACAAAAAGAAAAAGAGAGAGTGACAAGCAAAATTACAGAACGCAAACACATTCAGTGAAACAAACAAAAACTGAGGAAAATCTATGGATTCTGGGAAGAAAACACATACTGAGGAGGCAGTGGGCCTTCATAAGCAAACGTTGAGAAACCCTGCCGTTGTTTATGCTTAGGATTAGCAGTACACAATACATATACTCTCCCACGGCGTTTTACTGTTCTGCAAAACTCGCATAGCTTCTTTACAGATGACCTCACCTTCATGGCTATGAAAGACTGAAGTTAGAAAACCAGTGAAGCCATAAGCTTTCCAGTATCAATGCTAAGTAGGAAAAACAAGAACTTGAGCACTGAAGCACCAACACAATCATACAAAGTTGCTCTTTTTTATCAGAGAATATAAGAGACCCTTATTAATAAAGAATTTAACAACCCGATGATGCATTAAGTTCCTTGCAGTTTTGCAATCCAACAATTGATTGAAATGACCATATAAGAGGAAGCCAGTCAATCCATGCATGTAGTTGCTCTTTTTTTTTTTTACCAAGAGAATGTAACAGAACCTCATGAGGACATCAATCCCAAGTACTCCAAACTCCAAAGTCTACCAGCGGCAGTGGCGCAAGAAGAAAGTTGCTGATAGAGCGTCTTTGGGAATAGATCAGCCTCTCATAGGCCTAACCATCATGATCGCGGAGATCCACCGCTGGATCTGGTGTCTGGTTTGTTGAAGGCCTCCTATGGCATACGTATGGAAGACCCCACATCGGGCTGTTCCACAGGAGATTAGCTACTGAGACATTTACATGAAGACTTCAAGAAAATGGGCCCCAAAAGAAATTTATATGAAGCGGGGTCCAACAACGGAGGACGGGACGGGAGGGGGCCTACAACTTAATCCCAAGTGCATTGGGATTCATGTGCATGACTTCCCCCTAGCAAGACTTGTCTTCCGTAGTAATTTTATTTTATTTAATGTTATGTCTTAAGTGAGTCATTGGATGAGATTTAATCCAGACCACTCATTGTTAGGGTTCTTGTTTTGTCTTGTATAAACACTTATGCTTCTCTTTGAGAGGGTTTTAATGAATATTATTGAATGAAACTTTCTCCCAAGGCCTTCTTGAGAATACTCTTACAAGATCTTATCGCCCGCAAAGGGGGACTTTGGTGTGAAGCCAAGGCTTGATCTCTACGACTTCAAGCTATTCCCCTCCATCTCTTTTATGTTCCTTTCATTGTTCAATCCCAAATCACCATCTAAACTTAGATCTAGATCAATCCTACCGTTGGTATACTAGATCCAGCCCCAAACCATCACCCAAACCCTAATCCAACACATCTATCCTTTTCTAACCCAAGATCCAGCCCACCTACCTTGGCCTAACCACAATCCCCTCCCAAGACCCCGGCCGATCCACTTTTCTTCCTCCATCTTGACCATATCTCTTCACAAACCTCTAGATCTAGCAACATACCTTCACCAAAACCCTAGATCTATCCCAATAATCTCACCAAACCTTAGATCCAACCCTCAATCCACCATCTAAACCCCAAACCAGAACTGCTCCCTTAACTGAACCTCGATACCAGCCCCAATTAACCATGATCGACCCTCTCATCGAGCAATCCAACATGGGCGAACCACATGGATTCAACTCAAGACTAAATTTTTATTAAGCCAAATATGTTGTGGGAGTTTATTAATTCAGTTCTGAAATTTACACTCTTTCCCCTTTCTTTACACCACCATTTTTTATCAATTGACAACTTATTTGAGCCAAGCCCTTTATCAAATCCTCAAGCAACGCAACAATTTACTTGAAGTAGGCAAAGTGGAATTTCCAGCCTTCCATTTCGCCCATCTCTCTCAATTCTTTGAGAGGCTCAACTGAAGGACCGTGATGAGGGGCTTTGGATCATGGTTTAAAAAATCGGTCAAGTCCGAGTCTGCACATACCGAGTCGGGTTGCATGGGACTCGGACTCGAATCACAGGACTCGGCCGAGTCGCATGCAATAATTTTATTGGAAATTGGGACTCGGCCCGACTCTGCCATGGCTGAGTTGGGTCCCGAGTCTGATTTTTTAAAACTTACTTTGGATCAGCACATAATTATCTCAGTTAAATTTTACATTGAATGGAATGCATAGCATAAATTTTAGAGATTTATTTATAATTGCCACTTAATTTCTTGATCTCAAATTGCATCATTTAGGCTAGCCATCCTTGTCCTCCATTAGAACCTCACTAATAAAGGTTACAATGAAGGAATCACAAATTAAGTTAATTGCGTTGTATGCACTGCAGATGGAGGGAAACGACTATACACAGGAGAAATAACTATAAGTTTTGAACCAATGGATTACTTTAATGCGAAGTGGGTATAGACATGCTCACCGGTATCACAAATTACTGTCATCATTGCCCATATATAATCAATTCTCAATATAAGACTATTATATGTCGTCGTCATCATCATCATCAAAGCCTTGTCTCAACTATATTGGAGTCAGCTACATGAATTTTGTTTCTCCATTCCGATCTATCTTGAAGCAAATCCTCAGATAAGTTGCACTTCTTCAGATCTATTTTTACTATCTCTGTCCATGCCCTCTATTTTACTTCTTCAGAAAAACAAAGATACATCTACTTCTATAATAATATGGGCCCGTTTGGCAAATCTGGTATGTTTGAAATTGATATGGCTCAAATAGATCTGTGTGAAATAGATCTATTTCAAATAGACTCCTTTACAAATAGACCGTTTGGTAACACATGCAGTATATCTACTTCAAATGGAGCTATTTGATAAAATTTGTTTGGTAAACATACAAAGAAGAGTGCTTATTACAAGGGCATTTCTTGTCTTTTCAGAAAAAAGTCAATTTATGATAGAAATTAAATATGACATCTATTATAAAATATTTTTAAATTCAAACAGGCCATGTAAGGCGTCAAAAGATAATGCCCCGAACTATAACGTTTCAACCTAATCATATTAGCCCGTCAAAAAACTAAACTATAGAAGTTTTTAGATCCACCTATCGCTTCTAAACAGTATGCATTTGTCAACTTTGAGAACAAACCAACTTAACAAGAGTTCTCAAATTGAAGTCCCACATGGATTCACAAGGATATGAAATGTCAAAGATGCATACAACTATGGGCCAGGAAATGCCAGTCTTTCAATTATTACTGCCAAGTTTTCACCATTGGAATGCATTTCCCCATGAATCACTGCCAAAAAAAGATATGGAAGAGGACCATGACCAATTGCATGCTTAAATCCAACGAATGGCTATTGCTCAAATCGGAGTGTATCCAGGAAAACCCACTAGGCATGAGGGAGATTGCTATCCAAGTATTTGCCTTAGACTAAAGTGGGCCCCACAGTTAAGATCCGATGCAAGTGCAGATTTTTCATTTGCCTTGGTATATAATCTGCTCCACATTTTAGATAAAACCACACCATACATCAAAATTTTATTATACAAGTATAGTATTATTGAGAAATGAAGCAAGGAACATAACCCATTGTTGCGTACATATACACATACATACAAATGATGATTGCACATGTCTTACAACAGGCAGATTGAACCTCTGCGGGAATGGGTTTGCACTATTATAACTTCTCATTTTCCACATGACTGCAATCCCAAAGATAGTGCTTCAAGTGAATTGAGATAGGGAGTGATAGGTGCTAAACACTACTTATCATAGGACTCTTTATCACTTTGCTTTGATGATAACAATGATTCAATTTCGAATACAGCAGGAGACACATGTTCCCCTTTCTGTGTCAATATTGTGTGGTAGCACCAATGCAGGTTTTATTACTTAACTGCACTTATAACAGTTAAAAGCAACAATTTTTTTTTTTTTTTTGGTGTTGCGGTGGGGGTGGTTAAAGTTGTTACATGATACCAGAGGTGGAACCAGATCAACCCCTTAACCACATAAACACAAATTGTTTTTGAAACTTCTACGTAAATTTTACATAGTGGCCCTGAAAGAAAAACTTTCTCATTCCATCCTTGCATGATACCCATATTGTAGTATTATCATTATATCATATAATGAATATAGCACAACTTCCATATGTATAAGTTACAGATGGAATAACCACCCACAACCAAATGAACTCTTGCACAGTAACTAAAGAGAGAACAACCTTAAGAAAATTGTAATTCCAAGCACCACAGATCCATACCCATAAATGCAAAAGCAAAATAAAAACCTTATCCCCAGAAAATCCAAATACAAATACAACTGCAATAGCATGTTTCCTTCCAAATACAAATACAAACTAAGATACATTTTAACATAAGTAAATTTGTAGTTTTACAACAAAAAAAAAAAAAAAAAGTTAACTTGTAATTTATAAGACACTTTAAGGAGATCACATCATGTAGTTAGCTGAAGGTTCATATTAACACATAAACAGAGTCACAAGCCCGTAGCCTTATTTCAACAGAGAGAAACATAGGTTAAATGCTCCACAAACCATCAAGATCACTTTAGATTTAGGAACTCTATCACCTAAGACAAGCGTATTTGACAGACAATGAGAACTGGCCCAAGAAACCCAATGACGATTCGCACATATAACAAGTTTTTTTCTTCCAATTAACAGGTGTGAAGATAATTCTTATCCAAGGTCCAAAGTACCAAGGCAGTAGTATCCTTATATCTCAACTGACCTTACCAAGAAAAAAGGGGATACCCCTTTGTACTCCATGCAGCCCAAAGTAGAGTAGAGTATCTGGACACTTGGCATGGTTTAGATACTAAAAAGAAAAAATAAAAAGAAAATGAAAAAATCCTGCATACCCTGTCAATGCATTTGTCGATATTCCTTACCCATTAACATCTGATTTAGCAGCTCACATTCTCAGAGGTGTTGAAAGCTATTTTTACGGGGCACAAGGCTATGTGAGTGTCAATAACAGTAACTGGGGTATGCAATGGTACAGATAAGAGCCCCCTTGCACCACTAGTCAGCACATCCAAGCACACAAAATAACAGATAGTAGTGTGCAATGCATTTGTGATAAATCAATGACGCATGGCCATTCAAAAAGAAAAAACTAACCAGCTGCATAAGCCAAACCCTAAAATAAACCACAAAAGAGAAAACCCCAAATCATAAAATGCACAAAAGAAAAAACTCCAACTCACAAAATCAAACCCAAGTTCGCCAATACCATGGTTGTCAATCCTCTAGACACACGAAAAAAAAAAACCCTCCAAACCTAATTACACAGATGAAGAGAGGAAAAGAGAGAGATAACACGAAAATCACATAGACAAAAAGCACACATTAGGAGAGAAGTACCTTGTGGATCTTGATAGAGGATTGGAGAAGAGGTGGCGGAAGGAAGAAGACACGCTGCTAGGGTGGGTTTTTTGCAAATGGATCGAGAGCCCTATTTGTTGGAGAAGACAAGTGTGGGTAAACTTGTAATTCCCAGAAAGATAAGAGGGCAAACTTGTCCCAAAAACATGAAAAATGTGGGGGAGATTCTGTTGGCACACAAGAAAAAACCTCTTTACACACCGTTTTTTCTTTAAAAAAAAAAAAATTGTCTAAACTACCCTTCCCCATTCCCCCTTCCCCATTCCCCCTTCCCCCCTCCTCCTCTCTCCCAGCCGGAGACCGGCAGTCCAAAGCAGCAGCCCCAGCCTCTTCCTACCTCCCCCTAATTCCTCTCCATGTCCCTCTCCTTGTCCCTCCCTTCTTATTCTTCTCCCGCACGCCTCCGCTGCCACCCAACACCATAGCCACCGTCGTCGACTGCCACTGCCACCACCCTCGTCGTCGTCGATTGCCACCGCCACGACCCGACCCCCCTTCTTCCTCTCCACTTTACTGCTGCCCCATTTCTCTATCATTTTTCCCTTTATTTTCCGTCCTCTCTCACTCCCCCTTGCTATCCCATGTCACCGCGCCTTCACTGTCGTCATCGGCGACAACCATTGTCAAGAACCAAAGATAATCTGATTGTTGTGAATCAGATTAAGGGAGGATATGTTGACTTAGTATTTAAGTTTGTTAAATAACTCCTACTTAGTAGGGACTTTTGACTTGTACTATTAAGCAGTTATCCACGTTGTGATACGTGGCTATATCTGTTATCCACGTCGTGATACGTGGCTAAGTTTATGTTATTCGGTTACTCATGTAAGGCTATATAGCCGACTCTGTTACTTGAATATACTAAGAAAGTATTCTCCCAGTTTTTGTGTCTTTTCATATTAGTTTTCACATTTGGTATCAGAGCCCCATGGCCACCGAAAGTCATTTTGTTCAACCTGCCATTCCCAAATTTGATGGCCACTACGATCACTGGAGCAAGCTCATGGAGAACTTTCTTTGTGCAAAGGAATATTGGACATTGATTGAAGATGGGTTTCCTGCCATAGCAGCTGGTACTGAACCTACAGAGGAGCAAAAGAAGGCAATGGCTGATCTGAGATTCAAAGATTTGAAGGCAAAAAATTATCTCTTTCAAGCCATTGACAGGTCCATTCTTGACACCATCCTCAACAAGGATACCTCAAAGGGTATTTGGGAATCGATGAAGTTAAAGTATCGAAGGAATGTAAGAGTCAAACGAGCCCAACTTCAAGCTCTCCGCAGAGAGTTTGAGGTTCTCCAAATGAAGGAAGGTGAGTCCGTTGATGCCTATTTTGCTCGTACTCTCACTGTCACTAATAAAATGCGTATTCATGGTGAAAGAATGGCAGATATTATTGTTAGTGAGAAAATTATGAGATCTATGTCTTCCAAATTGGATTATGTTGTTTGCTCCATTAAGGAGTCCAAAAATTTGGAGGACATGTCCATTGATGAATTACAGAGTAGCCTTGTGTTGCATGAACAACGGATGCGTAGTCATGTTGTGGAAGAGCAAGCCTTAGCAATAACGCATGACACCAACACCGGCGAAAGAGGTCGAGGTCGTCGTGGTCGAGGACGTGGTCGTGGCAGAGTAAATTTCGATAAGTCTGTTATGGAATGTTACTACTGCCATGACCTTGGACATTATCAATATGAATGTCCAAAGAAGAAGGCAAATGAACTAAAGTCAAACTTTGCCGAAACTAGTGATGATGCATATGCACATGAAGAAGTCGTTCTCATGACCTATGTTGATGACGAAGGAGGAGCTTCTGATAAAGTGGCTTGGTTTCTAGACTCGGGTTGCAATAATCATATGTGTGGGAAACAGGAGTTGTTCTCATCTCTCGATGAAGGTTTCCTCAAGTCAGTCAAATTGGGAAACAATTCCAAGCTGGATGTTATGGGCAAGGGCACTATTCGCATGCAAGTTGGTGCAATTGTGCAGGTCATTAGTGAGGTATTTTATCTTCCTGCACTAAAGAATAATTTATTGAGTATTGGACAGTTGCAGGAGAAAGGTTTGGCTATCCTAATTCGAAATAACATGCGCAAAGTTTTTCATCCACAAAGGGGCCTTATTATTGAAACAACCATGTCTCTCAATCGCATGTTTGTTCTCTTTGCCACAATTCAGTCACAAGATCATCATTGTTTCCACACTCATACGGAGAACCCAGATTACTTATGGCATTGTCGCTATGGACATCTGAGTTTTGGAGGTTTAAAACTACTTCATCAGCGACATATGGTCAAGGGCTTGCCACCACTTACAGACTCCAGTCTTTTATGCGAAGATTGTATGATGGGCAAGCAGCACCGAAGACCATTTCCGCGTAAAAGTGTCTGGCGGGCTACTTAAGTACTTCAGCTTCTTCATGCCGATATTTGCAGTCCTATTTCCCCAATTTCAAACAGCCAAAAGAGGTACATCTTAACTTTTATTGATGATTTTAGTCGCAAACTCTGGGTGTTTTTCTTGACTGAAAAATCAGAAGTTTTTGGTAGATTCAAAGTTTTTAAAGCTCAAGTAGAGACAAAGAAGGAAACTAGCATCAAGGGGTTACGGACGGACTGAGGAGGGGAATTCACCTCACAAAATTTTAATGATTTATGTGCTGCACATGGCATACATCGCCAACTTACAGCTGCCTACACACCCCAGCAAAACGGTGTAGCCGAAAGAAAGAACCGTACGATTATGAACATGGTTCGCTGTATGCTCACTAGTAAGCAAGTACCAAAAACCTTTTGGTCTGAAGCTGTCAATTAGGCAGTGCATATTCTAAATCGGAGTCCTACTCTAGTTGTTCGCAACAAAACTCCCGAGGAGGTTTGGAGTGGATTCACACCCTCTGTTGCTCATTTTCGGGTGTTTAGATGTCTTTCTTATGCTCATGTTCCGGACATCAAGCGCACCAAATTAGAGGTCAAGAGCGTGAAGTGTGTGATGCTATGAGTCATTGATGAATCTAAGGCATATCGGTTATATGATCCACTCACGAAAAAGATAGTGATTAGCCACGATGTTATCTTCAACGAGCATGAAGGTTGGAATTGGGATGATAGTCACAAAGAAGCACTTCATTCTAATCTGGAATGGGGTGATATAGATGACAACGAAGATATAGTGGAGAATGATAATGAACTCATACAAACCACGGGTGCCGCGCCTATTAATAAAGGCCTTATCGATGATGCCCAACTTCAAGCTGATCAAACTGAGACCTCTACTACTGCTGCTCTTGAAGCTGATCAAACCGAGACCTTTATTGTTGCTGCTCCTCAGGTTCGCAGACCCCCACAATGGCTGAATGACTTCGACAGTGGAGAAGGACTCTCGAAGATGAAAATCTTAACAATTTTGCACTGTTTGTGGATGCAGATCCCTTATCCTATACTGAGGCTGTTAAAAGTTCTACCTGGAGAAGTGCTATGGACTCTGAAATTGAAGCCATTAGAAAGAATGCAACGTAGGAACTCACTGATTTACCAGCGGGAGGAAAGACAGTGGGTGTAAAATGGGTATATAAGACTAAGCTGAACGAGCATGGAGAAATTGACAAGTATAAGGCCCGACTGGTTGCCAAGGGCTATTCTCAGCGACATGGGATTGATTACTCAGAGGTTTTTGCGCCCGTGGCTCGATTAGATACCATTCGGCTTGTTATTTCTCTTGCAGCTCATAACACATGGCCTATTTTCCAAATGGATGTTAAATCAGCATTCTTACATGGTGAGTTGGATGAAGAAGTGTATATAGAGCAGCCCCAAGGATATGAGTTGAAAGGTGAAGAACATAAGGTGTATCAACTTCAAAAGGCATTGTATGGCTTGAAACAAGCGCCACGGGCTTGGTATGGCCGGATTGAGTCATATTTTGTGAATGAAGGGTTCGAAAAATGCCCTCATGAACCCACCTTATTTCTCAAAGAATCTCCAGAAGGTAAACTCCTCATTGTTTGTCTATATGTTGACGACCTGATTTTTACTGCTGACGATGCAGCCTCGTATACAATTTTCAAGCAATCCATGCTGCAAGAATTCGATTTGACGGATCTTAGTCGAATGCGGTATTTTCTTGATATAGAAGTCTTGCAACAGACTGATGGAATTTTTATTGGTCAAAAGAGATTTGCTCAGGAGATTCTAGATCAATTTGGCATGGCTAATTGCAACTCTGTACGTAATCCTATCGTTCCAGGTTCTACACTTGTGAAAGACACACATGGGATACCAGTTGACAGTACTAATTACAAGCAAATCGTGGGGAGTTTAATGTATCTGACAAACACAAGGCCCGATATTATGTTTGTTGTTAGTCTCTTGAGCAAGTTTATGGCACGTCCCACCGAGTTATATTCTCAGGCAGCAAAGAGAGTGATGCGATATGTCAAAGGGACACTTAATTTATAGTGTTCTACCGCAAGGGAGGAGATTATGAGCTTATGGCTTACACTGACAGTGACTATGCAGGGGATTTAGAGGATAGGAAAAGTACTTCAGGTTCTCTTTTCCTAACTAGTTATGGTGCTGTGTCCTGGTCATCTCGAAAACAGCCTATAGTCACTCTTTACAACTGAAGCCGAGTTTGTCGCTGCAGCTTCTTATGTTTGTCAAGTGGTTTGTTTGAGACAGATGTTGGAGAGACTTCATCATGATCAACAAGATCCTACTGTGATGTTTTCTAATAACTCTTCCACTGTCAAGCTTTCGAAAAATCCTGTAATGCATGGTCGAAGTAAGCATATTGATGTTCGCTACCATTTTCTTCGTGATGGAGTTGTGAAGATGATTTACTGTCATACTCAGAAGCAGCTAGCTGACATCATGACAAAGCCACTGCCGTTAGCTAACTTTGAGAAGTTGCGTGCTTTAATGGGAGTATGTCAAGAACCAAAGATAATCTGATTGTTGTGAATCAAATTAAGGGAGGATATGTTGACTTAGTATTTAAGTTTGTTAAATAACTCCTACTTAGTAGGGACTTTTGACTAATTCTATTAAGCTGTTATCCACGTCATGATACGTGGCTAAGTTTATGTTACTCGGTTACTCATGTAAGGCTATATAGCCATCTCTGTTACTTGAATAAACTAAGAAAGTATTCTCCTAGTTTTTGTATCTTTTCATATTAGCTTTCACAACCAGTACCACCGCCGGCCACCAACAAGCTCCCTCTTCTCTCTCCCTATTTCCCCCATTTTCCCTCTCTATGTTTCTCTCTTTCTTTCTTTCTCTCTCTCTCCCATCTCCTTGCTGCCACGTGAATCAGGCCCCCTATCCACCTCATTCTCTGTCTGTCTGTCTGTCTCCCTCTCTCTCTATTTTTTCTTTCTTTGTTTCTTTGTTTCTTATTTTTCTCTTTCCCCTCCTCCTCCATCTTCTCCACAAGAGGGAATGGGGTGACTAGGCTGGGTAAGGGGAGGAGGGTGGAAGGGGGAAGGGGCTGGGTACGTGGAAGGGGTGGGGTGACTGGGCAGTGGGGGAGGGGAAGGGAGGAGGGGAGAGAGAGAGAGGGTAGAAGGGGGAAGGGTAGTTTAGGCATTTTTTTTAAGTTATGTGTGTGAAGAGTTATTTTCTGTGTGCCAATAGAATGTCCCAAAATAGGCTACCCCTTCAGACATATTTCTCTGCCCAAAAAAGCATGATTTCTAGGCCTTTATGAGATAGACAAAAAATGATTGTTTTCTGGTTTAAAAGGACATGTGAATTGGCACGTCCAAACTGCTAATAACGTAAAATATCTTTTTTCCTACCATTTTAAGAGATATAGATCCAAAAATTTGACATACCAAACGGGCCCTATGTCTATTAAGTGACAAGAGAGTGACACGTGTCATCTTTGTAAAACTGAAATCCCTCAGCAAATCAATAATTCTCAGGCAGAAGTCATTCCGAATTTTGTTAAAAGATTGTGAGCATATTTTGATTGTGAAACAAATATACAACTTTCGCACTGCTTGATTTGTAAGCCTATGAAGAAGGAGAGTTCTCCAACCATGCACATTTCAAATTCATTAGACATGCTTTCAGAAAATTGATCAACTAACATATATGAGGTAGACCCGAATACAATATCATCCATATAAATTTGTGCTATTAAAATGTGATGAGTTTCTTCTTTGATGAACAATGTCTTGTTTACACTCCCTCGTTTGAAACCATTAACCAACAAAAAGATAGTTAGTCTTTCGTACCAAGCTCGTGGAGCCTGTTTCAACTCATAGAGAGCCTTCTTCAGTTTGAACACATAATCCAGGTAGTGAGGATCTTGAAAACCTTTTGGGCTGATCAACGTAGGCTTCTTCATTTAAATACCCATTCAGAAATGCACTCTTGACGTCCGTCTCATATAGCTTGATATGTAGAAAACAAGCGATAGCTAGTAACAAACAGATGGACTCCAATCTTGCAACAGGGCAAACGTTTCTTCAAAATCGATGCCTTCAATTTGTGTATACCCCTGAGCTACCAGCCTAGCCTTGTTTCGTATGACCTGCCCCAATTCATCGGTCTTATTCTCATAGATCCACTTAGTGACGATAACATTGGTGTGGCTAGGTTGAGGAACTAAGTCCCACACACAGTTTCTCTTAACATGTTCTAGTTCCTCGTGCATAGCATTAATCCAGCAATCATCAAGAAGAGCTTCTTTTATGTTCTTTGGTTCAATAGAAGAAATATAGCAAAAATGACTTGCCTCATCGCATACCTATTTTCTAGTTTTTAGAGGCTCCATTGCATCGCCAATAACTTGTGAAATTGGATGACTCTTCATTACCCTAGGTACCAGTCGCGAGATTTTTGATGCACTTTGTTCTTCAAATTGTTTAACGATGTCAGGCACCATGAGATCGGAGGATGGTTTCTTTGGCTTAGCTTGTTTATCTTTTGATTCAACATTCTTCGTATCTTCCGATTCTGGTTTAGGGTCTTTTTGTTTGCTTGTACTTGTTTCTGCAACCTGATCAGAAACAGGAGAAATAATTAAATATTCTTCATCATCATAAAAGAATTTTGAAGTTCCTGCATCATTGATAACCACATTTACCGACTCTATGACTGAAGAGTTTCTGAGATTGTAAACTCTATATGCCTTACTTGTCATAGAGTAACCAAGAAAAATGCCTTCGTCACTCCTGGAGTCAAACTCGCTTAGTTGTTCCCGATCCTTCATAATGTAACACTTACTCCCAAAGGTTCTGAAATAGTTGACAGTCGGTTTGCAATCACACCAGATCTCATAAGGGGTTCATTTTCGATTCAGGCCTTAGGTAAACTCTATTAATAATAGATCTGATGTGTTTACGGCTTCAACCCAGAAACGTTGAGGAATTTTTTTACTATGTAACATGACGTGTGCCATCTCTTTCACAACACGATTTTTTGTCTCAACGGCTCCATTTTGTTGTGGTGTTTTTGGAGCAGAAAATTCATGTTTGATACTGTGCTTGGAATAAAAAGACTCAAAATAAGAATTCTGAAATTCCGTTCTATGGTCTAAATGGATACGCACAACACCACCAAAAGCTTTTGATTTATCAGTGATTAGCAAAGTCCACAAGTCAAGAAAAGCTTCAAATGTCTCGGACTTTTCTCTAAGGAACCTAACCCATTTAAGCCGCGAAAAGTCATCAACGGTCAGAAATATATATTTCTTACCGCCAATGCTTTCAAATTTTATAGGACCCATGAGATGCATATGCAGTAATTCAACCGGCCTAGTGGTGGTTAAGGCATTAACTTTCTTATCTAAGGACCTAATCTGTTTACCAAGCTGACAAGGACCACAAACAATATGCAGAACTTTTAAACGTTTGGACAGCCTAATTATAGTTTCATTTTTCGCCAAGTTATCTAGGTCTGTGTGATTAACATGGACTAAATGTTGATGCCACAAGTCTATGTCACTTATCATGGCTGTGTGACATGTCATCTTGCATTCTGTGGCAACCATGTAACAGTCGTCAATAGTACGTACTCCATGAAGTACATTGTTTCCCTTTTTATCAACAATCACACACTCAGTAAGGGAAAAATGGACTTCATGGTGTGTATCACATACTTGGCTGATGCTTATAAGGTATGCTTTCAAACCATTGACCAGAAATACATTCAAGAGATTGGACATACCTGGTATAGACACTGTACCTTTTTTGATAATTTTTTATTTGCTTCCATCACCAAATTTGACATTACCTCCGTCACAGCTTTCCAGAGAGATAAACAAGGACTTGTTGCCAGTCATGTGTCTGGAGCATCTGCTATCCAAGTACCAAATACGTGAATCTTTTGATGTAAGAGCGGTTAGGACCACATTACAGTGAATATCAGACTTTCTTGAAAGTCCGGGATCCTTACCCTGGGGGGGGGGGAGATTATAAAAATCGGCCTAGGCGGCGCCTAGGCATTAGTCGGCAGTCACCGCCTAATGACTAGGCTAGGATTAATCGGGGATTAATTGACTAGTCGGGGATTAATCCCTAGTCCATGCCCAACGACTAGCATCCGCCAAGCGATTTTTACAATATTGAGGGGGGGTGAATATGGTGAGCTTCTAATTAGTGACCAATTAAGATAAATTTTAACTTCTTTAAAATTAACTAGTCACAAGTGATGATTATCAAACAAAATGTGGAAGCTTAACAAAAACAAGCACCACAAAGCAAGCACCAACACACAATGATTTATAGTGGTTCGGCCTCAATGCCTACATCCACTATCGGCTTGTGATCCTTCACCCCATCGGATTTCCACTATCTATGCTTTTTAATAGGCTAAGCAATAACCTTTACAAGTGTGCTTTTCTAGGCTAAGCAATAACCTATCAATGTGCTTTTCTTAGGCTAAGCAGTAACCTTTGCAAGATGCTTTTCCAAGGCTAAGCAATAACCTTTACAAGAAAAGATTTTCTCTCTTAAGTGTTTGGCACTTAACTAGTTAAACTGAAGTGAAGTGAATCTAGACAAAAAAATGACAATGAGTCACATCAAAAGTATACAACTTCAATATTCCTTCCCAATTTTTCAAAAAAGTCAAAAAAGCAACCTCATTTCTCTACTAAAAAATAAAAAAAACTCCACTTTTCTATACAAAAAGTCAAAAATATTTCATATCAAACAACTAAAAACAAAACACTATCAACCTTATATTTTATTCTCACTTGATTTGATGCTTCACCTCACCATACTTCAATTCACCGCACATCCAAACAGGCCCTAAAGAAGTGTCTTCACAAACACTAAAAGAGATTACAATTTAAGCTCAATATAATTGCCTCTAAGATAGGCGGATATGAAATTGTAAAACCAACTCACACAAACACTAGATGAATGCTCATGATGTGTGTGTGTGTGTGTGAAAACTTCAATCAAGTTTAAAAACTAAGCTCAATCAAAATATGCTTAAAGCATTTAAAAGTTTAATACACATATACAGTTTTAATTGAAGAGAAATGCCAATCACATGTATAACTATTAACTTGTTAATAATATGAAAATCAAAAGCTCACAATAAGTCTAAACATGTGATGCATGTACAATGTTGTTTTCAAAAATAAAGTTTAACTAAAGTTCTAAAGAGATTTAAAACAACAAAGAAAGATTCAAACAAGTTAATGAATCATGCTATAAAAGAAATCAAAGATTTTGACGAAGCATGATTAATAAAGTTTTAAAACAAACTTGGTTGAGTCAAAGTAAAGAATCCATCACAACTTAAATCAAAGATAGAATGAAAGTAATGAATTCAATACATCATAGTTATCATGCTAAAAATCATTTACCAAAGCATATAACATCTGATTAAGAAAAGTAAAGCTTACTTAGAGATTTAACTTCATAATTCCAAGCTTTAGCTTTCCTAATGACCCCTTGGTCTCTCTTGGTTCATCCTCTTTTCCTTGTCTCCAAACACCTCAAAGAATGCTTAAGAGTTCTAAAATGTTCAACCCTTTATCTCATGGAATGAACCCATATTTATACTCAAAATCTGAGTTTCTGCGTGTCCTCGGTCGACCCCCAACTTGGCTCGGTCGACTTCCTTCCAACGGTAAAAAATCTGACCGTTTGAAAAGAGGGTCGTTGGCTTTCTCTCTCGGTCAACCGACAGTGTGTTCGGTCGACCGAGTGCATGGGTTCGGTCGACCGAGTACATTGTCGGTTGACCGAGCCCTGGGCCATTTTTCCCATTTTGGATATTTTAAAGAGATTTCTTTGTGGGATCTTTGGGCCAATAAATCAAGCATGGAAACATGATTTTAAATCATTTTAAGTGTTTTAAAATCATGAAACATAAAAAGCAAAATATGATTTGAAACTTTAAAAACAATGGCTAACTTGATTTATAAAAATTCATTTTCAAACTAAAATACATCCAAGTTTAAAATCAAAACATGCATGAAACATATGATTTACAAGATTTAAAGCAATGCATGAGCAGATCAAGATTTCAAGATTTTTCTAAATCAATGCATGTCTGAAAATTCGAATGATACTAAAATGATAATGCATCCATCAATTGCAATCTACAAAATCCCTAATATTTCTAACTCAAATAGATTTAGTCTTGATCTTTTGATGAGTAGAGTTCCTATTCCCACGCTGATTTTGCATTTGATTTCTCATTTTATTGCAATGTGGTCGAATGTGCCCTTTAATCCCACAAAAATGACAAATTGGGAGAAATCTGGGCTTAGGCACATTCTTATTAGTTCTAGCATTCACATGTTTAATATTTGAATTAACGAGAATACTTGATTGTAAGGCTGGTCCTTTGACAAAAACAGAGTTACCTGACTTCATAGTAGATGAGGAATCCGAGTTGAATCCAAGGCCAGTCTTAAGTTTTTCACTTGTTTGTTGCATCAAAACTTCATCTATAGCCATGGATCCTTAATTCATTCGATCAAGCGAAGACTTGGCTGAAACTAATTCTGTTAGTGCCATTCTAAGTTTTCCACTCACATCGTTCTTCTCAGCTTTTAGCGTGTTGTACTCTGTTTGCATAGAGTCCAGTGCTTTTCTAACTTTCTCACATAGTGCAGTAGCTTGCTCCTTTTATTTCCCTGTAGAAATAACAAAATCACATGTTGGGATTCTAACTGGCCTACCTTAGCACGAGCATCATCAAGTTCAGAAGAGAGGATTGAGTTTTGTGATTCTGAAGCTTTCAGGTTGTGAGAGAGCTTATCGTTTATGCGAGATAAGCGCAACGAGTCTTTCAGAAGTCTTCTGTAAGCAATTTCAACATCCTGCTCTTCATCAGAAAGATCATCAGTTTTTTACTCATCATCTGACTTGGAATCTTTGTCAAATGAACCCTGCTCGAGAGAAGAGTTGGTAAAAAACATAAAAGCAATAAATTTAGCAGATTCAGATTGTGACTCAGATGCACTATATTCATGTTCATAATCTTCTTCCCAAGAAATATTCAAAGCCTTTCCTTGGTTTCTTTCCAACCGGTTTGCACATTTTGAAGCCGGGTGACCAAAACCTTGACATTCAAAGCATTAAATAGGTTTAGTAGCAGTTTTAGATGAATTTTTATCGTTCTTCGGCACACCCTTTGGCTTGTTAAAGCTCTTGTTTTTAGGAAAGTCCCTTTTGAGGTTTGTTTTGTTGTTATTCAGATATTTCTTAAATTTTTTGACAAACAGAGCCTCAAGTTCTACATCATCAAAATCATTATCAGATTAGCCTTAGATGATACGAGAGCAATACCCTTGGATTTCTTGTTAGCACGATGATTTACTTCAAAAGTTTGTAAGTTACCAACTAGTTCCTCAACAGGAAGTTCATTAAGACTCGTATGTTCCTCAATAACAATCACTTTTAACTGAAATCTTTTGAGTAATGACCTAAGAATTTTCTTGACCACTTTTTGGTCTGGAATGGGTTCACCCAAATTGAAACTAGAATTAATAATGTGACCAATTAAGTTTGGCATTGAAATTATCGAAGGTCTTTTTATCTTTCATACGAATAATTTCAAAGGCAGAGGTCAGATTTTGAATTTTAGTCTGCCTAACTATATCAGTGCCTTCATTCACTATTCTCAAGAGATCCCAAGCCTCTTTAGCAGTCGTATAGGTAGAAATTTTGCGATCAACTTTTTGTCCCAGCTCGCTATAGCGAGACCCAGTTCTGTGCGCCAAAACGCTTCAGTCTCGCTATAGCGAGTGATGGACACGCATTTCGCGCTCGGCGCCTACTGAGGTCGGCGGATGTGGGAGTCCATTGGGTGTGACCGTTTCGTGCCCGGGAGGCCAAAAGCGAGCATCAAGATTTTTTTTTGGGTGGATGTGCCAGATTTTCTATTTTACTTGTAATTGCAAGTGGTGATCCGGAGATCGACCTTCACAAGTAAAAAGGAAATCAACTTCTTTCAAGTTTTCATTGCACATATATTTAAGAAAAAAGACATGTTTTTGAAATGCCGTGACAGGCGATTTCATTCGTTTTGCCGTGAAAGGTGATTTTTGGCATTTATAGCCGATTTATAATTCTTATCAATAATGAAAGACAAGAGTTTTGATTTTTATCTTTTTAGAAAAATACAAACTACAATGAAAAGTAAGAAAAGGAGGATCTAACTTCTCAGGAGATTGTGGGGGATTCTTTCAGATTGACGATCGCAAGCCATGTGTGGACTTTGCCATCATCCATGCAGATGAGAACAAAGGATGCTCTTGATTCGCTTGGCTTGGCTATAACATCAGATTTTTAGAGGACAAAGACCAAGAGGATGTCCTATGTCCAATAAAAAGCTAAGTAGATGGGATGAAAAGCCACATCTAGGCCATTGAAAGCAGAAGGAGAAGACAAAGACCTTAGGGGCGGTGCCCCCCAAGGGACTTTTGTCATCTTTTTCTGATCTGATCTCTGGTTTTTTTTGGGTTCGGATGATCTGATCGATTTTTCTTATCTGGATTTCTTTGGAACGCTCTCCTATTTATAGGCCTTTGGTAGCCATTTAGGAGAGTTTATAGGCTTTAATTGTCATAAAACCACAAAATGGAGGAGTTACAAGGTTTAGTTTCTTTATTTTGTAACTCCTGTATCTTGGCTTCTGATTCGCCGATGGAGAATTAAGGACATTTAATCGCCTTTAGTCACCATGATGGGAGGAGTTCCAAGGTTTAATTGTCATGAAACCTTTGGTTTGTAACCCCTTTTGCTTGCTTCTGATTGGGCTGTCCAAAATAATGAGTTAATGACCGCAACAAGTTGTCATAAACGGGTCAATTAACTGCATTAAGTGGTAGCTTGGGCAGTCGAAGAGTCGCGGGCCGTGCCGCGTCTTTTGAGATTTTTCTTGCGACGATCATCGATGGATCTTCATGCTGATCGATATCGGATGATCATGTAACTTCAGACAATGATTGCTAACAACAGGCCGATGCTATCTGTCATGTCGATTTTTCGATCGATCGGACAGAAAGAGCACTTTCTTTGTTTACCGGTTGGTGATCAATGATGATTTGATGCTCTCGAAGATGGACCCGTGATGTTGATGAAGATCGAAGGATTTAGTGCCTCGAAAGTCAAAATTTTGAAAAATTACAGGGGTCGAAAGTCTCGAAATGCGATATGGAGTTGGAAAACGGCCCTTTGGCGGAAATCCGGCGACCATGCACCCAGGGTTGCCGGCGACCATGAGGTTTGGTCCTCTTTGGTCGCCTTTTTTCGGCCGTTTCTTCCGTCTTTTTTCGATTCTTTTTCCTTTCGTATTTTCCTTGACATTTTTGCACATTTGTTGGCCTGATTTCCCTGTAGAAAACTTGATGAGAATCCTTGTATTTTAGAGTGCAAAGTTTTCAATTTTCCGGGAAAGTAGAAGACTTTGTCGTAGAGCTATCGATTTTCCATCAGAAGCCAAAACTGGGTCAAACGATGTCGGAATGACCTGAAATTTGAGGTGAAGCCTCCTGAGCAATAAATAAGACCAACCATAGGCTATTGTTTGAGTTGTACAGCCATGTGGAGTCCTGTCACCAGTAGACTCGATTTTATCGCGAAGAAGATGTCGCGTTTTGATGTGCGATCAACCGATGTCCGATTGACTTCAAATTTGACAGGGAGCCTACTAGAGTCATTTTGAGACGATCCATTAGCTCTAATTTGGAGACCGTGGTCTCAGGGAGCTTTCTCGCCGAGAGGCCTGATTTGACTTTCGAAAGTCAAAGTCTGGTCAAATATTGTTGAAATGACCTGAAACTTGACGTGTAGCCCTTTGTAAGCATCTTGAAGCCGCCCATGTGCTTTATTTGATGAGTGATGACCTCAGTGGTTCTCGCCGCCGAGAGGCTTGATTTAGTTGTTCGAGGGTTGATGTAGGGTCCAACGTTGTCAGTTTGACTTGGAACTTAACGTGGAGCCTTTTGGACGTATTTTGAGACCATCCACAGGCTTTGATCGAAGAGTTGATGTCTTCGACGCTATCGCCACCGAGAGCTTCTATTCAGCTGCTGGAGGAGTGAAATTAGGCCAAATGATTTTGAAATGGCCTGAAACTTCATGTGTACTCATCTCTTGGCTGTCTTGAAGGATCTTGTAGTTTTTGTTTGATTCTGACAAGATTTGATTTTTTGAAAGTAGCATTGCCTATTTATGGTAAGCTGCGGCTTCACATAGCTTTCTTGAGGTTGAAGAGGTAAAGTGACATTTTTTGTGTCAACAGCGAGACTGTCTTTTGAACACAATCTGAAAGTGCTCCGGGTGAATCTTTAAACCTCTTCAAATCCATCTAGAAGTCTTCAAGTCTTGTATCGAGAGTCCAAAAGTTGTCTTCCACTAACAAAGGGTTACTCCACAGTCCTTTTCTAAAAGAAATAGAAATTACAACTCAATCAGGACTTGAGTTTTGTTTGAACTAGAAGAAATAGCCAACTAAGATTCTAACAGTATGCAAACAAAC
The DNA here is from genome assembly GCA_012931725.1 of Litsea cubeba. Classification (NCBI taxonomy): domain Eukaryota; kingdom Viridiplantae; phylum Streptophyta; class Magnoliopsida; order Laurales; family Lauraceae; genus Litsea; species Litsea cubeba. Next base: position 35,327,022 of record CM022948.1, read on the forward strand.
TTAGACTTCCTTCTATGAGTCCCACATGTTAAGAGCCTATTTGTTTTATGTAATTGAATTTCTAAGATCAGGGGCGGAGCCAGAATTTTTCGTTTTGGCGGCAAATAATGGTAGATCGATAATGTTAGTAATGAAAGCTAGTGCTTCTCTTCCCATTAAAAATGATGAGAAGAAAAGAAAATTCGCTAATTCCTATGAAAAGCAAGGTATAGATTGAGTCTAATTAAGAAGAGGGACAATAGACAAAGCAACAAGTTGTATATATATATATATATATATATATATATAAATAGTTGTACGTCAGGAGCTCATAAAAGAGGATTCCTACTAAAGCAATATTTCTCAATTTAAACAAATATTTTTTAATATTTTCCTCGATGGGTTTTCATGCTCGGGAGCATTGGCATGGAACAAAGGAACATTGTTGAAGAGTAAAGTTCACTCATTGTCTCGTTATCTTAGTCATCATTCTTTTTTACAAGTTTCCCTATATAAGCATTTGTAATATGAAAAACTCGCCAAAATTGCTTTTTATTTAAGGAAAACTTACCTCCACCAATTTTTACTATAGGACAACTTTACCCACATACATTTATATAATGACAGTTTTACTTTTCTAATTGAGTCGAACATACCAAACAATTTATTTGTAAATGCGTCTAGTTGAAATAACTCAATTTTAAAGCGATAATATTTATAAAATAGGTTATTACTAACAAATAGGTCATTCTTATAAATAAAAATATAAGCTAGTTATCTATCAAAATGATCATGCAGTTCTATATAAATTCCTCAAACTTTTTACATCCTTGTAGACATGATTCTCCCTATTTTCATGGTCAATGGTAAGTAGAGATCCCCCTTTTTTATGTCAAGAGAAAATAGAAATTGTTGTCAACGTGTTTTTAATAATAATTGTATAAGAGCAATATATATTGTATGGGAAGAATTACCTGCAACAGTTGTATGGCCGATAAATAATACTTATATTAGAGTAGTATACCTTGTACGGGAAGAATTACCTCTCAATGATAAAAGGAAAAATGTGTAATCCATTGTGTTGCAAGTCCAAACATGATATACGATGAAAAACAACATATACATCTGCCTATCATGCATCGGTAGAGATGTCAAACGGGATGGGCCAGGCCTGCATGGCCCGTCGGGGATTTACCCTGGCACGCAGCCGTGCCGTGCCTCCATGCTGGCGGTGCTTGTCTTGCCTCTTTAATTATTATTTTTTTGATTAATTTTTTTTGGGGTGGGGATGTGTCTCGAATTTGGTTTTCCACCAAATGCATAAAAAGGTTGTTAGCAAATTCTTTTTTTTACTGGTACACAAATATACCCTTTACGTAGTTACATGATATAAAAAAGAAAAAAATAATGTATTTTCCCTTGAATCCTATAAATGCCCAGTGTCTGTGTCAAGGCAAAATTTGAATTTTAAGTTCTTGCCCATCGGTTTTCTTTTTAAAATTGGGATCATGGTAATTGTCAATTTTTTCATTGTTCTGTATAAAAATCAAGGTCATATACATTGTCCTTGCATCATACGGACTTCACAATCTCATCATCTACATCAATGTTCATCAAGTGATAATGATGGATAGCAGACAGATATTAGGCGAGAAATTAAATTTGAATACTGAGTTTCTCCTTCAGTTTCCTCTGTATAAATTGGGATTTAGGATGATTAGGATAAAAAGATAAAAAATTTACAAGATGTTTATTGGTACATTACTCAACTGAATTGTGAAAATTTAGATTAGAAAAGAGGAAGTTCCTGCGGGCCGACCGTGGGGCAGGCCAGGCGGGCCGACCGTTGTGGACAGGTCGGCCCATAGCATGCCGTGCCGAAACGTGTCAATCATGCCACATCCCTCAGCCCAGCACGGGTTGTGCCATGCGCCATTGACTAGCGGGCCGTGCCGAAATGAGCCGGCTGGCCCATTTGACATCCTATGCATTGGGAAAGGGTCAAAACATTTACACCTCTTTCAATCAGATCATCTCCGTTCTCTCCCCATCTTTCTACCTGGCATGGCACGCATTGGTAAAGGGTAAGAAACATTTACATCTCTTTCTATCAAATCATCTCTATCCCCCTCTCCTCATCCATCCTTTTGTGATTTTCTACACTTTACACAGTTATTACAAACAGCTGAGAGGGGACAACTACCCCCCTCCCTCCACCACTGCAGGAGATTGTATTCCGATATCGGTCTTAAAAATGCACATTCAGATGCAAATGTTGAAAATGACTATAAAATAACCTCCTCTTCCATGAAAATGAATAATTAAGGGGAAGGGAGGAATGAATACCCAGTTAGCCAATATGCCCTAATAACTTATAACCTAATGAAGTCAAGTTCTCATCTATGTCCCTACCTTATATCCTTAATTCACCCGTCACTTCATATCCTACACCCCTTTACAAAAGGTAAATGAGAGTTGTTAGTGCATGACTCCTCTGCTACTCCTACTATGTTACTTGGCATGGGCCCATCACCATAGTTCGGGCGGTGCATTGCATCTTACCAGGTTTAGTCCAGAATTGTACCAAAAATTATTTGAGTCTAGGTGATAGACGTAATCTGGGCCCAAAATGGAGCAGTATATCATATAGTATTATAGTATTATACCCAACTAATATGTGGTCCGACTCTTTGGGGGCACCTTTGATTGTTCTACCCCTCCAGTAGCAGAGTCAGGAATTTCTTGCGGACAATGATGATCGACAAATAAGACTAGCGGATTTTCGAGTGAAAAGTCTAAACAATTGAAAATATGGCACATTTTCTTATAGTCTTTATAAAGTTTTACTTAAATGGTCTATAGTAAATTTTATAGCACTAAGATAACCATAAAAAAAATATAAATATTTTGTAGAGATCAATCTGATAGTATATTTTATTTGAGTGAAATATCTCATAAAAAGGGGACACTTATTTTATTGGCTACTAAATATTTCAAAGGCCCCAGTGTTACCTATACGTGGTAGACATAGGATAAAAGAAGGGAACATTGAATCATGGAAGAGTTCTACAAGTGGCCCCACCTATGAAGATCTAAATCATTGGAAAGATGGCCTTCCAATGTAGTTTATAATCTTATCAAGTTTCTTGCAATTGACCCATCTTTACATCAATAACTTGTAAAACACTCACATAAAATATTATAAACAATTCAATGATCTCATATAAACCAATTTAAAGTTGGGCCCATATAATTTGTAATGTTTAAATTGTATCTACTGGGCTCTACTCAAGAGATCAGCCCTACAAGACCCAAACTCTGCACCTATTTTCATTTATTTTAATCTTCCTACAAAAAAGCTTCATTGAACTCTATTTGAAAGGCTTATAAAAAAAAAGAAAAAAAACTACTTGAAAGAACCTTGAGACATGAGATCCGCCTACTTTGAGGAGAATAATAGCAAATTTTGCTGAGAGGATATGAAAATTTGTTACATGTGTATCCTTAAAAAAAAAAAAAGAAAAAGAATACCCTGGGAAGTTTGGCAACCCTACTAATATAATCAAGTGAAGTAAAGTTGATTTTGAAGAAAGAATAAAATATAAGTGGGTTATGATGGTATTTCATTTTTAGTTATTTGTTATGGATTCTTTTTTACTTTTTGTATGAGAAAGTGAATTTTTTTTTTTTTTTTTACATTTTAGTGGATAAAGGTGGTTACTTTTTTACTTTTTTTAAAAAGATGGAGGGAGTTTTGAATTAAAGTGCTTTTGATGTGACATCTTATCGGAAAAATTGAGGTTTTACTTGACTTTTACTATGTTCGTAAAGTGCTTATGATTTTTTTTTTCAAACTCACTCTTCTTTGTAAAAGTAAAGTGTTTTGAGGGGCAAAATTATAAAAAATTAAACTTTCATATCTATTATTCCTAAAATTTCTCTTCTTCAACAAAGAGGAGACAAGAATTTAGGAGCGATCCCCCCTCCCTCTGCCATTGTACCCCTCACATGCACTCATGCAAATTAGCAACAACAAAAATTTGATACTTCTTCCAAGCAACACTTTATACTAGCCATCATCTATTCGAAAAACTCAAAAATAAGAAACCCAATGTATGGATTTTGGTTTCCTAGAAATCACTTTTCATATTCATGCATTTTGTGTTGGAAGAGTATTAGGAATTCCATGAAAACAGCCCTTTTGACAACCCATTTCTCATTTGGAAACTTATGTATGACTTCTTTTATATAAAGTCCCACATCGGATATGTTGAAGTGGAAGTAGGCATTTATTAGAGATCCCTTTACTAACCATAGAAGTCGATTAGTAGACTTAGAGCTATAAATCAGAAGGTGAAGGCATTTATTTTGCACAACCACAAAACTAGTGGACTATGGATGAATGGGTTAAATGTATTGGATTGACATGAAACTTGATATATATTCCTCATATATCTAAATTAGATATATATATATAAATTAAATTAACTGATAACCCCCAAAGGCGGACTCTACTAATCAAAATAATGAAGGGGGAATTAATATGTTTTTTTATGCTAAACCTTATAAATTTTCTAAATATTTTTTCTATAAAAGTGCATTTTTTAATCTTTGTTACCATAAATCAAGATTTTGTTATTGAGTGGATTTCATATGAAAGGGGATACTTGTCATGATCTATGAAAACTCTTCCTTGAAAGAAGGCTTCATCAGTCACTTTTGGATATGTGGTAAGTATGATAGATTGCCTAGAAAATGTGGGATACTTGCCCAGTTAGTTGGGAACCCCGCCCCTCTCCCGAATGAGCAGAATTGATTCATTGATCTCTCGGATTTTGTGACTCTTACCTCCCTAAGTGTGAGGGTGTTTTCTTCTTGGCTGTTGTAAGACCCCGTCCCGAGTTAATCAAGATTAACTATAATTAATTGAAACTAAGGCTAATTAACTATGTTTAATTAAGCTAATAATGGTTTATAACCAATTAAACTTGAATTAGCCTAAAAGGGATGATTTAGCCTTAATGAAACGTTAATAAATGAGATTAAATGAATTGAATAGAGTTTTGAACTCAAACAAGGAAATGAGGGACTTTTACGTAAATATGAATTTTTACGTATTTCGTGGAATACGGAAACTCTTGATACCAACACGCGTGTTTCGAGGAGTACATTAACTTTCGTAATAGATTTGAAGTCGTCCGACGAGAAACGGATCAAATGACCCTTCATTTGACTTAAATTGAAGTAAAATAAGAAGTGGAGGGCTAAATGCAAATCTTGAGCTTATATAAGTTAAGAGATGGGTTAATGAGTTCATTCAACTCATTTTCCATCTTCAATAAACCCTAACTCATTTCCCCTTTATCCTTCATCATCTATCTTTCTCATCTTAGGTCTAGAGTAGAGCTTTGAGTATAGTTTTGACAAGCATTTCATTCCCTTCATCATCTTCTTCATCTTCCTCAAGTTCATTTCCATTTGTGAAGTTATAAAGCTTAGATTGAAGAGGTTTTCATCTGAAGATCAAGCTAATCAAATGGGTTTTTGTGGATTAATCTTTAATAGAAAAAAGTATATACAAGTTTGATGATTTATGATGTTTTAAGAGTTGTTAGAACACAAAAGATTGAAAATTCAGACTTTGTTTTAGAATTTTTGAAGCTCTGGAATGAAGTTCTGGGAGCTACCGACAGCTGACCGAACCATCTGGGTTCAGTTCCACAGAGAAATCAGCTTATGGAAAGGTGATCGTGAGCTGACCGCCGGATCCTGGTTAACCGAAATTGAGAATTCGGCTAGCCGAAAGGTGACCGCCGAGCTTACTGAAATTTGGGTCAGAAATTCCATTAGAAAACAAGTGTCTGGAAAGCTGACCGAACTGAGTTCGGTTAGCTGAAGTAGAGACTTTCGGTCGACCGAGAGCCCTTGAAGTATAAAAAATTCTGAGTCTTCTGGGTTATAGACTGTGGTGAGGTCGGTTGACCGAGATGCCGATCGAAAGGTGGCCGAAATGATGATCAGGGATTTTATCAAAAGTTAAGCTTCTGGAAAGCTAACCGTAGAGTAGCCGAAGTTAATTCGGTCAATTTCGGCTAGCCGAGAGATAACCGACAAGGTGACCAGAGTTGAGGGAATTTTCAGATTAAAGTCTGATTTTCCTGTTTTGAAGCCTAATTTATACTGGCTGGCTTTATAAGTGTCTAAACCTTCATAGGTGTATGCTAAGGTTATCCTAATGCACAAATTATATATATAAATTGATGTTCATCAAGAATAACACATGCATTGGATAATGAACGTTTCACTCAATTGGTTAGTTTAGAAGTCTAAATATGATTTAAATTGATTTCCACGTCTAACTTGATATTGTAGTATCCTAAGCTCATTATTGAGCTACACTAACATAATGCACTGAATTAATGGAATTAATGAACAGTTACTAAAGGTAACAATGTAATGAATAATTCTACTGCAGTAGTTGTATTAGAGCGTTCCGGAGCTCCGTGGTGATGCCAGTGATCTCTGATCAAGACACTGGTAAATCCCATCAATTTGATAGGTCATTGATAAGCCATGTAATGAAAAGAATACTCATTGTATAAGTAATGATAACGAATGAATATGAACGAGAATGAATGGTTAGCATTTGTGTATACAAATACCACAAATGCTTCCGTTGGAAGAACTTCTCGAAATGAAATATATAGTTGTCATAAAGTAATTATTATTACTTGACTCTATTGTATAAGACATTGATATTAAATTGTCTAAAATTGTTAAATTGATGAATTGACAGATTCTTGTATATCGATAGCATGAACTATCATAAGCCTGTATATACATTGTTGAACCGTCGTGCTAACGGTGTTATTGATGACATCGCGGGCCCAGTTGCCCATGTCGGTCCTGCAGAGGCTGCGACGCCAGCGGATGAGGCCCATCCGATACCTCCAGGAGGTTTAATTGAATGGATTTGAATCGGAGGGCGAGTAGAATTGTGGAAGTTGTTTTTGAAAGATACTTTTGTGATTCATTTTGAGTTGTAAATAGTTGTCACCTGCATTGTATTTGAATGTGCAGTGGTTGACTTGATAGAATAGTAAATGTATACATTAAACTTTACTTTTGTAAAGGACTTGTATGACTTATAATATTTCATCAATGTATATATTTCACAAATTTTATACATTTGATAGGTTTATGTGATTGATATCCCTTATAGATTTCGTTTTAACTTTATGTTAATTCGGAGATTACGGGAGTAAGTATGAGATCGCGACTCGGGGTTTGTCCGAAGTAATCAGATCTAGGGACCGGGTCGTGACATACTTCTTGTATAGTATCAGAGCAGTTAAGAAAGCTAAGTGAAAACTTTTAAAAGACTTAGCAAACTTAAGAATGAAGTGAGGAACGTTGAGTTTCGTAACAAATCCACTTAGGATTTTTGATTTATTGCTTTCACTAATGTGATTGATATTGATGGAAGTGTTGAGATATATATATCTTACCTTCCGTATTGTTTACAGCATGGCTTCTGGATCTGGATTTGGTAATGATGACTTCGTAGTTGTCACGACACCCCCTCCTATATCTGAGGTTGATGCTAGGTGGCCAAGAGCCATTTATACTAGATCAGTTAGCCCGAAGCAATGAATAGATGGCCAAGAGCCATGAGGCACAGATGGGCATGCAAGCCTAGTTAGCTAAGAGTCAAGAAGCTCAGATGGGTATGCAAGCCTAGATGGCTTCCATGTTAGAAGCTCAAAGCCAGATGCAGGCTCGAATACAGAATCGACCAGTACCACCGGTCCAACCACCACAGCACGTTGAGACACAAGTGGTGGAAGATGTTCCCCAAGAGAGGTGCCACCGAGTTCCAAGGTACTGAAGATGTTATGCAAGCCGACGAATGGCTGGAACAGATCGAGGATGTACTAGATACAATTGTCTGCACTCACAAGCAAAGAGTCTTGCTTACCTCTACTATGCTGAGAGGGTTAGCTAAGACATGGTGGAAGAGTGTCAAGGAGACATTCAAAGTGATGTCGGTAGCTGAGATCTGGGAGACTTTCAAGGATCAATGCTAGAGAAAGTTCGTACTAGAACATGTGAGACAGCAGAAGGAATCAGAGTTTCTTAATCTGAAACAAGGTCAACTGATCGTGTCTGCATATGTTAATACCTTCCTCAAGCTATCTAAGTATGCTACTGACTTAGTAGATACGGAAGCTAAGAAGATTAAGAGACTCATCACTGAATTGAATCCAGAGTACAAGACTATAGTAGTGGCTGGTCAGAAGCCTACTACGTTTGATGATGTTGTTGATATGGCATTTACAGCTGAAGATATCCATAGAGAGAAGACAGTAGTGAACACCAAGAGAAGTGGTGATTCATGGTTCAAAAAGGGAGGACAGTCCAGGGACAAGAAGCAAAAGCAAAGATTCATTCTTAGGAATGAAAGACAAGAGAACATGTCAGTCTATGAGTCTTGTGGTAAAGCTCACAGGACCGAGTTATGCTGGAGAATGACAGGAGCTTACCTAGTTTGTGGTTCTATGGAACACAAAATGGCACAATTTCCTAAGGCTAGGAGAGATGACAGAGCTTCATATCAGCAACCTGCTTGAGGACAAGCAGCACTTCCTGCTCCTCTTCCGAGATTAGCTTTGCCAACTCCTCCTAGGCAACAGCAACAGCAGCCTCAATGTCAAGGCCAGCAGCGTCAATGGCAAAGACAGCAGTAGCCCAACAGGCCACAGATGGCTGGGATGTGCAGTCAACAGGGAACAGGCTGACGTTGCAACCAATTAATTTGAATATACAATTCTTGTAGATTGTAGAACTGCAATTGCTTTGTTTGATCCGCTATGCATTCATTTGTAGCACCTACATTTGTTTGTGATATTCAAAACTAGATAGAACAATTGGCTTGTGATTTTACTGTATCTATTCCCTTAGGAAAGAGAGTAGTTTGTGAATTATATGTTCCCCAGTGTGATGTTAAAATTGAAAAAATGTCCATGCCAGCTGAACCGGTTGTATTAACAACAATGAGTGACTTTGATGTAATATTTGGCATGGATTGGCTTGCGAAGTACAGGGCTTATTTAGACTATTTCCGCGAAATCATCACTTTTAAAGTGGATTAGGCCAATGCCAGTGTACTCTTTGAAGGAGTCCAAAGGAAATATGATATCAGGCTAGTTTCAGCACTTAAGGCTGAACGAATGATGCGTAGTGTTGTGAGGGCTACATCACATTCATTTATGAGAAGAAGCCTGTACGGGAATTGAGAAACATTCCTGTAGTCTGTGAATTTACAGACGTATTTTTCGATGAAGTGCCAGATCTACCTTCAGCAAGGGAAGTGGACTTTACAATTGAACTCGTGCCCAGTACCGCACCGATATCCAAGGCACTGTATCGAATGGCACCATCAGAGTTGTAAGAATTAAAGAAACATATACAGGATTTGCTCGATAAGGGTTTTGTCAGACCTAGTGTCTCACCCTGGGGAGCACCTGAACTGTTCGTGAAGAAGAATGATGGCACCCTTCGAATGTGTATCGATTATAGGCAAATAAATCAAATGAAGATCAAGAACAAGTATCCACCGCCTAAGATCGATGAGTTGTTTAATCAACTCCAGGGTGCAACATACTTTTCCAAGATTGATCTTCGATCTGGATATCATCAGATTCGAGTTAAAGATCAAGATGTACAGAAGATTGCATTAAGGACTCGTTATGGTCATTATGAATTCCTTGTGATGCCTTTTGGTTTAACCAATGCACCTGGAGTGTTTATGGCTTTAATGAACAGAGTATTTGCTTCCTATCTGGATCAGTTTGTCATAATCTTCATTGACGGCATCCTGGTATATTCAAAGACAGAGTTGGAGCATTTACATCATTTGAGAACAGCTTTGCAGATACTGAGGGAGAATCAGTTGTATGCAAACCTCAAGAAATGCGACTTCTGGTTGTAGCAGGTTGCATTTCTGGGTCATGTAATTACCGAAAATGGGTTGGTTGTTGATTCAGCTAAGATTGAAGCGGTAACCAATTGGCAGAGTCTGAAGAATGTACCGAAAATTCGAAGCTTCTTAGGATTGGCAGGCTATTACAGGAGATTTGTCAAGGATTTCTTGAAGATAACAGCTCCGTTAAAGAAACTGACTTGGATGAACATTCCATTTCAATTGAATGATGCATGTGAGTCTAGTTTCTAAACCTTGAAGCAGAAATTGATTTCAGCCCTAATCCTGGCTTTACCTGATGGAAGTAGAGGTGTACAAAATTAACCGTTACCCGACCTGACCCGGTTACTCGACCCGACCCGACCCGTGGGTCAATGGGTGGGTCATGGCAGCAGATTTTCGGTGCTCGACCCGACCCGACTCGACGGTTGTCTGTACCAGGTAACGGGTCTCACGGGTCGGGTTACCGGGTGACAAGAGGGCCTTCTGAATCGTAAAAACTAAAAACCCTTACCAGATACCAGTTACCACTAAAAAGAAAAAACCCTAAAGGCAGCTCACGCCGGTGCCATCTCCCTTATGAGGGCCTTTTTAACTCTCATCTCTCTCCCTCTTCCCAGCTCACTGCCAAGTGCCGCCCCATCTCTCTCTCTCTCTTTTTCCCTTTTCTCTTCTCCACTCCCTCACCTGAGTCACCTCACCTCACTCACTGCCCCATGGCCCCCACCGTCCTAGCGCCATCACCGTCACCGCCGGTTCCACCTGCGCCACTGCCGGCCACCACTGAATCCATCTCATCATTTCTTTCTCTCCCTTTCTCTATTTCTTCCTTTCCTTCGCTCCCTGTTTCTTTCTCCCTTAGTCCCTTCTCTGTTTCTCTTTTTTCTTGTTTCTTTCTCTTACTTTCCTCTCTCTCTCATTCCTCAACGTGAGTAACCCCACCCCCTCCCCTACATCCATTTCAATTTCTCTCTTTCTCTCCACTCACTATCAACGTGAGTTGACTCCCCCACCCACCCACCTCACGGTCCACCGTTTCATTTCACTCTTTCTCTCTCTAATTCTTTCTCTCGTTCTGTCTTTCTTCCTTCTTCTTGTTAATGGACCACCAAGACCCTCCATCCAATCAAGTGGGCCCCATGATCCCATCCACCTCAATTTCAGTCCTCTCTCATTCTCATCTGAACATCTGATCGGCTGCATCGGCAAGAAAGAAATTGGTGCGTCTGAGCTTCTCATCTCATCTGATTGGCGTCGGCTGCACCTGCATCGGCAAGAAAGAAAATTTGGTAAGTGGTATGTAGTTTTTCTTGTAAAATTTTAAATTCCTTTCATTATGTGCCTTCCTTTTGTTATAATTTTTTCACAAAATTCTGTAGATGTCTAAGAAAAAAGTTGCCGCTGTGGAAGAAGTGCCATCAATTGGTGATAGGGGTGTTGGTTCAAGCGATAGTTCTGATTCTATAGAAGAGATTGTAGGGGTAAGGGATGCTCAGGCAAGTCGAAATGAAGGTCTGTCTTCCTCCACTATCAGTAAACCTAGGAGGGGAAAAAATCAATTGTGTGGACTTTCTTCACTGAATTACAGAGGAAAGAAGCGGAAGTAAAACGTGCCAAATGCAACTACTGTCCGGTTACGTACTTGGTTGAAGGTGGTAAACATGGCACATCTAATATGAGACGCCATATGAAAAACTTTAGGAAGAGGTCAGGACAAGAAGGTCCTCTCGACAATTATACTCTCTCTTATGTTGGAGGGAATGAAGATGAAGGGGATGTTTAGAATGAAATGAAGCTCCAAAAATATGATGCAAATTTAATTCGCCAGAAGTTGATGGAATGGATAGTGTGCGATGAGATGTCATTTCGTGTGGTTGAGAGTGCAAAGTTCAAAGATTTGATGAGAACTTGTGAACCGAGATCTCAAGTTCCATCTCGAATCACTATTGCTAGAGATGTGTTCAAGTTGTACTGTGCAGAGAATAATAAATTGAAAGTAACTTTTAAAGGCAATGTTGGCAGAGTAAGTATCACCACCGATACGTGGACCTCTTCCAACAATGTAAATTACATGTGTGTGACAGTGTATTTTATTGATAGAAGTTGGGAGATGCATAAGAGAATCATTAATTTTAGAGTCATTGAAGATCATAGAGGTGAGAGCATTGGGAAGCAACTTGAGCGAGTGTTTAAGGATTGGGGCCTAGAGAAGATAATGTGCATCACTCTTGACAATGCTAGAGGAAATGATGTTGTTGTTGATTGGATAAAAAAATATGGAACTAACCATGTGATGGGTGGTGAACATATTCATGTTAGATGCTTCGCTCATGTATTGAATATTATGGTGAAGTACAGTCTACAAAAGAGTGATCCATCTATTGAAAGGATTATAACTACAATTAAGTATGTGAGATTGTCTCCTAAAAGACACAAAATTTTTTTGGAGTGTGTGGAAGTTGTTGGCATCCAGTGTTCCCAAGGTTTGCGCTGTGATGTTCCAACACGTTGGAATTCTACTTATTTGATGTTGGAGGCGGCTGAAAAGTATGATAAGGCAGTTGATCGTTTATTTGATGATGATGTAGGTCATAGAAGGGCTTTTGAGAGTAGTACTGTTCTCAGTTATCCTGATTTGATGATTGGGAGAAGGCTAGGAAACTAATTCCATTCCTTAAGCCTTTTTTCACTGCTACCTCTCTTTTATCTGGGACTTCATATGTCACCATCAATTAATACTTCGGTCAAGTTTGTAAAATTCGAAATCTATTGAGGAATGCCAACCAAAACCCAAATTTTTTGGTAAATGACATTGCAACTGAAATGATGGTGAAATATGATGAGTACTTTGAAAACTTAAACAAAGTGAACTTGTTTGTGTACGTGTCATTGGTGCTTGATCCTAGGAACAAGTTAGAGGTTGTGAAAAAGTGATTGATGCAAGCTTTTACCGATGATGGGGTTGCTCAAGATTTGTATGGAAAGACTGAAGCCTTATTAAGAAAAATGCTTGAGGAGTATTCTATAGCTTTAGGTGCGCCTTTGGTGACAAGTACATCTTGAGGTAATGCTCCCTGATCTAGCGGCGAAGAGGCTGATTTCTTAGGTCTATTTGACATTGTTTGTGAGGGGTTTGATGATCCAAATTTGGGTGCTGAGTCAGAAATGGAAATGTATTTGGTAGAAGCCCGGCAAAAACCAATAGTAGATTTGGGATGTATTGACTTGGTGGAAAGCTAGTGGAAAGTTAACGATGCAAGATATCCGATTCTCGTTTCGATAGCACGTGATTTATTAGGAATCACAGCTTCAAGTGTTACCTCAGAAAGTGTTTTCACCACTGGAGGTCGTGTGATTACATATCGACGCAATTCTTTCCGACCAACAACTGTTGAAGCTTTACTTTGTACACAAAGTTGGTTGAGTAATGTATCTATTATTGACAGCGAGGAGGTCATTGTTGATGACGATACAGCTGAAGTGATAGAGGCGGTAGCCATTGAGGGTACCGATCTTTCATTTTTTACTAACTACATTCGAATTAATTCAATGTTAGCCTTATTTGGGTTTTTACTTGCTAAATCTAAATTTGATCTCTTTTTTTTTACTCAATGATTGAATTTGAAGGTCCCACGGTCACAACGACAACAACATCATCAAGAGCAAGGGCATTAGGATGACTGTTCTGAAATCATGGCATGTTTTGTTTGTTGGAGCTAATGGCAGGATTTGGGTCATATGCTCTTATTGGTGGATGTGTGTTAGATTTTGCACTTTGGGTGTTGGGGTGGGGGGACTTATTGGATCCAACTTCCAATTCTCTCTATGGGAAGTTACAAGGGAGGGAGGGGGGTCATGGAAATTCATTGTCTAATGTCTCACTCTCACAGTCTCACCTGCTCTTTCTTCTTCTTTGTATTTTTCTTTCCAGGAAACATGCTATTGCTATTGGAGGTGAATTCAGAAAGGACTTGAAGGGTCTTTCATCAAATTGCTACTTAATAGGCTCTTGTAATAGAGCATTTTATGTCTGTTTTGTAGTTGAGCAATTGTCTAATCTTCTTTTTGGTTCTCTATTAGGTGGAATTAGGTCTAGGAGGGGAGAGGAGACCCGAAGGTTGTTATCCTATCAACTCATTCTCCACTCTTATTAGAGGTGAAATGATCATAACAGAGATGTAATGGTTTTTAAGTGCATTCATTTATTTTTGTGATTGAATTTAGAGGTCGTTAATAGTCAAACTAATTGGGTGGGGGTTCAGTAAAATTTAATCCCTTGGATTCCATAGAGATGAAATCTGCTGAGATGAATTGTTTGCAAGGCATGGTATCATAGCTAAATACTAATAGAGGAATGATTAAATGCATGTTTGTGGTATTTAATCGTCTCTCATCAATTAATTTTTTTACTATTTTTTTTACTCGAACCTGACTCGGACCCGCTGACCCGTGACCCGACCAACTCGTGACCCAATAACCCATGACCCAAATTAACCGGGTTTGGGTGGGTTTTCACCCACATAAAATGGTTTCGGGTTGGGTCAGGTTCGACCCGATGAACACCTCTAGATGGAACAGGAGGATTGGAGATTTACTCAGATGCCTCGGGTATTGGATTGGGATGTGTGTTAATGCAGAACGGTAGGGATATTACCTACGGTTCGCGTCAGTTGAAGGAGCATGAGAAGAATTATGCTACCCATGATCTAGAGCTCGTGTCTATTGTATTCGCATTGAAACAGTGGAGGCACTAATTGTACGGTGAGACTTTTAAAGTCCACTGCGATCACAGGAGCCTTCAGTATTTATTCACTCAGAAGGATATCAACCTGAGGCAACGTCGTTGGTTAGAGCTGATCAAGGACTACGACTTTCCATTCACATATGTACCTGGAAAGGATAATGTCGTAGCTAATGCCTTAAGCCTGAAATATGTTGACTTGGCGTCATTGGAACGTGGATGGAATTTAGTTGATGAGTTCAAGGACATGGATGTGTCCATTGAATTAATGGGCGACCTAAGAATGATTGCAGCAATGTCTGAATTCGATCCGCTTCTTATCGAACAGAATAATGATAGACAGTTCGAAGATCTGAAATTTGTAAGGATCAAAGACAACATTGCAGCAAGGCCAGACTTCGTGTTGGTAAAAAGAGTTCTCTATTTCAGAGACAGACTATGTATACCAGCACAAGATGATTTGAAACATGCAGTGTTGTTTGAAGCACATGACACTCAATATTCTATGCATCCTTGAAGCACAAATATGTATAGAAATCTCAAGGATAGGTTTTGGTGGAACAATATGAAGCGAGAAATTGTCAGATATGTAACTTCTTATTTGACTCGTCAGCGTGTGAAGTTTGAACACCGGAAACCACCTGGATTGCTTCATCCACTGCATACTTCTAAGTGGAAGTGGGAGCATCTCACAATGGACTTCGTATCTGGTTTGCCAAGGACGAAGAGACAGCACGATGCCGTATGGGTGATCGTGGATTGTTTTACGAAGTCCGCACACTTCCTTTCAATTAAGAAAGATGTGGGATTCAGTGATATGTCCAGATTATTTGTCAATGAAGTGACTCGATTGCATGGAATGCAGATCTCGATTGTTTCCGATCAAGATAGTCGGTTTGTTTCCGCATTTTGGCAGTCCTTTCAGAATTTAATGGGTACTAGACTATGGTTTAGTACTGCTTATCATCCGCAGACTGACGGATAATCAAAACGGACTATCCAAACTCTGGAAGACTTGCTTCGTGCCAGTGTAGTTGATTTCGGGAGTGATTGGGATGAGCATTTGGCGTTGTGCAAATTCGCGTACAACAACAGCTATCACTTCAGCATTGAAATGACACCATTTGAAGAATTGTATGGTCGCAGATGTAGGACTCCAATGAGCTGGGAAGAGTTGGAACTCGAAGTTTCCACAGTCCTACGATCATTGCTGAAACAGTAGAGAAGGTACAGAGAATACAAGAGCAGTTGAAAATTACTAGATCAAAGTAGAAGAGCTATGCGGATAATCGCCGGTGTGATCTAGAGTTTGCCATTGATGATTTAGTCTTTTTAAAGACTTCTATGATGAAAGGCACTAATCGATTTGGGTAGAAAGGGAAGCGTTCCCTGAGATTCATTGGACCTTTCAAGGTCAAGAGTCAGATTGAAAATGTGACTTATCATCTAGACCTTCCAGCAGAACTCTCCAGTATCCATAATGTATTCCATGTATCGATGCTTCGGAAGTATGTGGCAGATCCTTCACATATCATTCATCACGAAGAGATCCAAGGGTTGCCAAACACCACATATGTTGAGAAGCCAACTCAGATTATTGATACCAAGGAGGCGGTTCTACGTACACAGACAATTAAGTAGGTCAAAGTGCTTTGGGCACATCATGGACCTAGTGAAGCTACTTGGGAGCTCGAAAAGCAAATGTCTCAAAAGTATCCTGAGCTATTTGTACAGGTAATTTTAAATTCGTAAGTTATGATTTCCATTAGTTTATAATGCATTCGGAGGACCAAATGATTCTAAAAGTTTGGAAGAATGTAAGACCCCGTTCCGAGTTAATCAAGATTAACTCTAAATAATTAGAATTACTATGTTTAATCAAGCTAATAATGGTTTATAAATAATTAAACTTGAATTAGCCTAAAAGGAATGATTTAGGCTTAATGAAACGATAATAAATGAGATTAAATGAATTGAATAGAGTTTTGAACTCAAACAAGGAAATGAGGGACTTTTATGTAAATATGAATTTTTACGTATTTCGTTGAATATGGAAACTCTTGATACCAACACGCGTATTTCAAGGAATACATTTACTTTCGTAATAGGTTTAAAGTCGTCCGACGAGAAACGGATCAAATGACCCTTCATTTGACTTAAGTTGAAGTAAAATAAGAAGTGCAGGGCTAAATGCAAATCTTGAGCTTATATAAGTTAAGAGATGGGTTAATGAGTTCATTCAACTCATTTTCTATCTTCAACAAACCCTAACTCATTTCCCTCTGCTCCTTCATCTTCTATCTTTCTCATCTTGGGTCTAGAGTAGAGCTTTGAGTATAGTTTTGACAAGGATTTCATTCACTTCATCATCTTCTTCATCTTCCACAAGTTCATTTCCATTTGTGAAGTTATAAAGCTTGGATTCAAAAGGTTTTCATCTAAAGATCAAGCCCATCAAAGGGATTTTTGTGGATTAATCTTCAATAAAGGCTAGTATATACATGTTTGATGATTTATGATTTTTAAGAGTTGTTAGAACTCAAAAGATTGAAAATCCAGACTTTGCTTTACAATTATTAAAGCTCTGGAATGAAGTTCTGGGAGCGACCGACAGCTGACCGAACCCATCTGGGTTCAGTTTCACAGAGAAATCAGCTTCTGGAAAGGTGACCGTGAGCTGATCGCCGAATTTCGGTTAACCGAAATTGAGAATTCGGCTAGTCGTAAGGTGACTGCCGAGCTGACTGAGATTTTGGTCAGAAATTCCATTAGAAAACAATTGTCTGGAAAGCTGACCAAACTGAGTTCGGTTAGCCGAAGTGGAGACTTCGGTCGATCGAAGGTCGACCGACAAGCTGACCGAGAGCCCTTGAACTATCAGAAATTTTGAGTCTTCTGGGCTAAGACTGCGGTCGACCGGGTGAGTTCGGTTGACCGAGATGCCGACCGAAATGATGATCAAGGATTTTATCAGAAGTTTAGCTTCTGGAAAGGTAACCGTAGAGTAGCCGAAGTTAATTCGGTTAGCCGAAATTGAGATTTCGGCTAGCCGAGAGGTAACCGACAAGGTGACGAAGTTGACGGAATTTTCAGATTAAAGTGTGATTTTCCTGCTTTGAAGCCTAATTTATATAGGCTAGTTTTATAAGTGTCTAAACCTTCCTACGTGTTATCTAAAGTTATCCTAATGCACAAATTATATATATAAAGTGATGTTCATCAAGAATAACACGTGCATTAGATAACGAGCGTTTCACTCAATTGGTTGGTTTAGAACTCTGGATAAGATTTGAATTGATTTCCGCGTCTAATTTGATATTGTAGTTTCCTAAGCTCATCATTGAGCTACACTGACATAATGCACTGAATTAATGGAATTAATGAACAGTTACTAAAGGTAACAATGTAATGAATAATCCTACTGCAGTAGATGTATTGGAGTGTTCCGGAGCTCTGTGGTGATCAGGGGCGGATGAAGGGGGGTGCCAGGGTGGGCTGCAGCCCACCCAAGATTTCAGAAAAAAAAAAAAAACTGGTTTTGGTTTTAAGCACGTGTCCTGCACGGACGCTTTTAAGTGGGTTATAAAAGAAAAAAAAAAGGGGATAGAGGAAGAAAACGTGGGAGAAAAAGAAAGGAAAAAAAAGAAGAGAGGGAAGGAAAGAAGAAGAAGAGAGGGAAGGTCCGGAAGGAAAACCAGGAACGCCCCTGGCTGCTTCTGCTTGGCTGTCATCGCCGTTCGGCCCATTCCGCTCCCGTCGTCAAACCGTCGCCATCGGCCGTCACCGTGCCGCACTGCCGGCTGCCGCTGCAGCCACTTACATTGATCAAACCCCTGTGGCTGTGCCATTTCATCTCCAGTCTCCACTTTCAGGTTCTTCTCTTCTTTCTTTCCTTTTGTTTCTTTTTTTCTTTTCATCTATATTGGTTGTTTTTTGTTGGAAGGAAGGCTAATGGCTATTCTGTAGGTTTTTTTTTTCTTCCCCCAATCCCCCTTAAATCATTTGGATTTTAGGGTTTTTTTTTTTTTGTGATGCTTTGTTTGCTGAATCATGGGAATCTTAGTGCTAACAAACAGTGGAAACTGGAAACATCAAACATCTAATACAATAGCAATCGGTCAGCTCCATCTTTGATCTTTGGCCCAGTGATTGACCAATACATCATCCATGCTTGAGAATTAGATGCATGCAGCATCTCACAGAATGAGCATCCTGCATAAAATGCACCCACTACAGATTGTTTACCAGGCATCAGTGATCAAAGTGGACAGAGCAATTCAATGGACCAAATAACAGAATCGTTGGCCCCACTTGGACGGCATATGATATTGTAGATATCCTGACCCTTGATGCATCAAGTCTGTGTGATCCTTCCTTTGACGCTTCCCATGCAATACATGATACCACCACAACGAAGACTAGAGAGATTTCAGCACAAAAAAATTGAGACAAAGAGGAAAAACCACAGAGATGCCAATGGAGTCATCTTTCGTCTTAGTCCCAATGCTCTTCTTACTATCTGTAGTCTTCAACCATTTGAAAGGATTTTAACCCAATTTTCAGAAAGAATGGGAGATTAGAAAGTATAGGTTGTGAGAGGCAAAAACAGTTGGATCTCAAAAGCTAAAATTCATAAAATTATACCTGACCTTATCCATATCTTGGTGTTTGAATTTAAATACATTTGAATTTGTATTTGAACTTTAACCATTCCCATGAAATCCTGGGAATTCTAGTGTAATTCATTATATGTTCAGTTTCGTTTGGCAATATTAGTCCTAACGATTCTGAATTAGAGTGTCCCAGAAATTGTTCTTTATACAACTTCTTCTTACAATACTTTCGGTGGTTAGGACCATGGAAATGTCTGATTTAGGTTGGAGATTTGATTGATCTTGTGGAGAACTATTGAAGTGTGGTCGATCTCAACATTCATCTTGCTGGTTCTGAACTGGGTATGTTTGGCATGTCCTTCAATTCAGCATCGTTTGCTATTTATATCTGTCTTTTCAAAAAATTTGGACCATCCTAAATAAATTTTAAGAGTAGGACAAGCCCATGCTTTCCTTGTCTAAAAGTCAACAGAATCATTTGTTCCAAATTTCCAATAGACTCAACCAATTCATCAGTTCAAAAAAGAAATATTTGATAGATCAACACATTTTAGAGATGATTTCTGGAGGAACTGTTTATAGTTGTTCTAAATCCAATCTCTCTGTCTCGTCTTGCCAAATCATTAGTTTCTTCTATACAGTGCACATTGTTTATCATTATGGTACTAAAACCAAGTGATTTTCCTTAAATACACAGATACCATGACAGTTGACTTATTGAAGAAGAGGAGCCACACTCTGCTAGTAATTGTAGTACATTTAGTTAAGACACCAATAAAACTATTTGTTTGAATTGAATTTTTTATTCATTAGAAATTTGGGATTTTGTGGATAATGTGATAGCATCTAATGAATTTAAATATGCAATAATAATTATTTTCTCTATGTATTGTATATTGATGATTATTTACTATCTTAGGTTATAATGTCGCATCATCAAGCGCCCAAAAAACCAAGAACTCTTCTATCGTTCTATAAGAGAAAAGATGATAAATCTGAAAGTGGCGAAATTTCCACATCTATTTCTGATATTTCAAAACTTGATGAGGATGAGCGACGTCCTACCAAAGTTCAAGTTGTTGAAATTGAAGGAGTTGAACCTTCTTCTCGAGTCCAAAGAGTCGTAGTTGAACATTCTTCCAAAGCTCAAGAAGTTGCACCTATGGAAGTTGATGTCACTTCTTCATTTGAATGTGATCCGGGTAAACGCATTGCTATATATGAATACCCGCTTAACAAACATGATGAAGTTCGGGTAGCTTATCTTAGAATGGGACCTTGTCAACCTACTCATGAGAAAGAAAAAGATTATCCGGTGACCATATTTGGAAAGCAAGGCCGACGGTTCAACGCTAATTGGTACAAACTATTCCCTTGGCTAGAATATTCACTCCACAAGGATAGAGCATATTGTTTTTATTGCTTTCTCTTTGAAACAAATCCTCCGAAGCATCCGGCATTTACCATTGATGGGTTTCAGAATTGGAAGAAGGTTAACAATGGGAAGAAGTGTCCTTTTTTGAAACATGAAGGTGGTCTTTGTTCTCCACATAGGTCGGCAACAATGTATTGTGAGAATCTAATGAATCCTTCTCGACATATAGATAGTGTTTTCAATACACTTTCTAAAGAAGCAATTGCAAATAATCGGTTGCTTCTCCGGAATGTTATTCAATGTATTCGGATTCTTGCACTACAAGGGTTTCCTTTTAGAGGACATGATGAATCGAAGAAATCAAAGAATTGTGGAAACTTCATTGCAATGTTCGAGTTTTCAAAAATGTTGAACAAGAAAGTTGCCGAAGTAGTTGGTGATTGTTCAGGAAATGCCAAGTATACCTCACATGGTATTCAGAAAACACTTTTGCATATATTTGCCGAAAATGTGAGAAAGAAAATACGCAAAGATGTTGGTGATGCAAAGTTTTGTATCCTTGTGGATGAAGCACAAGATAATTCACATAGAGAACAAATGGCCATTATTCTACGATTTGTGGATCGTGGTGGTTTTGTTAGAGAAAGGTTTTTTGGTATTGTTGGTGTTGAAGACACTTCTGCGTTAACCTTGAAAGAAGAGATTTCCAATGTTCTTGCTCACAAGAATTTGCTTATTGGAAATATGAGAGGCCAGGGTTATGATGGTGCTAGTAATATGCGTGGTCAATGGAATGGATTACAAGCACTATTTCTTAAGGAGTGTCCTTATGCATATTATGTGCATTGTTTTGCGCATCGGCTACAACTTGCATTAGTTGCGGCTTCTAAAGATGTGCCAGACGTTTGGTTATTCTTTTCGAAGTTGGCATCCATTGTTAATCTCCATGTTATGCCTAAGCGGAAGAAAGAGTTGGAGAAAGCTCGAAAAATAGAAATCGATAATTTGTTGGCAAGTGGTGTGCTTGATAGTGGACGGGGTGCTAATCAAGTTCGCACATTGCAGCGAGCTGGAGATACTCGATGGAGCTCTCACTATGAATCTGTTTGTAGCTTGATAGAGATGTATGATGCGACTTGCACGGTTCTTGAAAGCATCATGAAGAATGGGTCTAGTAACACTATGCGTGGAGAAGCTAAGGGTTCTTATGTTGCTATGAGAAATTTTGAGTTTGTCTTTATGTTTCATTTATTGCATAAGACTATGGGAATCACAAATATACTATGTAAAGCTTTGCAAGTAAAGTCACAAGACATTCTAAATGCCATGAGTTTAGTCTCAAGTACGAATGAACTTCTTCAAGAGTTGAGAGAAACAGGTTGGGGTAGCTTCCTTGAGGATGTGATTTCTTTTTGCAGAAAACATGACATTGATATTCCTGATATGAGTTCTCGTCATATGATTGGTACACGCCGTTCTTGCCAACAGAATGATTGTATTACAGTTGAACATCATTATCGCGTTGATATTTTCAATGCTGTAATAGATTTCCAGTTGTTGGAGTTGAAGAGTAGATTCTCTAAGGAGGCAATTGAGCTTCTTTCTCTTAGTTCGGCTTTGGACCCGAAAGATGCTTTTAAGTACTTTCATATTGATGATATTTGCAAGCTCGCTAAGAAGTTTTATTGTGAAGACTTCACGGAGCAAGAGATACATATTTTGAGAAGTCAATTGCAACATTATAAGCTTGATGTGCATCGTCATCCCCGTTTTCAGAAATTGTCTACCATTTCTGAGTTATGTCGAGCTTTAATTGAAACAGAAAAGGCAACTATTTATCATTTGATTGATAGATTGATTCGTCTTGTCTTGACTCTTCCTGTTTCCACGGCGACTGCCGAACGAGCCTTCTCAGCCATGAAACTTATCAAAACACGACTCCGTAACAAGATGGATGACGAGTTTCTCGCGGATTGCATGGTTATTTACATCGAAAGAGAGTTTGCTAATGAAGTTGACATAGAGTTGGTAATAGATGAATTTGATAAGAAGCCACGCAAGTCAAGATTTCATTAGTCTCATGTTTTAGCTTTTGTTTGTCTTTTGTCATACTTGTCAGGATCTATTGTGAAGACATTTTTTTGTTCATTTTGAGTAGTATAATAAAAATGATCACTCTTTTGGTATGATGCTTGTCGAAAATGAATTATGAAGATAGTACATAGATAGTTTTTGGTGGGACATTATTGTTATTTTTTATAGTTTTTGGTGAGACATTGTTGCTATTTTTTTAGTGTAACTTAAGTGCAGCCCCCCCAGATTAGAAGTCCCGGATCCGCCCCTGGTGGTGATGCCAGTGATCTCTGATCAAAACAATGGTAAATCCCGCCCATTTGATAAGTCATTGATAAGCCATGTAATGAAAAGAGTACTCATTGTATAAATAATGATAATGAATGAATATGAACGAGAATGAATGGTTAGTATTTGTGTATACAAATACCACAAATGCTTCCGTTGGAAGAACTTCTCGAAATGAAACATATAGTTGTCATAAAGTAATTATTATTACTTGACTCTATTGTATAAGACATTGATATTGAATTGTCTAAAACTGTTAAATTGACGAATTGACAGATTCTTGTATATCGATAGCATGAACTATCATAAGCCTGTATATACATTGTTGAACCGTCATGTTAACGGTGTTATTGATGACATCGTGGGTCTAGTTGCCCGTACCGGTCATGCAGAGGCCGCGCCACCCGCGGAGGAGGCCCATCCGATACCTCCAGGAGGTTTAATTGAATGGACTTGAATCGGAGGGCGAGTAGAATTTTGGAAGTTGTTTTTGAAAGATACTTTTGTGATTCATTTTGAGTTATGAATCGTCGTCACCTGCATTGTATTTGAATGTGCAGTGGTTGACTTGATAAAATAGTGAATGTGTACATTAAACTTTACTTTTGTAAAGGACTTGTATGTGAAAGTCCGGGATCCTTACCCTATAGGGGGGGGGGATAGGGTTAGCTACTAATTAGTGACCAAATATGACCAATTTTAATTTCTTTAAAATAACTAGTCACTTGTGATGATTAACAAACAAAATGCGGAAGCTAATAAACACAATCACCACATAGCATGCACCATCACACAAAGATTTATAGTGGTTTGGCCTCAATGCCCACATCCACTACCGGCTTGTGATCTTACATCTAGCCGGATTTTCACTATCTATGCTTTTCAATAGGCTAAGCAATAACGTCTACAAATATGCTTTTCTTGGCTAAGCAATAACTTATCAATATGTTTTTCTAGTCTAAGCAATAACCTTTACACTATGCTTTTCTAAGGATAAGAAATAACCATTACACAATACTTTTCTAAGGCTAAGCAATAACCTTTACAAGTAAAAAAATTTACTCTCAAAGTAGTGTCTACACAAACAATAGAAGAGATACAATTTAAACTCAATATAATTGCCTCTAAATTAGGCGGATATGAAAGTGTAAAACAAACTCACACAACACTATATGAAATGCAAAGATGTATGCTCATGATGTGTGTGTGTGAAAACTTCAATCAAGTTTAAAAGGGAAGCTCAATCAATGTATGCTTGAAGCATTTAAAAGTTTAATGCACACAAAGATTTGATTGAAGTGAAATGCTAATCACTTGTATAAATACTTGTTGATGATATGAAAATCAAAAGCTCACAAGTTGTATGAAACTAATTAAGACTAATCAAGTGATGCATGTGTGCAATGTTGTTTTCAAAAACTAACTAGTTTAACAAAGATTCTAAATAGATTGAAAACAATAAAAGAAAGATTTAACTAAGTAAATGAGTCATGCAATAAAAGGAATCAAAGATTTTGGCTAAGCATGATTAATGAAACTTTAAAATAAAACTTAGTTTGAAATCAAGGTGAATAATCCAATCTTACTTAGATCATAGATTGAATGTAAGAAATGGATTCAACACATCATAGTTATCATGCTAAAAATTATTTACCAATAATTTAAGCAATGCATATAACATATGATTAAGAAAACTAAAACTTACTTAGAGATTTAACTTCATAATTCCAAGCTTTAGCTTTACTAATGACCCCTTGGTCTCTCTTAGTTCATCCCCTTTCTTTTGTCTTCAAACACCTTAAACAAGGCTTAGTAGTTCCACTTTGATCAACACTTTTTCTCAAGTATTTATACTCAACAAGTGAGTTCAGGCGTGTCCCCGGTTAACCTGCACTTTACCCGATTGACATGCCCTTCAACGGTCAGAAAAATAACCGTTTGAAAAGGCCCCAACGACTCTTTTCTCGGTCGACCAACAGTGTGTTCGGTCAACCGAGTCCATGGGCTCGGTCGACTAACCACACTGCGGGTCGACCCGGGCCCAGGGACTATTTTCCCCAAAAATGCATGTTTTCAAAGGTTTTTCTTATGGGGTCTTTAGGCCGCTAAATCAAGCTAGGAAACATGAATTAAACCATTCTAAGATATTTAAAAACATGAAACATAAAAAACCTAAAATGATTTGAAAGATTTAAAACTCATAGGCTAGCTTGATTCATAAAACTTCTTTTTTCAAATAAAATGCATCCAATATTTAAAATCAAAACATGCATGAAATATATGATTTGAAAGTTTTAAAAACAAGCATATGTAAATCAAGATTTCAAGTATTTCAAAATCAATGCATGTGTGAAGATTCAAATGATGATTAAAATGATAATGCATCCATCAAATTGCAAAGTACAAAATTCCTAACAGTATGACTTATAATGTTTCATCAATGTTTATATTCCGCAAATTTTATACATTTGACAGGTTTATGTGATTGATATCCCTTGTAGATTTTGTTTTGACTTTATGTTAATTCGGAGATAGGAGTAAGTATGAGATCGCGACTCGGAATTTGTTTGAACTAATCAGATCTCGGGACCGGATCGTGACAATTGTGCTATTTTTTTCTCCGCGCTCGTGTGAGTGCATTCCCCATGTATGCGTGTGTTCTCATGTACCCAGTCCCCTTGGCTGGAGTAACCCAAACAAGAAAAAAAGAAGAGGATGGGTTGGCTAAAGACTTCCATAGCAGGTCCAACTTACGATTTGAAAAATGTCCCTTTAATCAATGGGTCTCCTTCTCACCCCAAATCCTACTCATGCATCATAATTCAGACTCAAGCATGTTTCATACATGTGCTACTTAGATTTTAGAATGGATGTCTTTCGTTGGTTCTCTCATTGTGATCTGCCATTTATATTCTCTCATGCTCCATCTGGCAATGATAGGAGTGTTGTCATTCTCTAACCCAATTTGCATGAGGATTTCAGCAGATAGAAATTGCTTTTTGTTGTCATTTTTTTTTAAATCTTCCTTTTCTTTTCAGTGGTTGGGGTGCACTATTGTTTGATACTGTTTATGTAGATACTAGCCAGGTTGTCTTTTAATTCATTTTCTGAGCTCTCTGGCTAATTACTAGTCTTTTTATTTGTAGTTTGCCCTTTGGAATTCAAAGTTCCTTCTTCGGTAATTAAAGCATGTGGTAGTTTAGCATCTCCAAATACTTCTTGTTGCGTGTCATTGAATGCTTATATTGTGAAGATACAGAAGCAGATGTTAATTACAAATTGGCAAGTCATAAACTTGTTTCGGTCCATGTGACAAAAGAGTGTTGTCATGACGAATGTCTATGAGCTTTGTGACGTTTACTTAAAAAGACTTCAGTCTTCAGGGTAAGTTATGTCATTTAAACATTCAATAGACCAATTGCATTGGTGGGTCCCATTCTTCACCAGTCAATGAAACATCTCCGTCGTAACCCACTCTGCGACCACCATTGCTTTGGTTGGCCCCATCATGGGACTGAGCATTCTTGAAGCTGTTTCATAGAATTTTTACCTCTTAATGTAGATGCCCCCCGTCAGCATAGCCAATGCCATGCATGTCGATCTTTGCCTTTTGACAACACAAGATGTCATTAAGTTTTTTAGACCCTGTATTCATATTGTTTAGTGAAGCATTGGTTGTATCCAACTCAGAAGAAACTATCTTGAGTCTTCCTTATAACTCAGTATTTTCGGCTTTTAAGGTCTTCATATCGTGATCAAGAAAATTACACTTTTGTGATTGTGCAGTCAATTTGTCAGCCAACCTATTATTTTCATCCTCCAATTTTTGTACTTTTGCAAGTGCTTCTGCAAGTTCAGCTTTCAAGGAGGAATTCTGCTTTTCAGACTCTTTCCAATTTTTGGCCACTTTTTCATTCATCTTCATGGTCTTCGCAAACAATGTTTGATATTCAACTTGCAAGTCATGTTTTGTTTCTAACTCACTATCACCATGAACAATCCCCTCATCAGAAGAAACTTGTGGAGTAACAGAACCAGAAGTTGCCATGAATGCAATGAGTTTTTCTTTACTAGTGTCAGGCTTCTCAGATTTAGATCTTTTCAAATTAAAGGCCTTTTTTTTTCTATTACCACAATCACTAGCAATGTGTCCATAGCCTTGACACTCATAAAATTAAATCCATTTAGAAGATCTCTTATTCGCAACAGATTTCAGGATTTTGGTTGAAGTGTCTCTGTGGTAGATTTCCATTCTAACAATATTTAGATCAACACAATAAAATAGTGCAACCCACTCTAATACCAGTTGAAGGTTTTTTAGGACCCACTAGAATGGATGCTAGTCTAATTAATCAAATTAATGCACAGCAGAAATAACCAATCAGACAATATAGAACTAGTTATCTGCCAATCACACACCACAAGAAGGCAGACACAATATTTAGCGTGGAAACCCTATCCAGGGAGAAAAACCACGAACCAGAAATCAAAAGCTCACGAACAGTTTACAATATATACTCCCAAGCTCCTTTACCTCAGTCTATACCTCGACCTAAGGACTGTAGTTCTTCTTGTACAGAATCCACTCACACAACTTCCATCGTGCACCGTTCTCCTTACTTGATCTCTTCACATCTTGTCAGTCAAGATGAACTATCTTCTATAAGAAAGCAGAAGCAACAATGACCTTCTAGAGCAGCCCTTTAGAATGATCCCTCAATGGCTCTAGAGAATAATCTCTCTCTAAGATATCTTTGACTCAAATTAGTAAGAGTGGTGGTATCTTTGGGTTGAGAGAATCACCCAATTTATAGCCCCAAGTTCCTGCATAAGACTCATAATCATAATCCACTCAGATTATTAAGTCTTCTCAAACTCTAAGATAGAGTCCAGAACCAACAGGGCTCTCAGCGTCATTCTCGATATAGCGAGACACTTCTCTGCCTCTGCCTCGGGTGACTTTTCTATCATGTTCTGTACTATCAAGTTTTTTTACCCTTACATATGGGCTACCCCTTGCTGCTCTGTTGACATTAAATTTCAGAAAACCAAGAGTTCCAAGCTTCCATCTAATCTTCCTGCTCTCTATGTTTTCTCCCCATCCCATTTTAGTGCTCCATCTTTTAAGCTATAACTGCACGACAAGTCGAGGCAGCGGAAGGAATGGCATTTTCTAAATCGAAAATCCTCACCAATCAATGCCTTTAAGTGAGATGTCCGTAACCACAATGTTTCTTATTTGGATGTGCCCGTCAACTTTTGTTGTTTCTAACCGTGCAATCTGATTCTAACAATTGTTGTTTATCATGTGAGTCAATTCATGTTGCAAAATACCTGAGCATTGAATTGCTTAGTTTACATTTTGGAATTCTTTTCTTTGGAAATAATCAGGATGCATTCCAAAATCTCAACTCTTTGGGCTTGTTTGTGTAGCCCATTTCCATGGAAAAGGGGGCAATTTTCTGCAGAAAACCAACTTTTTATATGTTTGGTGCAATTTTTTTCCATGGAAACACTTTATTGCCAACTCAGCTTTTTCCTTCCTCACTGTGGAAATGGACTTCCTATGGGGGGGGGGGGGGGGGGTATGGGAAGTCTGTTTCCTCAGAAAACTTACCCCCCCTTTATAAACTCCTTTTCCTACCCATTTTCCATCCAAAAACCCTAGCCCCTAGTTCTGGACTCCTTCTCATCGACGAGCAACAAGAGCTCTTGGACGGCAGCCATCACCCCTGCAGGTAAATCCCCTCTCTCCCTTTGTCTCTCTTCTTTGTTTTATGCTTGCAACCATGCCCCAACCTCTCTCTCTCTCTCTATTCTCCTTCCAGTCTCCTTCCAGTCTAACCTATTTGTCCCCTGCTGCCAGCCAACCTATCTATCTCCCCTACTGCCACCCACCTTGCCTGGGCACCTATTTCTTCCCCTTCTCTCTTCACCACCCCGTCCTAGCAACAAAACCCACCTATTTTTTTCTCTTTCTTCTCCCTCTCTCCATCTCTCCCTCTCTCCATCTCGCCCTGCCTCCTTTAGGTTCGACCTCCCACATAGGATTTGTAAATAATTTTTTTTTTTATTTTGGGTACTGTGACAATGGATTGAACTAATTGTAGGTACTGGGTTCATCCAGGATCCATGTCTGAATATTGAAATGATTTATGGCTATAGAATCAAAATGGTTACACGATGCTTATTTACCATCAATCTTTCGAAGAGTACTTCATATATATTAATTAGTATTCTCACATCTGCTCTTCTTCTAGACAAGGTTTTGGATGAATTTAATTTCCGTATGTTCTATATATCTAATTTTGGACTCATCATAGCATTTTTTATTAAAAGTTAATAGTATCTGTGAATTGATTTTTTGGCCATTTTGTTTGTCATGTGCCTTTTGAAACAGTTGTCAATTTCTTGTTCCATTCTAGGATGGACAGAACTTCATTCTGAAATGGATTTAGAAAGAGTAGCATATATAAAAGCTCAGCCCATTTTTTCTAGCCTATTCCTGTTGGTTCTAAGCTAATCCAGTAGGCTATTGATTTTCTTAACTTATGCTTTTTTTGTTTACACTCATTTTATGTCTGATATTAGGATATGTTCATTTGTGCTTTTGTTGATCATATCATATATGTATGTGCTATGTGTTTGCTAGTTGATGATTTCATATAATTATCATTTTAAGAAGCTAGCATTTGAATTATTGCAACACTATTTTTGTGATGGTTATTGTATCTGTGATTTGATTTTTATTAGTGTTGTACTGTTGTTTACTCTCAATGTACTTGCATGTGAATGGTTATATAATATTTGTTGCAATTTATTTAGCATCATACCCATTTCTTAGGAGCTTCACGAATTTTTTTGTAACCCATGATTTTTCAGATTTGAAATACTATATATGTATATATTCACATCCTCACTAAAATTTGTAGGAATGGGGTCGCAAAATACAAATGATAATTTTGCTCCCCTTCCAAAAAATTTGAAATGGATGCCAATGCAAGATGACACGCTCATCCAACTTATGGTTGAGCAATGTAAAGAGGGGCGCGGCATAAAAGAAGGTTTCACCTGTGAAGGGTGGAATTTATTGACAAAGGAAATGAAGACTGCTCATGGTGCCTTCTTTAGTAAGGATAAACTGAAAAATAGGTTTAAAACATTGAAGAAGACTTATGGGGATCTAAAAGCAATGCTAGACCTTAGTGGATTTGGATGGGATGATACGAGGAAAATGGTGACTGCTGAACCGGACGTTTGGAAAGAATATGTGGCGGTGAGTCAGTTCATACGTCAATTTTTTTTTTATAGTTCCTATTAATGTGGTAAATGAAAATTTGTTACAAGTATGAACTATTTTGACTCACTTGTAGGCACATCCTAAGGCAGCTCTTTATAAGAACAAGACCTTCCCAGACTGGGTTTCTTTGGCCATTATCTTTGGTGACAGCGTTGCAGATGGAAGAGATGGTTTTGCTAGCAACGATCCAGAACCTATAGAAACCCAAGCTGAATAAGAGACGCAAGCTGATGATATGGATAATGTGTTTGAAGATAATGCAGATGAGGATATTGACATGTCCATAGGCACCAATAGGAGGCAACGCCAGCTGAGTACTACAACGACTTCTCGCCATTTAGCGAGAAACCGACCAAATATGGGTCAAGCTTTGATTACTGCAGTGGAAACTATAGCATCTGCAATGTCTGATTATGCAAACAAAAGAGCCAAAGAGCGTCCAGACATGGACAAATGCATTGATTCTCTTCGTGCTCTGCGACTTCCAAATGTTATATATTTTAAAGCACTTAACGTAATAGAAATTGAAAGGAAGGCAGAATTCTTTTTGGCGTTGCCTCCTGGTGATCGTGAGCCATGGATACTGAGTCAACTTGGAATAGAGTTCGACTTGGACTAGAGTGATGATGGGAAAGGTGGCATTATGAAGATTTTGGAACGTGGAAACTTTTTGGCCATGTAATAAAAACACTAGTTGTGAATACATGGTGCTTTTGGGAGAAAATCCACATCGCCTCTGATTTAATGGGCCCATTGAATGGTAGATTTTGTTGAATGTAGTACAGAAAATATCAGATTTTGTTCATCATTTGGTGAATGTGATCATGATAATACATGGTCAAGTTGTAGAGAGATGAAACTGTGGAGACCTCAGGAGATCTATTTGAATGCCCTTATATAGAATGCTAGGCATCAATCCCGTGTCTTTGTCTTACTAGTGATAGATCAGCCAAGTGTGCATTGCGAGATATAAAGAGTCCGCTAATTGCACAGATGGGTTGTCATATGTGATTCGTGCAATATTTTATCAAGTGTTAGGAGCTTATGCATCGGACAAGGTGTCCCAAAAATGCTCCGGAATCCGAAGATCAAATCTGAGGTGTGGCTTGCATTTGGGCAGTACACACCTCTCCATATGAAGGCATATGCACCAGCTGAAGTGTGCCTTTCAGTCACTCACCATATTAGGTACCTACATCCCCTATAATATATCTTGTCTATGAGAAAAAAGGAGGGACAATTTGTAGTTTTAAGGAATAATGATTTTAAAGTTATTTATTTATTTAAGACTTGTCATTTGTGTTAACTTAAGCCGACCCTTTTAACTAATTAAAAGGCTTAAAACAGCTAAATTGCCATTGCCTTTATATTGATATATTCCATATTTTATTTATTTAAAATTGCATGCCTGTGCCTCTAGCTATGCTTGGGGCCATACATTGGTCTAGTGATTCTAAACATTTCATAGACGCAATGTCGGAAAGTGACATACTGGTGTATTACATCTAAAATTGATTACCAATTGCCCTTTTTTTCCTTTCAAATGGTTGACTGTCCTTCCAGCAATATGTGTTGTCACGTCCTCGAAGGTGACACCGGGGTTATACGTGAGATTAGGGCCAATTAAAATTTTTTTCAACATTAATTAAATGTAACTTGGCCCTAGTCATGTCCCATCTGGATCGAAGACCGCTTTGAGGTATAAACATTTCCTCAAACTCGAATAATTATTAGAAGAAATTTCATAAATACAAATGGTATCTAAAGATGTATGGTTAAGAGAGCAAATACTAAAATATAATAACTAAAGTTCAAGTTTGAAACAGGTAAACAAAAGTATTATTTACAACAATATGCCACACTAAAACTGGGCATAATCAAAAGAATAAGATCCAAAAGATAAAACTAATCAAGATATGTCGTGAAGGCTCTTGATACAAGGTTGATACGGCTATACAATGCCGTCCGTACTGTGATCTAGGAGGTCATCAGACTGATCTGTCTAAATCGTCTTCGTCGTCTCCTCCTCATGGTAGAAAGGCTCGGTACCTATGCATCAAGAATAGTAACATTAGACACGAAGGTCGGCAAGAAGATAGATATATAAATCAACAAAGATATTCAGTACTAAAGAGAATAAACGATAGACAAGATCATAAGAATGCAAAGCATCGGAATCAAGAACAAGCTAACATAAACATCTATCAAATAGGTGGTCCACATATACTAATCACCTCACTGCCCTCCCAACTCGAACCGATTTGTGGTAGAGAAAAATGCACGGGATAACGGCCCGGACAAAATTGCATGGGATAATAGCCCGACTAGAATTGCATGGGTAACCCGACCAAAGTAAACAAAGTGGATGCATGGGGAACAAACAAACTATCTTCAAACCTCCAATAATCAAAAGCTTCCAATGGTGTACATCCATCACAAACATCATGATCTGCAATCGCTTTATAGTAACAATCCTATCACAGTGGTGCCCCAACTGTGTTCAACGGTACATCGCTGAGTGGTGCCTGACACAAGAGTCATATTAGTGAAGGACTAGGCTTTCTTGCTTGAACAAGTATAGTAAGAGATACTACTTCCATTTGTCAAATCAAATCAAGCAAACAAACTTCTTCAAGATATCCAAACCCTAAGCAGTCCTCTTCAAGTCATTACAATCAAAGCCACCTAGCCACAACACTTCCATCAAATATCAAAACAAATGAAACATCAAAAGGGATCCTCAGTCCATCATCTAAGTTCACCATGTGATCTCAACCAAAGTAAAGTAAACAAAGCTAATGAACATGTTCATTACATGTAGACAAGTACCAGACGGTACAATTCAAAATCAAAAGTGATAGACAATCCAAACCTAAGTCTAGTGTTAAACCCGAAGCATCGTACAACCTACTCAGTCAACGAAAGGAATTAGGGCCCGCAATACCAGGACAAACGATCTTCGTGCATAAATTTAAGGGGGTATCCCTTTGTCCTGTACCGTTCAAGATTGAGTTAGGTTAAGTCCCGATACATCCGAAATAACCGTGAAGAACATCGACTCAAAACATCCTCACATATAGTTAAATGAGTCCAAAAAGGTAACCAAAGATCCACCCAAGTCCAACAAAAAGAAGGTTAAAAGACCCCTTTCAAAAAGGGATCCTCAATTGGCCCGGTTGACCTAGCCCTTGGCCGGTCGACCCCACGTATACAGGCAGCCCGGTCGACCTAGTCAAGGCCCGGTCGTCCGGCAATTGTAACATAAAATGGGGAATAGTATTTTCGTCAGGTGCAGAGCACCTGACATAGTGTATCCGGTCGACCGTGCCTCATTGGCCAGTTGACCGTGTGCACTGCGGTTATAGATCGAACCAAGGTTTTGTAACTGCAATGAACAAGGGTCACTTCCCTTCCCTCTTTCCTGAACCTGATGAGAGACCAAAACAATGATGAAAGCAAACCATTCTAATCCCATCAATCTATCTAGTCCGGTCATTAACATCCAAATCCATTAAGCTAACAAGCCTAATTATCATAATTTCAATCCTCTAAAGCATCAATTGAGCAATTAACATATAAACCATCATTTTTCCATACAAATCAAGAGAAACAAGCATATCAAGGATAAACATATTTATCTACTTGCCTTGATGAAGAGCTTGACCAAAAATCAAAGAGAGAATTTGGGGAAAAGTCAACTCAAAGCTCAAACTTGTGTAAATGGCTCTCAATCCCAAAACAATATACAAAATGGATGCAAATGGGTTGGGTGAGCTCCTCTATTTCATTTCTAATAAAAAAGAAGGAGATTCACTGAGTTTACAAGCTTTAGGAGCTTACCTTAGAGTGGGTTGTGAATGAAAAGCTTAGAAAAGAGAAGGGTTGTGATCTTGGGAGCTTGAGGAAGAGATGGGAAGCTTCACCGGCGATGTCGTAGCTCCAGTGGCCGTCGATAGTGAGGACGCAGTGAAGGGCTGAGTTTAGAGAAGGCACAATGAAAGGAGAGAAAGAGATGGGATAAGAGAGGAATGAGAGAGCTTATATTAAGTTAGGTTATGGGTTAATTTCAGTTTAGTCCTCGGTTCACTAATGATGATCTTTGGGCCTCTTCGACGCATTGAATCGAAACGCGACTGAAGACTAATGTTCGTGAAATGCCAAGGCCTACCCGATGCATCCAAACTCACAAAAACTCATAATCTCACATAAACTCCTGAAAACTTCTCGAAATTGCAAACCACCCCCCTACTGTACCCAAACGTGCTTCGAATCACGCAAGTTTTCATATGCATGATCCAAACGGCAAATCCGACTCGCTAAAGCTCTAAACACACTTACTAACTAATCAACCAATTAAATGTAGTTAATAGGAGAATGAGGGTCGGGATGTTACATGTGCTGGGAGATTAAGGGTCGGCATGTTAAATGTGCTCTGATTGGTCGGCATCCACCATGGAAGACATGGGAAACACAGCAACTTAACTTGATTCTTATACTATGTTTGCACGGCATGTTTTCAAATGTTGAGCTAGTGTGCCTTTTCCACCCACGGGACTCCCACACATGAAGGGTGTGAGATTTTTTATTCAGGCTGTCCACAAAAGTGGGATCTCTGAATTATAAAGGTGTGCCATGCAGGAGCCTTGTAGGTGAAAATTATACTTGATTTTGTATTAATGTCAGGATGCACGAGGAAGTCAGTGCCAAGGATGAAAATAGCGGTGCTACGCCTGCCGCCAAACCGCTACGAAGCGGGCGATACGTAGCAGCGTAGCGGTGCGATTTAAAAAAATTAGCCAAAAAATCTGAAAAAATTCCAGAAATCCAGAAAATTATAAAATGAAAGAATTTGTGGTTTTTTTGCAAAAGTAAGTAAGAAAATGGGGCGTAGCGGTGCCCTTAATATATGAAGTCCTGTATCGCTGTATAAATAGAAAATAATAGTAATGATTGATTTTTTCACATGTATTCATGTTTCTTAGTCATACTAACTTAGAAAGTAATGGAAAGCTCATAAAAAAAACATGAAGTAAAGGCATAAGACTTAAGAGTTAGGTCGTTACTCATTAATGAACATTGAACAATTAAATATCAATACTTCAACATTCAAGGTTCAAATTCAATCAAGTGAATGAACTATGAAGTGATCAACAATCAACATTCAACACCTAATTTAGACATGACAGAGTAGAGAGTTAGTGAAGGAAATGAGGAATACCTTAGTCACCAGCACAATGGGGGTTCTTTATAAAATAATTTAATTAAGACCGGTTTGAAATCTAGTAGTAATAAGTAACTATATCTTTACTACTATACAATTTCAAACATAATTAAACAGGTTTAATATCTTATCTAGTAAGTTCTGATAATAATAGACATCTAAGCACAAAAACGGAAAGACAACCAGCAAAAGAGTCCTAACTATCATGATCAAGTAGGATCCTTTCGTCTTTTTGATTGACACTTCTCTAAAACACGCGCTTAACGGTGGGGTCCGGGGGTACCCCGCTACACATATGTAGCGGTCGTAGCGGTGCGATACCCGCTATTTTCTAAATAGCGTGGCGGTAGCATAGCAGCCGATATTTTTATCCATGGTCAGTGCCTACTCCAATACTTGCAATCTACTGTTAAATTCCGTCAGTTGTTTAGTAATGCTAAATCTCATTTCTTAAATGATTCAAAAGTTGGAGAAAATGTGATCTGTTTAAAGCTAATGTGTAGCATTTGCTTGGTACCATGCAGGCGATCAAGTTGGTTCTGTCAGATTTCATGTGCTCATGTTTTTTGTTTTGGCTTTCATTATACTGTTTTGAAATGTTCGCCAGCATTTTAGAAAGTCCGGCAGTGCAGAAATCTGTAGAGGCCAGGAGATATTTTCCTCGGCTTGATTACATGTAAATTGAAAATACATTTTTCATCTATAACAGCTTCTTAATTTAGGCCTTTTTTTTATTCTTATTTTTATGATTCATTTGCTTTTCTTGAATAGACTGGGATCATGTGTTGGTGTTCAGTCTTGGAAAATTGCAGAAAAATTCCTGTCCATCTTTTGGAGTTGCAGTCGAGCAGATGGTCCCCGAGGGAGGATCTAAAAGCCTCACGTCATCCTTATGATTTGATCAGCAGCCTTCTCCGGTGAGTGAAAGATACGGTTTTTAAAAATCCGCCCGTGTTGATATGAGTCACAGTCCAATGGGGAAATAGAAAATCTAGATTCATATGACATCCATTTCTATTTTTAATCTTTTCTCTAATTATCTCTTACTATTTTTTTTTTTTTTTTGGCTTTTTAAGGCTCCAGGGTGTGTCTCAGAGATGGAATTAAGGAGTCCAGATTACTATTTTGTGTGCGCGCACGCATGTATGGTTATCTTGGTTTGTTTTCATGAGTCTATCTATGATGGATGCATGCTTGATGTATTCTTTTAGGTCTTCTACAGTGGAACCCTATGAATAGGTGGGATTATGCTTTTAGATGATGATGATAACCTAAGCTGGAGTGCATGACATGGGCTGTTCTAAATCTGGCTCATTGGCCCATGGATGGCTAAGTGTTTTCGTGGCCCAATAATAAGTTTATTCCACGCACTCTCATTGTCTCACATAATATCCATATCTCTAGCCAGCTGAGCAACAACCGAGAACAATAATAAATTTCATTTAGCACTTGGATGGTGTAGCATCTTATTATGGGGCTTTGTTCCTCTTCCTGCATTTCCATATAAATTACTACATGCATGAAAGTAGGGCAAGCAGGGCACATTTATCCAAACACCTTATACTTATGTTTATTTTTAAAATCTAGTGCAATTCCATGGAAATATGGTGGCCAATTACAAGTTGATGAGATATTTGAAAGCTTTTTCCTTGTAGAATTTGATTAGAAAGTCTTAAGAGGCTTAAGAGTGATGAAATGGGGTTAAGATGATGACAATGACAATGAGGCCCTTTTCCTTATTATCCTTAAAGTCCTACAACACATTTTGCCAATTATACCTTCTGCTTGTTGGTGCAATGGCAGGAGTCAGAAAAGATGGAATTGTGTGTTTTTCTTAGTTCTGAGACATAAATCCGAATCTTGAGTTATAAAAGGAGTAAGAGTGATTAGGGCCACTCTCATGCTCATAAGCTTAAAAGCGCCAAGCCAAGGCCCTTGTGCTGCATTGCATTGTGCAAGCCATTGGTTAGGATCCATGCCAACTAAACTATCAGGGGGCACATTTGTGCAAGTCCACGAACTTCTGTTTTATGTGGATTTTTGCCCTTACTTTACCCCCTTGGAATCATTTTTCTGTGGAATTGGAGAAAATTGCACCAGCTTTGATACTTTTCCTCAAAAAGATATAACATCAAATGATGGAAAAACTTTTCTACAGAAAAGTTATTACACAAATGTGTACTTATAGTTAGCCTCAAATCTTGAACCCATCCCACAAAAAAGAGAGAGAAGGAAAAAGTCTCAATAGAATCCCATTCTCTCTATGGCAGTAGACGCAGGAAATGTATTACAAGTTCCCTGTTCCATCTTTCATGGTCCATACCTGTACTAGTTATTGTCATTGACCGACAGAGCAATCTAGTAGGACCCCCAGTGAGCTTGTTGGGGGAGAGAATGCCTTTCCAGTTTCTTGCCATTGGATTGAAGTAAAAAAATGATGCCTTATAAAATCATACATAGAACTTTAGGGTCATAGATCTAGGGATTACGATGATCTAATAAGGATGATATTATGCACATCCTTAGGTCCCATTGGAAACTTTCCATTTCTCACCTTATCATGTAGGCGTGCACAAAAGATCCGCCGATCCATAAAACCGATCCATCCGATCCGTGTATTTTTAACTGAACCAAAGGTAAACAAAATGGTGATGATTGAAAATCTTATAATCCGTTAAGCAATGGATCGGTGACGGATTTCACTCTCAATCCGCGGATTCAATCCAATTCGATCCGTTGATTTTAAATATAAATAAAAAAAATACTTAAGGGGTCTAAATATAAGTCAAGAGGTATAAATATAAAAGAAGAAAAAACTTCCGGGGTCAAAATGTAATTCACTTTTATATATAAGTATAATAAATGAAATCTTAGACCAAATTTCACCCTAGCCTTGAGAGCATGCTCTTCAAATTTTCTTTAACATTAGATTGAACGGATTAAACTGATCTAATCCGGTCCCCCACGGATCGAATTGGTTTTTAATAGCCATGGATTGATGACGGATTCTAAATCCATCAATTTGTAGGTAACGGATTGGTGATAGATATGGCATAATCCGTACCAATCCGACCCGTGTACACCCCTATTCCCATGACTGGCTCGAACCTGGTGGACCTCATAAAAGAGTTTGCGTTGCACTGTGTGTAGGCGGTACTTGTGAGAATAAAATCCACATATACACTTGTAAATGTATTATAACTATTAGGTTAGGTTTGTCAACTAAATCCTCAGGGATTCCTCACTGTTTCTCTTCGAGGATTAAAAAATCCATGTTTAACAAATTTTAATCCTTAGATATTTAAGCCAGTGGAAATCCTCATTCTGTAGATTCATTCTGAAGATTTTCAAGTCCAACCCCCCTCATAAGATTCAGATAATTCTCATTTTTGCAGATTTATGCACTAATACCAATTTTTCTTAGCTATATGCCTTGGTAGTCAGTATGCACCGATATTGATGTAAAATCTTTAATGAGGGATTCTCAAATTTATTGCAGCAAGTTCCGCTCCTATTACCAAATGTTTTTGTATTTCAAGTGAGCTCCATTTGTTATATTGAAGAAAGGTAAATAAGCTGACCTCGAGCTTCAAATACTCAATCCATTGTCGAGCTCGAGCTTGAATGTTTTATGCTCTTAGACCGTACACTTACCTAAAATTTGATTTTAATCCTTGATTCTGATCATTGATTCAAAAACATGCAAGATGATTTTTTTTGCAAATTGTTCTACCCATATAATTTGGAAGTCCCACATGAAATGGTTCCGACCAGTTGTGTTCATGAGCTCGATTAGCCCACCTGAGCCGGGCCCACATTAGGCTAGATCCGGGCACTATTTTGAGGCCTGGAAAAAAGGATGTCTGATTGATGCCCTTGTCAATCAAAACCTTGTTCAGCCAAAATTTTATGTATAGTTTAAACTTACAATTGATTTCTCTCACGGTAATAGAAAAATATTATAGCAAATGAAAATTAAGATCCATTGGTCAAAGAGTACTCCACTCAAATGAGTACAATTTTCTTGCAAATTTAAGATCCTATCAGCATCTGCCACTCAGTGAGGACCTTCCTATCAGCATCTCCATAACTCTGTCCATATATAGATGTCCCAAACAACCAACTCCTTGATAACAGATTCCATGTAATTGAGAATGCATATCTTCTCAAAAAATCCAAGTGATTTCTTCATGTTCTATTAGGAAACACATGTTCTGTTAGGAAAATTTCCCCTGCAGTTCAGGGGACTTTCTAAATGAGGGATGAGTTTTTCTCCTATCTTTCTGATCATCTGGATGTGGATGGATAATTAGAGAGTCCAAGAGCAGCGGCAACATCTTAGAAACAACCACTCCAAACTGCATACAGTTACAATCAAAATCATTTATCACCAGCAAGGAAATTCAAATAGTCAAATAGCTAGGGATGAAATGGGTCAGGTATGGATTGGACTTCTCCACAACCCAAATCTCTAAAAAGGGAGGCCATACCTAGTCCTCGATCAGACTTGGGGTTCAATTACAGGATCCATACAGTACTCAAATTTAAACTAAAGACGCTGTCCAGAGCCCCAAATGAGGGTCTGGATCCATAACAAAATTGAGACACACCAAATACTTAATATATAAACCTGGAATTGGAAAGGCCTCAGGTGACCACGAGGTATCGACAAGAAAGTGAGGACAGCATCTCTAAATACATAGTGGGGCCCACTTGGTGATCCATCACCAATCTCAGGTTTGGCACCCATCCGAATGGACTAGACCATTGGATTGACCGTGTACCCATTTTGGATGGTGAAAACTTGTCGACCGTTGATTTGGGATGATGTTTCAAGCTCCATCACCCTCTACAATTAGGTGAGGGAGAGATCTTTCGATCCCCCGTTCCCATCCTTAGGTGGGCCCCATAAGAAATGGTGCCCATCTTATCGTGAGCAACGCGGGGGGGGGGGGGGGGGGGGAGGGATTGTTCCTCAGGAGTGGCTTTCAGTATTTGTGTTCTTTTGATATTAGACTCATGGACCTAAATTCATACTCGAATTAAAGTGGGGGGCCTAAATCTTGGATTTGTAGTTGGTGCCCCATTTTCAAGATCAAATTCTTCAGGCATTGCACTGTTCAGGGACCCATTTTCATCCCTATAAATAACTCACTACAATGAGCTCATTATAATCTGGAGAAATGGTTCAATGCCACTTCTGTCATTTTAATTTCAATATTTTTCCTCCTAAGGCAAATGATCCTATACATCTTATGGTACATACCACCTGATGGGGCCCCACCTTATGACCCATCATAATGAACCCCCCCCCCCCCCCCCCCCCCCCCCCCCCCCCCCAATAGCTACCAATCTCATGGGTTTGAACAGATCCAAATGGATTGAACCGTTGGATGAAAGGTCAATTTTATCTTATTTTTCTATAAAGTCGTTAAACTTATGGGCCACGGATAAATGGGCTAGAGGCAGTAGACTGACTTCAAATCTGATAGCTAGAGTAGCCCACTTGAATCTTTCTTTCCTCCCTATCCCATAATCTGTGGGGCCCCAAGTGAGCCTCATAGGTGGTATGTACGTAAGGGTTCCCCCATAAGTATGTATAGGATCATTTCTCTTTAACATTTGATCCTATACATATTTGTGGAGAATCCGTATTTACATACCAGTTGTGGGGCTTACTTAGGACCCCACACAGATCATCATTACTCTTTAATGTTTAATTAAGTATCGCATGGATGCACACGAAGAGTTACAAAGGAGTTCAAGACGATGGGAAAAGAAGCTCTGAGACTAGAGAAACTGTAAGATCCCGGTCCCACTATTAATATTTCATTATATTTCAATTAGATATTATTATTATTTTAATTGAATGTATTATAGTTATTTAAGTGGTTAGGTTTAAGTGGGGCACACGTTAGATTAGCTGCGTAGATTGGTGAGTTTGGTTAATGGGTAGATGACTTGACCCGCAGTTTGACCCGACCCAATGACTTAAGCCTATATAATATTCTCTTAACCTAATCTCCCATTTAACGAGCACACGTCTTATCCCTCCCCACTAATCTCTGTAATTCTTCCCGTTTCCTCATTCTTCTTCTTCCTCTTTCAACTTCCCAAGCCATTCCAGCTTTAAGATCCAGCCATCAGAATCAAGATCAGGGGATACCATCATTCTTGGTTCAACTTTCTTAGTAGATCTATACTCTTAGGTTATCTTCGTATTCTTTCCAATGTTAGGTTTTGGGTAGGAATACCATAGATCTGTTTATCTGAGCATTTCTATTCCATCTTTTATGTTAGATTGGTGTTAGGATTGTGATCGAGCGCCCCGATAATCTCGGTTTGGGTTTTGGTTAGGAAACCTATTGCACTCTTCTTCAACTTCGGATCTAAGGCAAGTACATTATTATAATTTATTATTGAATGCGTTATTTGATCTTTGATTCCTATCTAATGCACATAGGTTTGTTTATTTGCCCTTTTTAAAATGATAATGATAGATTAGGGATTTAAAAACGGATGTTTGGGTTAATTGGTGGTTTGGGTAATGGAAATGTGGATTCCATTTCTTTTCTAATGGATGTGATTTGTGTGGATTTGGATGGACTGTACTCTCTTTTGGAAAAAGGGAGGAAAATGGATAAAAAGGGGAAAAACCCCAATTTCTGTGACTTTACGAACTCGAACAACATTCTGAACGTCAAACGTTCGAACCTTGCATTGGAATGTTCGAACACGTGAGTTCAGAATCGTCTGAGCCAAATGGCAGAGACGTCGAACGTTCGAACGTCCCCTTCGTGCGTTCGAACGTTCGAGTATGCTCGCCCTTAAGCCAAAAACCCGAGGCATCAAACGTTCGAACGTGCCTCATGAACGTTCGAACGTCTGATTTCCCTCATGTCTGAGCCAAAAACCCAAGACCCTGAACGTTCGAACGTTGGTCTCGTACGTTCAAACGTTCAGTGTACTTGGGCATTTTGTGTTTATTTTCCATTGTTTTGGCTCTGATTATTTTGGGGATTTATGATATCGTGTATGGGACTTTATATGGATTTAATAACCTTAAATTATCTACCTGGACATGAAATAAGAACCGTCTTTGGGCATACAGTATCTTATGGACATAGGATTCAATTACCTATTATGATTTTAATGAACTCTAGCGAGAAATGGTCAATACATCTCTATTGAAAATCCTTCATTGGATCTATACACCATAAATTTCAAGAGATGTAACGTCCTTAACTTACTAGCGTTATTATTGTGTGTTGACGGGTATATGAATATATGTCTAACCTTATGATTGATTTACACTATGTCTTAACCTTTTTGTCTTAACCTTTGCATTTGCATGCATATGTTGGTTTAGGTTATGTATTCCTTTAGATGCATACCCTATTATGAGGTGGCTTGGCAAATTATATTTATGTGATTTGACTATGATATGGATTATGGATTGGTCAGCCCTTCATTTTGACTTAGGATTCTTGGGTCGGAGCTTTATTAATCAGGTCTATTATACTTATATGTTTTCCTTTATGTGGGTCATTTATGAACGACTGCGGATCGTATGTGGACGGTTGATCACTGATGTGTCCGGATCACTTATAATCCGCTTTGAATGTGAATAGGTTATCCTGAATTTGATCGGTTTATGACCACCGACGTTATGGACGGGCTCTCCCGATTATGTAGGGTTGATCACCCAAAACGGGGATACTTGTCTCTGTGTGAATTATATATTGCTCTCTTTGGTGTCTTTTGTATTTATGTCATACGTTCTTTCTTATCTTTATCTTTATCATTGTTTCATATGATCTCACTTGTCTTTACTCGTCTTAATATCGTATTTTAATTTCGAATTATGATCATGTTCTTGCTATTTACGTTACTACATTTGGTGTATAGGTACCGAGCCCTACTTTACCGAGGAGTTTCAAACGTTTGAGCCAATTGACGAACCCGAGTGGGATGCCGGAGACGGTTTCGGAGCCGTCTGAGCTTACATTAGAGAGAACGTCATCTTAGCAATTCTTTAGATGAACTTTCTTTTGATGATAAACTTTCTTTAGTAATTGTTTAATTCATTTTACAACTTTAACTATTAATGTTTATTTGATTTTCGTGTTGGATTTTATTGATGATCATTGAATACCAATTAAATAAAGTTTCCGTTGCATTTAATGGAATTTTATTTGGACTCACCACGGTTTGTGATATTACGTGGGTCCACTTTTGGAAGCTTGTGTTGTATTAAACACAGGAATTTGAATTTTATTTAATTTTTCACGTTTTTCCCAAATTCTAATTTTGGGGACTTGACAGAAACCTTCATTAGTGGTAGAACAATGGCATTAGCAAATAGTCCACGGATCATCCAAAATGCATATTTGCCTGCTTGATATGAGATTGGAGGATATTCATTGCTACAGCAGAAAGATGAGTGGAGTAAACAAAAGCTTGGAGAAAGGAAACAGTCCATTGAGTGGAGATAACGAGTGGAAGATGTTGGTTTTTTTGTTGTTTCGAAAATTCAAAGGTTTTGACTTTACTTGAAGATGTTGGTTTGTCTTTTCCTCACTTTGTTTTATAAGTGGGTAGTGTAAGCTATGGGATATACTGGAGATCCCACATTGCTCGAGTTTAACTCTTTAGAAGGTTTTATATGCACTTCCATCAAGTTTAACTCTTTAGAAGGCTTTATATGCACTTCCATCTCTCTACACTCTAAGAACTTTTGAGCATTTTGACATGAGATTTATGTGCGCACGCGAGTAAGGCTTGACCCGGGGTGCTGGGTCCGAAAAATGTTTAATCGGGCACGTAGGAGGGGCGCAAATCCAGCCTAACCTTGTCTGGAGGAGCCCATATTTTGATATAGAATTTCCAACCTTTTGCCATTATTTTATTTATTAGAATTATTTCTTTATTCTAATAAATAAAATCATTATTTTAATCTATTTTTATAAACTGCTTTTAAACATTGTATCTAATGTGGATTAAAACGTTGTGATTTAATTATTTTTTAAGTTGTGGGATTATT
The DNA here is from genome assembly GCA_012931725.1 of Litsea cubeba. Taxonomy (NCBI): domain Eukaryota; kingdom Viridiplantae; phylum Streptophyta; class Magnoliopsida; order Laurales; family Lauraceae; genus Litsea; species Litsea cubeba. The sequence goes on from CM022948.1 coordinate 35,371,637, forward strand.
GGGCTTAATGGTTTTTTAACCTTGAGGATTAATGCCCAACTAATACTAATCTCACTATATTAGGGCCATCTCTTTCTCGTAGTCTTTTAACAAAAATACCTCTTTTGTATCCTGATTTCTGGGTAGTTCTGTAGAGAACCTTCGTAACGGGGTTTCATCCCAAGGGCAGAACTCGTCCTAATGAGAGCATCATCAGACGTACCTCGGCCACATATTTGTTGTTATTGCTGCCCTTTGACTTCCGCCAACAAACCACAGTTGAAATATTCAACAATCAAATATTATTGTTGATTTAAAATTTAATTGACAACAGCCCCTTTTTCTGTAGCATTTCCAAACACAACACAGTGGGTAGATTCAAGAATAAGAGAAGTAAAGCCATTAGGTGGGAGAACTTGGTGACGGTATTTGTCAACAACCTTCCAGAAGTCACAAGGGTAAATCACTTGAGGAATGCTTTCTCTCCAATGGGGAAAGTGTTCAATGCCTTCATCCCTAACTCTAGCAGGCGAGGTAGGGGTGTCTACTTTGGGGGGGGGATTGTGGGGGTGTGTGTGTTGTATGTTGGGTTTCAGTAGGAGGTGCCCCAGCAGATAATGCCAAATGGAGAAAAGTTGGTGGGCATTGTTAGGTTAGATGGAGTTATTCCTTCTCCCCCAGGCATTTATGAGATAGGTGGAATCATAAATGTGAAGTTGATCTAGGCAAGAGGGTGTTGGTGTCTTTTTCTAGCTTGGAGGAGGCAAGGCGAGGTGAGCTCCGAGGGAGACGGACTATAAGGACCCAATTATTGGAGAATAAAGATCATAGGATCCAGACAGCTCACAGATCCAGTCATCACTGCCAAAATTCTCTCCTCTTGGTCAACTACAAGATCACAGATCCTACATTATCTCTATCACACCCAAGCAAATCCATGATTGTCTCAATCCCAGCATGTACAGTAGAATCCTTGAGATTCTCTCTTGTAATAACGTGCTATATAATAAAGGGCAGCACACACATTTGAGAGTATGAAAACCTTCCATCGTGGACGTAGGCCAATAAGCCGAACCACGTTAAACCTTGAGCACTATATGTTTTATGGTATCAAAGCTACAAGACTCACGTCCCTAGATCCTCTAATGGCTGCCCTCACTTCCTCTTCTTCCTCTTCCTCCCCATCCCCAAATGTTCACCACTTCCTTACCATCAAGCTTGATCAACACAACTACTTGCTATGGAAATCACAGTTGCTGCCCATTCTTAGAGGATATGATCTCATTGGTTATATCGATGGCACGAATCCTTGCCTACCAAATATGGTCTCGGATCCTGAAGCTTCTGGCAAAACAAAGCCAAACCCAGCCTACATCAGTTGGCAAAAACAGGATCAACTTCTCTTGAGTTGGCTCATCGCTTCTCTCACAGAAAGCAGTCCATACCAAGGTCATTGGCATGTCAACATCCAAGGACGTTTGGACTGCCCTTGAGAAGCACTTTTCCTCTCAATCACGAGCACGCCTTCTGCAACTAAGGCTGCAACTCCAGATGATTAAGAAAGGGGCACTTTCAGTCAGTGATTATCTCCAAAAGATCAAGGTTATCACAGATAACCTTGCTGCTGCTGGTCATGCGGTCCCAGATGATGAAATTCTACTCTACATATTGGGGGGTTTAGGCCCTGACTATGAGTCTCTAGTCATCTCAGTCACTACCTGCGTGGAACCCACCAACTTGGATGAACTTCATGGCTATCTTCTTAGCCATGAACTGCGCATTGAAAACACCCATGCACAGCAGCTAGAAAGTCCTCAACCTACAGCAAACACTGTTCAACGTGGTCGCGGTCGAGGACCTCCCCGCAGCCGTGGCCGTGGTCAAAGTAGCCAGCAGACTCAGCCGCCCAACTCTGCATTACCTGTGATTAGCCGAGCCCAATCCAACCAATCAGGCACACCTTGGGCCACCTATTCATCCAATCGCGTTCCTTGTCAGATTTGTGGCCGCAAGAATCACACTGCCATGACTTGCTACAGCAGATTTGATTATGCTGTCCAGGGTAACCAAAATGCTCAAGCCTTTATTACATCTCATCGAACCAATCAAGTTGCCCCATTTGATCAAGCCTGGTACCCGGACTCTGGCGCAACAAATCATGTTACTGCAGATCTTGGAAATCTCTCTTTGCACTCTGAATATCAATGCAATGATCAGCTTCAAGTCGGGAATGGAACAGGTTTGAAAATCGCCAACGTTGGTTCCTCTTTTTGAAAACTACTGATTCTTCTTCTTTAAAACTAAAAGATATTCTTCATGTGCCTCACATCACAAAGAATTTAGTGTCTGTTTCTCAACTCACCAAGGATAATGACGTCTTTTGTGAATTTCATATGAATGATTTTTTTATCAAGGAACGAGCCACGGGGCAGATTCTGGCACAGGGCAAAACTAAAGATGGACTCTATCAACTTCCAGCAATAATCTCAACCAAGGCAGCTCTAGTTGGAGAAAAGGCATCCACTGAAAAATGGCATGAACGGCTAGGACATCCATCTGAACGTATAGTTCGTTCCATTATTGCCAAAAATAAGTTACCATTAGTGCAACAAAATAAAGTTTCTTCTATTTGTTCCTCTTGTCAGCTTGGAAAAAGCCATAAATTATCCTTTGGCTTATCTTCTTTTATTTCTACTGCACCATTAGAACTTGTGCACTCAGATTTATGGGAACCTGCTCCTGTGACATCCTCCCATGGTCATCGTTTTTATATTCATTTCATAGATGATTTTAGCAAGTTTTCATGGCTTTACCCATTGGTTCACAAATCAGATACTTATAAGACATTTTTGAAGTTCAAACCAATGGTTGAAAGTTTATTTGGTTTAAAGATTAAAAACCTCCAAACAGATGGAGGTACAGAATACTTGCCTCTTAAACATGTTCTAGAGGCTAACGGTATTGTTCATCGAATTTCATGCCCTTATACACCCGCACAAAACGGGACTGCTGAACGAAAGCATCGTCATGTTGTTGAAACAGGGCTCACCCTTATAGCCCATGCCTCTATGCCATCATCTTATTGGGATGACGCTTTTCAAACTGCTGTGTTTCTTATAAATAGACTGCCATCAGCCAATACAAACAACAAGAGTCCATATCAAATTGTTTATAATAGTTCTCCTGATTACAACATTCTAAAGATATTTGGGTGTCTATGCTATCCCTTTTTGAGACCATACACAAATCATAAATTACAGTATCGGTCTGTAAAATGCATTTTTATGGGTTATAGTACTTCACACCGTGGGTACAGGTGTCTGAATTTGCAAACGGGGCGCATAGTTATCTCAAGGCATGTTATCTTTGATGAGTGTATTTTTCCTTTTGCAAAAACATCTACATCCTCTTTGCATTCCCCTTCCCTATCATACCCACAGATAGTAGAATCCCCATCATCACAAGACCCACAGCTCACAAATGAAAATATCCCTGACCCACCTTTTACACCTCATTTCAATCACCAATTATCCAGCCCCAATAATCCCTTGCACCACGCAACTGAACCCAACACTTCAGGCCCAAATGAACCCAGTAGTTCAGGCCCAACCAACACCATCACTTCAAGCCCATTACCACCCACCACTTCAGGCCTAGCCACACCCATTATTTCAGCCCCAATTGAACCCACTACAATAAACCCCATAGTATCTTCTCATCCCAGCCAATTAGCCATTTACCAACAAACTGATTCTTCAAACACTCATCAAATGACTACTCGTCTAAAAACTGGTATAGCCAAGCCTCGCACTCTGCTAGCCACCAAGCACCCATTACCAACAACACTCTTGCTCTCAAATGAACCCATTGAACCAACTTGTTTCACAGAAGCTAACAAACACCCACAATGGCGGCATGCCATGGCAGAAGAATATAATGCTCTCATAAAGAATGGAACATGGACTCTTCAACCGTGTCACCCTTCAATGAACATTGTCGGATGCAAACGGGTCTTCCCTATAAAAAAACGGGCAGATGGCTCCATTGATAGATTCAAAACCCGCTTAGTGGCAAAGGGCTTTCACCAACAAGCAGGTCTAGACTATGATGAGACATTCAGCCCAGTGGTGAAACTAATAACCATTCGCCTAGTCCTCTCGCTGGCTCTTATGGACAAGTGGATCATCAAACAACTTGATGTTCAAAATGCGTTTTTGCATGGCATTCTACATGAAGAATTTTACATGGACCAGCCACCTGGTTTTTTGGATCCAGACACGCCCACACATGTATGCAAATTACACAAATCATTGTATGGGCTCAAACAAGCACCCCACGCATGGTTCAATCGCCTGAGCAATCATCTTATCGACTTAGGCTTCAGTGAGTCAAAAAATGACTCATCATTGTTCATTTGGCATCATGGGCAACACACTCTTCTCATCCTAATATATGTAGATGATATCATCCTAGCTGGGTCCCATCAAGAAGATATTGATCGCTTAATGAGTTCTCTTCACCAAGACTTTGCCATCAAGGATCTTGGCCCACTACATTCCTTTCTAGGTGTAGAGGTCATAAAACATGGACCCAATCTACATCTTTCCCAAACTAAATATATCAGAGACTTATTACTATGGTCAAAAATGGATGGAGCAAAGCCAAGTCTTACACCTATTGCAAGCAAAAACACTCTATCAAAACACTTTGGCACACCTCTCCTTGATGGAATAGAATACAGAAGCATTGTGGGCGCTCTACAATATTTGTCACTAACAAGGCCTGACATTGCCTTTGCGGTAAACAAAGTGTGTCAGTTTATGCACTACCCCACAAGTGATCATTGGGTAGCCGTCAAAAGAATTCTCCGTTATCTCAAGCATACAATTCAATCTGGTCTACTCATACAGCCTTTCACTACTGCAACTCTTCACGCATTCACAGATGCAGACTGCGCAGGATGCATTGATGACCGGAGATCCACTTCAGGATATGGAGTGTATATTGGTCCAAACCTCATTTCTTGGAGCTCAAAGAAAGAATCTATAGTTGCACGATCAAGCACTGAGGCTGAATACAAGGGTTTAGCTAATGCCACTGCAGAAGTCCTTTGGATTTGCTCCCTTCTACAAGAAGTTCACTGTCATGTAAAGAGTGCTCCAACTTTATGGTGTGATAATCTAAGTGCAATCTATCTCACAGCAAATCCAGTATTTCACTCCAGAATGAAGCATGTAGAAATTGATTTTCATTTTGTTCGAGAACTCATTGCTCACAAATCCATACAAGTAAAGTATTTATCTACTATGGACCAGGTTGCGGATATCTTCACTAAAGGATTGTCATCTAAAAAAAAATATTGTTCTAACATCCAAGCTGAAGGTTCTCAATAGACCATCATCTTGATGGGGGATATTGGAGAATAAAGATCATAGGATCCAGACAGCTCACAGATCCAGTCATCACTGCCAAAATTCTCTCCTCTTGGTCAACTACAAGATCACAGACCCTACATATCTATCACACCCAAGCAAATCCATGATTGTCTCAATCCCAGCATGCACAGTAGAATCCTTGAGATTCTCTCTTGTAATAACGTGCTATATAATAAAGGGCAGCACACACATTTAAGAGTGTGAAAAACTTCCATTGTGGACGTAGGCCAATAAGCCGAACCACGTTAAACCTTGAGCACTATCTGTTTCACCAATCTCTAATCTTTGATAAATTAATTTATACCGTAGATTTGATCTTGAGTGGACCCCACCTATTTTATCGGGCTTTTTTCAAATTTATTTTGATAATTATTATCTCTTATTTTTGCCTTAGTGGGACCCATCAATGGATAAGAGGGGTTTGAATTACAACGGGTTTTGTTCAAAAGCATGATTGGACTCTTTTAAAATTTGATTTTTGAGATAGGACTAGATTTATTTTAAATCTGAGCTAAGATTCCCTGCTAAACCTTTTTAAAGAGAACCTCCCAACTTGAAATTCGAATCCAAATCTAATCCTTATCCTTTCTCTCCTTTCCAGCCAATAACAAACAAGATTCTCTTCTTTTAAACCTATCTCATTTTTTTTCCTTTTGAACTCTCTCTTTCACTCTTCTATTAAAAGCACCCCACCTCAACCCAATCTCCACTCCCTAGCTCTTTATCTCTCTTATATCTCCGTACTTATCATACAAATCTCCGGTACTTCTCATTCAAATCTCCACTCCCTCTTAATTTCTCTTATATATTAGGGTACTTCTCTTTCTCTGTGTAGTATCTTATACGGCACAACAATAGTTTTATGGTGAGGGTTACAACTTGGGCAATTCATGATAGGAAACGGCACGATAATAGTTTTATGGTGAGGGCTACCGATAGGAAGAGGGCTACCGCTTATCCATATAGAAAAGTTTTATGATGAGGGCTACCACTTACCCCAAAACCAATTGGTGATATGAAACGGCACAACACTAGTTTTATGGCGAGGGTGAGGGCTCGACCACAATTATGACCCCTCAAGAGCGAGACTAGATCCCTCAATGGCACACCCGTCGCGACTCTTGCTGCGAACTCCCAAAACGCATGTCCCGTGACTCGAACACCCGACCTACCAGACTCTCCTAAGATCCCATTGATCTCAAAAATGAGAACAGACGGTTACCTCAATTCTCCTTGTTACTTTATTTTATATATTGCTTATAGTAAGATCTTGTTTCTTTATTGTGACCTTTTTATCATTTCGATTTGTTGCATGATGCTACCATCACCAACCATGGCACTTGACCCATCTCACTGCTCACCACACGTCAGCCTCTCTACTCCATATCTTCTTTCATATATTGTCATTTCTCTGTTTATGCTAGTTTGTTTTGGTCTGAATTTTCTCTCTCATCATGTACTGTTTTCACGTTAACAACACATCACCACCTCACCGGCCCCACTTGGCCCATCATACACAATCGCATCATCACAGAACCAACACCCATAGATATCTTGCATAAAATAATCAACCCATCAGTCCAAACCATCATCTGTGGACGGCCTGTCATCACTAGTCTCATTTAACCCATCGCCCATATCAACACATTAGAAACCACATCATCTTCTCCTTGCACAGATTTTTGGTTCTCTCATTGAGTGATGGCCAGAGAGAAATTTGGGTCACAAAGCAGAGATTACATTTGTCATGAAGGGAGTATTTGTCATGAAGGGGCAAGTTTTTTTAGGGTTGATGATTAAAATCAAGATGAGAAAAGGCCAATACTTGTGGAGGGAAACAGAAGAAGTTGAAGTCATCAGGTGCATTAATTGTATGATTTGCATAAAAGAGATTTAAAGGATTTCCCTTTGGAGAAGGGAAACATAAGAAGTCTCGCTCAAATATACAGAGTCCGACTGTATAAATTAGCGAATTTCCCCCTTTTATTGATAAGCTTGTTTGCACTTATTTACATATATAAACAATTCACATGCATAATAGTTTCACATGAGTTTGTTTGCACTCATGTGATGCATAAACGAGTTCTGAAGTTGGTATTCAAATTTTCAAATCAAAATTGTTGTGTGAAACTCTTCCACTTCTTCCACTTACAAAATGGAGCCAGTACATGCTTCACCAATTAGTCATGCCTATGGGACTTCTATTTGTAATCCAAACAGTTCAATTTATTTATTAAACAAATAAACCCAAGATAATTTTATTATCTTAAATATTCATGAATATTCATAATTTGTGAAAAAAGTATAAAAAAAATCCGAACCTATAAATCTAATCTTAAGAACTTTTGTGGCCCCCAATTCATCATTCGAACAGTTCAATATTCTCATATTAATAATAAACATCAAAATGTTTAGTATCATATATTAAATCTTCAAAGGTTTTAAGAAATTTGTGAGAAACATAAAAAAAAAAAGACAAATCTAAACTCTTTACTCGTGTGAAAATGGTAATTTTGACCAATAAAGTAACGTGTGTTCACATATGCATATTTTTATATATAATATTTACATATATGAAATCCATTTTCCTATCCCATGATTAAAAAGGCAAATGGCCCCTAAAAAACCAATAATTTCATTGATATCTTTTTATCAATGTGTCTTCACAAAAATGCTTTAAGATGTTATTTACCTATTTTAAGTAAAATATATTGTAAATAAAAAAGAAAAATAATTTATTAAAAACCTTTAAAAAATAAAAAAATTAACATTCTCCAGGATAGTTGACCCCTTTTTTAAGCTTTCTAAAATTTAAATTTAATGTGGTATACTATTCAACAGTAAGTAAATTATCACCCATCTTTACAAATGAAATATACAGCGCCTGACTGTGTAAAATAGAAAACTATTTTGAATTTCTTTTTCTAAGGCACTTAAATAACCACATAAGTCTTGAAATGTAATTTTACAAATGACCAACTATGCTAATATGAAATTCTCAATCTGTAACCTCTACAGGCAATGAAATTGACGGATTTTTTTATGGCTGACAAGATCCTAGGAGTTCTTTTTTTAATCATAAAGTTTATGAAAACTTCCTAGACCTAACTTGATTAAACCCAAAATATTAATGCGAAAAGAGCATTAAATCTGAGTCAATGTAACCAAAGTCAATGTCATGGGCTTAATCCACAATAAGATTAAACTAAGGGCACTTTCATCATTTTCCTACAAAATACATGGAGTTTCCATAGATGGATTAAAAACTGCCACTCACTATAAGTCAAGGTCGGTCTGAGATTATCAAATTACTAATGATGGTTACTTGTAAAAATCAACACAATTGAGGAAGAAACGATCTTCTTTGATCAACTATTCATCTAGTATTCAAACAATCATGATCCAAAAACCTCCCCCTTTGAGAATCAAAACCATCCAATTTTTGAATTTTTCATGATGTCGTCCCCTGATAGCGATAATAGAGGGCGGGGTTCGTTTTCCCAGACACCCTCTGCTCAAGGACTGCCTCAGGACATGGAACCTATGTCCTTGTCAGTTGATGACGAGCGACTTCAAGATCGTGATGGGTACGGTGGTGCTCAATTAGGTTTTAGAGATCAACCTTGGCGTCCAAGATATCGAGGACATCTATGACCTTTGTAAATCCCGAGACAAGGCCTACTACCTCCGGATTAAGCTGGGCCGGAGTAGTTTTGTCCACGCCTTGGATGACTCGAGTAAGTACGCCGGGGACGATCGCCTGCTCGTCTCGGGCAACTGGGAGTTCGGTAACGATGATCTCGAGGCCAGGCTCCAATCTGGGGACGAGCGGAAAACCGAGCTTGAGAGGTTAAAGGAGGAGGCCGAGGCCAAGCTTGACTCGGAGTGCGACGCTTCTTACGAAGAGGGGGCGGAACAGACAGCAGTTCATTACAGAGTCCAGGTCATCAGAGTGAGGGACAAGGCCTGGGTAAGGGAATGGCGCGCGGCTCTGAGGGAGGTGGGAGTTTCTGAGGACCACTCTGCATTCAAAGATCCGCCCAAGTACCCCGGTAAGGCGCGTTAGCCTGGCCCTGCTCTTGCTGAACCTTCCGCACCCGTTGCTCCTCCTGTGGTGATTGAGATCTCTGAGGCTGCCGATCCTGAAGTCGTCCAGACTGAGCCCGGTGCCGTCCCTGAGCCTGCCTCTTCTTGAAGGCTTCACTTTTTAATGTATCTTTTTGCTTTTCCTCTATTTGGATGTAATGACCCAATTTTTGGAATGAAATGTTCCTTCTTGTCATAACCTGATCTTCAATTTCTGGTGCTTGCTTTTATTTGTTTCGCCTTTCATGCTTCGGGTTCAAGATTTTGTGAAGTATTTGATTTTCTTCCTTCGACACCGAGCTGGTTTGCCACAAGCGTAATCCCGCTCTGGCATTCTTACCGAGGTGCCAAGATTGAGATATGGCCGGGATGCGCATGCAACAGAAGGAAGGCGATCTTGACACCGATCTAGGGATGGCTGAATCATGCCTTAGCTGGTGTCTTTTTGGAGATATTCTCTTAGTGATTGGCTTCCCAAGGTCATAAATGATGCCCTTTAATCGATGTAGAAGGTGAATCGACGGCACTATGTGTCATCATCTGGATGGTCATCCAACTGTCTCGAAAAGACGCGCACCGTCTGAAAGGAGGCGTGTGCGATTTTTGAGGCGATATGGAGGGATGCCTGACACGTGTATCTTCAGACTTGGGAAATGATGCATCTTTCCTGCTATAAATATTGGATGGAAGATCAGGGTTTTCTCCAACTTGCATTTTTTCCTTTGCCGGAGAAGAAGCATAGAGGTTTGCGGTGAGAGTGCTCACTTGACGGAGGAACTGTTGCTGAGATCAAACTTTTGGTTTCTGATGAAGAAGGGATGGCGCTGGCGATCGGAATACCGCCATCCCCAAACTGCCCGTGTCTTCGTGAAATAAGGCCTTGGCCCATTTTAGCAGAGACGGTCGAAGGAGGTGCTCCCATGGAGCTACCCGTATCCTCGTGAAATACATCCTCGACCACTCCTGCCGGCTGGGAGGAGATAAGACATCTATAATTGGTGACCTCGGTCCAAATATGGAAAATGGATATCCTTCATTCTCCCCCGCTGTTTCCTCTGATGCATCTATCCCTTTCTGATGCAATAGGGAAATTTTTCTGCTTATAATAGGATGTAACAGAGAACATTTCTACTTGTAATCCTTTTTTGATAATTCAATGAAAATTTCCTTTTCCTTGCACCTTCTCTTTAGTTGCTTTGAGGATCTTTCTGCTTTGCATTTTGCCTTCCCTTTGGCTGGTAAGGGATTTTACCGAGGCCAGGATAGACTTTGTAGCACATTTGCTGAGTTAGGATCGCGACGTAACCAGCTGGCTCGTCACCAGAGGTGTAGTCTTGATGGCCAGCGATCTGGTATTCTTACCGAGATGCCATGCGGTCGAACTGCCCCAGTGCTGCTTTTGCTAGTCTCAGCATGGGCTTGATAGTATCGGGACATGACCAATTGGCTCGTCACCAGAGGTGTAGTCTTGATGGCCAGCGATCTGGTATTCTTACCGAGATGCCATGCGGCCAAACTGGAGAGTGCACCACAGCCGGACTGGAGGGTTACGCTGTTGCCGAGTTCATCTTGATGAAATTGAAAGTAATCAAAATTCGAAACCAAGCAGAGAACAATGACTTCTTTTATTGATCTTCAGAAATTGATTACAGTTCAAAAGTAGTATTTCTTGAGGTGTGTCGCATTCCATGGTCGTGGAAACTCTTTGCCCACCATGTCCTCAAGCCTGTAAGCCGACTGTCCAGCAGTTGAGACCACCTTGAACGGTCCATGCCAGTTTGGTGCTAGCTTGCCTTGGTTTGGGTCTCTATCTGCAGGGAGTGTCTTCTTCAAGATCAGCTCTCCAACTGAGAATTTCCTTTCTCTGACCTTCTAATTGTAGCCCCTAGCCAACTAGCTGCTGGTAGGCGGCTAGGCGGACAGCCACTGCTTCTCTTCGCTCTTCGGCTAGGTCTAGCTCTCGAGCCATGTTCACATCATTTTGGCCTTGGTCGAAGAGTTCCGATCTCAAGGTCGAGAGGCCGACCTCAAGTGGAATCACGGCTTCCATTCCGTAGGCCAAAAAGAATGGCGTTGTCGAGGTGGAACGCCTTGGAATCGTCATGTAGGCCCAGAGTACACTTGGTAGCTCTTCCACCCACCTTCCTTTAGCTCGGTCGAGCCTCTTCTTGAGTCCATCGAGCATTATTTTATTGGAGCTTTCAGCTAGATCGTTGCTCTAAAGATAGGCTAGAGTGGAGTACTGGTTTCTGATGTCGAGCCTCTGACAGAAGTTCTTGAAGAGGTTGGAGTCGAATTGGGTCTCGTTGTCCGAGACCAAAATTCATGGAATGCCGAACCTCGAGATGATATTCTTCCACACAAAGTTCTTTGAGTCCTGCTCGGTGATGGAAGATAATGCTTCTACTTCTACCCACGTGGTGAAGTAATCGGTGGCTATGATCAGCCACCTCTTATTCCCTAAAGCTCGGTGGAGAGGTCCCACTATATCAAGCCCCCATTGGGCGAAGGGCCACGGGCTGGAGAGTGGACTCAGTTCTTGCGCTAGCTGATGGAGGGAAGGGGGAACTTCTGGCATTTCTCGCACTTCATGGCATACAGCTGAGTGTCCTTCTGCATAGGGGTGTACACGGATTGGATTGGTGCGGATTGGGCCAAATCCGTCACCAATCCTTTGCCTTCGGATTGACGGATTTGTAATCCGTCACCAATCCGTTACTGTTGAAATCCAATCCGATTCAATCCGTGGAGGAGCGGATCGGATCGGATCAGATTAATCCGTTCAATCCGTTACTATACATTACATGGAAAAAGAAAGAAGAAAAAACCCATAAATTTTGAAGCCACTGAATTAAAGGGGCATGAGTTGAGAGCTGTATGTCTATTCTATTCATAAGGTTAGTGACTCCTTACATTTTTTTTCTTATTATATATATTAATTTATATTTAATGACAACGGATCAGATCGGATTGAATCCGCGGATTAAGGATGAAATCCGACATTGATTCGTTGGTAACGGATTACACAATTTCCAATCCATCACTAATCCGTTGGCCTTCGGCTTGGATTAAAATCCACGGATCAGTTCGGATCGAATCGGATTGACGGATTGATGGATTTTTTGTACACCCCTACTTCTGCATATACGGCCACCAATAACCCTGGCTGATGGCCCGGTAGGCTAGCGACCGACCTCCGATGTAGCTTCCACAGATCCCTTCATGTATCTCGTAGAGGAAGTCTTCAACTTTGCTCAGATGCACACATTGGAGATATGGGCCCGTGAAGGATTTTTTGTAAAGTTTACCTTATGGAGACAACCGGAACCGAGCTGCCTTGATTCTGATCTTGTAAGCTTTGAGCTTATCTTCAGAAAGCTGGTCGTCTCTGAGGTAGGTGATGATTGGGTCCATCCAGCTCGGACCGAGATCAATGCACAAAATTTGTCGAGGCAGGGGAAGCTCTATGCTCGGCCTTCTCAAGGATTCCACTTCGACAATTCTCTTGTTTCCTGCTTCGACGGCGGAGGCGAGGTTGGCAAGAGCGTCTGCGTGAGAATTGGAGTCTCTGCCGACCTGCTTGACTTCTGCTCTTTGGAACTGAGTGAGGAGCTTTTTCGCAAGAGCAAGGTAGGCCGCCATCCTTTCGTCACGAGCCTGGTAGTCTCCTATTAGCTGGCTCGTCACCAACTGTGAGTCACTCAAAACCACCAGTTACCCTGCTCCCAGGATTTTGGCGCTATTCAGTCCCTCGATCAGTGCTTTATTGTTTGATGCCTTGAAGACAAGAGTCAGAGCTTGCTCGACGATCAGTCCTTCCGAATATTGGAGGACTACACCAGCGCCAGTTTTTTTAGATGTAGAGGATCCGTCGACAAAGACCTTCGAAGCTGAAGCAAGGAATCATTTTCAAGTTTGCTCTCCTTCGGTCTTAATGACATAGTCCTCACTCCTTCTGCCCCCCAATTCGGTGCCGAGCGGGGTCGGTGCCAAACTAGGAGAGACAAATTCGACAATAAAATCCGCCAAAACTCGGGCCTTGATCGCCGTTCTGGGCTGATATTGGATATCAAACTGTCATAATTCGACGGCCCACTTGGATACTCTTCCACAAAAACCAGCCTTCTTGAAAAGAGACTTGAGTAGGTGCTCGGTCATGACCACTATTGTATAAGTCTGGAAATAATGGGAGTGCTTGCGAGAAGCACTGACGAGTGTTAAGGCTAGCTTCTCCATTAGCAGGTATCTGGTCTCGGCATCTAGCAGGATCTTGCTCGTGTAGTAGATGGATTTCTACTGCTTGTCTTCCTCTCTGACGAGGATTGAGCTCACTGCAGACCGTCAGGTACAGATAAAGCACCTCTCCCCATGTTGGAGTCGAAAGCAGGGGGAGGTCAGATAAGCTTTCAGTTCTTGCAAGGCTCTGTCACACTCTGGAGTCCATTGGAACTGTAAGTTCTTCTTCAGAAGCTGAAAGAAAGGCCGACACTTGTCTGAAGATCTGCTGATGAAGCGGTTTAGCGCGGCAGCCATGCTGGTCAGTCTTTGGACTTGTTTCACCGTAGTTGGACTCTGAACTCCCTGGATCGCCAAGATCTAATCAGGATTGGCTTCGATTCCTCTCCTAGTGATGAGGCTCCCAAGGAATTTGTCGGAGCCGACTCCAAAAACACACTTAGAGGCGTTCAGCTTGAGTTGATACCTCTGAAGGATGTCAAACACCTGACGTAGGTCGGTTAAGTGGTCCTGAAACTGTTTTGATTTGACGACCATGTCATCGATATAGACTTCTATAGTTTTCCCAAGCTGGGCTCGGAACATCTTGGTGACTAACCTCTGGTAGGTCGCACCTGCATTCTTCAACCCAAAGGGCATCACTTTGTAGCAGTAGATGCCTCTAGGCGTGATGAACGCAGTCTTCTCCTCGTCCGGCCCATACATCGGAATCTGATGGTAACCTCGGTATGTGTCGAGGAAATTCATCATATCATGGCCAGCGGTAGCGTCAATCATCTGGTTGATCTTAGGTAAGGAGAAGCTGTCTTTGGGACAGGCTTTGTTGAGATCAGTGAAGTCGACGCAGACTCTCTATTTGTCGGTCTTTTTCTTTACCACTACTGTGATGGCTAGCCAGGCCGGGTACTGGACTTCCCTGATTGCTCTAGCTTCCAGCAACTTTTGAACCTCCTCGATCAAGGCCTCTGTTTGCGGGATCCCTGTCCTTCGAGCCTTCTGGATGACAAGTTTGTGCTCGGGATCTACATTCAGCTTGTGGCACATGATCTTGGGGGCGATGCCAGGCATCTCATCAGGGGTCCAGGCGAATACTCCTTTATGCTGCAATAGGAAGTCGAGGAGCTCGATTTTCTCAGGTTCACGAAGCTGGCTTCCGAGGAGGAAGTATCTCTCAGGATCGTTGGGGTCGATCCTGATCTCGATAAGCTCTTCGATGCTATTCTGCTCGGGCTCTCGACCAACCTTCTCCAGCTCTGCCTCAAGCTCGGCAATGTATACCTATTTTGGCTCCTGCTCGCCAGGTACGACGGCCATTAAACACCGCTTGGCCATCTCTTGGTCGTCTCTGACCGTGACTATCTGCACGTTGCCATCCTCATTTTCAAATGGGAACTTGAGCTTCTGGTGGTGAGTGGACGGCACCGCTTCCATGTTGTGCAGCCAAGTCCTTCTCATTATAGCATTGTTGGAGACAGCGCATCGACCACTAGGAAGTCGGCTATTATTGAAGCGCCTACAACCTTGACTCTTAGGGAGACCTTCTCCTTGGGGTACACAGGCTTGGCGCTGAAGCCTATCAGGGGGGTGCGTGCCTCTTGCAAATCTTCTTCTCCAAGTCCCATCTTCTTGAAACAATCGAAGTAAAGGACCTCGGATGAGCTGCCGGGGTCAATGAGGATCCTCTGTACTTGACAGTTTTTCAACTTCAGTGCGACTATCAACGGGTCGTTATGGGGGAGCAGGACTCCTTCCAGATCCTTTTCTGAGAACCAAATCTTCGACTTCTCCTTCCGAGCTTTCTTGGAGGTCGATTCAAGCTCGGTCGTCATCACCTGCTTAACGTGCAAAGCCCTCCTGGCCTCGGCACGAGCTTGGTTACTTCCCTTGGGGGCGGGAGCTAGGTGGATAACGTTGATGATCCTTTCTGACTCATTGCTTTCTTGGCCTTTATCATCTCGGCGCTGAGCTCGGTTATTGTTCACATTTTCTCTATCTTGGATATAATCCTTCAAATGCCCGTCCTTGACGAGCTTTTCAAGGTGCGACTTGAGCGACATGCAATTTTTAGTTCTGTGCTCATTCTGCTTGTGGTAGGCACAGTACTTAGTCTGGTCGCGGGTGGAGGAGTCACCTTTCATGGGCTGTGGCCAGCTAAAGTATGGTTGCATCTTGATCTTGTTGAGGAGCCTATAGATCGGCTCCTTGAAAACCGTATTGACTGCTTTGAAGGCGATGGCAGCTGGCTGCTCTTCTTTGGCTCGGTGAGTCCTTTTGAACTTCTGTCCACCTCTCGAGTTGGGAAAAGAAGCCTTCGCCGAGCTGGTGGAAGTTTGATTTCAGTCAGTCTCTTCCTTTTGAGATGACCTCTTGTCCTTCTTGGAAGGCCGGCCTTTGCGCCAGAATCCGAAATTCTCCCGAGCTCGGACCTCGTCTTCTTCTTCTTCGCCAAATCGGTTCACCATGGCCATGAGAGCTTTCATCGAGGCCATAGGGTTCCGGACCAAGTCTTTCCGAAGGTCACTGCCTAGAAGTAAGGCTTGCTGAAAAGACGTCACCGCCACCTCCTCAGCCACGTTCTCCACCTGGCTGTAAATGGTCCAGAATCTCTTGGCGAACTGAGTGACGTTCTCGTTCTGCCTCATCCTGAGCGCCATTATATCAGTATTTGTCTTAGGGATGACTCTGTGCGCTTGGAATTTCTCCAAGAACGAGCTCCGGAGCTGTTGCAAGTTTGAGATCGATCATTAGTGCAGAACCACCTTAGGGGGAGGTCTCCCAAACTGGAGGAAAATACTCTATAGTTCAGGTGACCGACGTCACCCCAAATTGACATTCTTTGGGTGAAGTAATGTAGGTGCACTGCTGGGTCAGAGGCTCCACATAAAGAATGAACCTTGGGACACTGAATTTCTCTGGGAGAGGGAAGCTCCTGATCTCCTAAGAGAAAGGGGATAAATCGAGGTCTTCGGGGTCGCACAGTCTAACCGGTTTCGGGGGTAACCGGCTACCTCCATATTGCGCAGTATTGTCTGCTTCACCTGCTGATCAAGCCACTCTTTCAGGTCATTCTTAACCTCTGATATGGTTTCCTACTTCTTCTCCGAACGACTATTGCTGGAGCCCTCATCCTGAGCTCCGCTACGTTTCTTCTTGTCGATGATGTGCCTCAAATCCGCCTTGAGTGGAGGAACTTGCATGCTTCGGGGAAGCGAGGTCGCAGCCTTCCTTTTATTCTTTCGGGGACGTTGCTGCTAGGGTTGGCAGTGTTGCTACTGGAGTTGCTCCTGGAGCTGACGTATCAGCTCATCTTTCGCTTGGAGGGCAAGGTTTTGGGCCCTGACCTCCTCAAGGTACGGATTTTTACCTCCGACGTCATTGTTCTGATGGGTAGTCTAGTGCGACCTTCAAACCATTGGAGTTTTGTCTTTTCGGGGACGCGTCTGCATGGGATCACCTAGCTGGGGGCGTTCCTGAAGGGGAGGCGCTACTTCTTCTTCTGAAGGTGAATCTGGTTCAGTCTCGAGTCCTTCAATGATGATGGGGACGGAGGGGAGTCATTTAAGACGCTCCTCAACCCTAGCTGCAACAGACGTCGCTTCTGATCCCTCCTGATAAGGAGCGGACAAGGATGTTATCGCCTTTGACACTTTCTCGCCCTTCTTTGATTTGGGAGGCATGTTGTGAGGAAAGATATTTGGATTATTCCTCTCCCATAGACGGCGCCAATTGTGAGTGCCTAAAACTTACGGACTTGATTATTGAGGTTTAGGATCTCCTCGAGACTCCTTGATGAGTATGAAATGCCCGCCTGAAACCTGAAAAGGGGGAGAATAGGAAGAAGACGATCATCAGAGACCCTGGCTGTGGTCAGCGCAAGGCCCTCCGATGCCTAAGTCAGTTCAGGAACTCAACAGTCGGATAGAGGAAGGGGAGAGACAGAGTAAGGGCTCAAGAATGTAGTGTTCATTAACTGGAATGGAAGAGAGCTTCTCTATTTATAGAAGAAGTCTCCATGATAGAGGACAATGGGGCCCACTGACTTGACCTGTACTTGAGAAGTACAATCTTATCAGCCCACATTCCCTTAAATGAGAGTCTATTCCGCCCGCCATTCAATAAATGACAGCCCAATTGGGCCCACCCTTCATTAAATGGTGGTCCAATCGGCCCACAATTCATTAAATGAGGGTCTAATCGGGGCTTACCCTGTTTAGGCCTTTCGGCGGTAGTCCAATCGGATCTTGCCTGGAGCCTCGCCCAGATGGGGACATAGCCACTGGATGCTGATCCGTCAGGGATTCTGGGCGGCTGAGATGTCTTCTCAATCTCATCTGTGCGTGCCCTTGTCTAATCATGCATCTTATGGCATGGCCGAATCTCCAATGGAGTTTGGTCGTTAGCGCTCGTCTCGGCTAGCATGCTGGCATTGTGACCGAGATGCGTGACCGAGGCCAAAGTAGACTGCCGAGATCGGGTATGACCGAGGTCGGCAATGAGCTTGATGTCGATTGGCGTCCTAGCATCATCGCCAAGGTGCGCGTGGCCGGGCATGAGACTTGATTAGCCGGTAATCTCACCGGGGCTAATATAATCTCGGTATCCTTAGGAACGTCCCCACACAGTCATGAAGGGAGTATTTGTCATGAAGGGGCAAGTTTTTTTTAGGGTTGATGATTACAATCAAGATGAGAAAAGGCCAATACTTGTGGAGGGAAACAGAAGAAGTTGAAGTCATCAGGTGCATTGTATGATTTGCATAAAAGAGATTTAAAGGATTTCCCTTTGGGGAAGGGAAACAGAAGAAGAGTCGCTCAAATATACAGTGCCTGATCATGTAAATCAACAAATTTTTCCCTTTTATTAGTAAGCTTGTTTGCACTTATTTACATATGTAAACGATTCACATGAGTTTGATTGCACTCATGTGATGCATAAACGAGTTCTGAAATTGGTGTTCAAATTTTCAAATCAAAGTTATTGTGTCAAACTCTTCCACTTTTCCCACTTACAAAATGGAGCTAGTACATGCTTCACATGGTGATTGTATTTGGTTATGTAATTAGTCATGCCTATGGGACTTATATTTATAATCCAAATGGTTCAATTTGTTTATTGAACAAATAAACTCAAGACCATTAACTTTATTATCTTAAATATTCATGAATATTCATAATTTGTGAAAAAAAGTATAAAAAGTCCGAACCTATAAATCTAATCTTAAGAACTTTTGTGGCCCCCAATTCATGATTCGAACCGTTTAATATTATCATGTTAATAATAAACATCAAAATGCTTAGTATCATATATTAAATCTTCAAAGATTTTAAGAAATTTGTGAGAAACATGAATAAAAAAAAAAGCAAATCTAAACTCTTTACTCATGTGAAAATGGAAATTTTGACCAATAAAGTAATGTGTTCACATATGTATATTTTTATATATAATATTTACATATATATCTATATATGAAATCCATTTTTCTATCCCATGATTAAAAAGGCAAACGGCCCCTAAAAAACAAATAGTTTCATTCATATCTTTTGATCAATGCGTCTTCACAAAAATGCTTTAAGATGTTATTTGTCTACTTTAAGCAAAATATATTGTAAATAAAAAAGAAAAATAATTTATTAAAAACCTTTATAAATTTAAAAAAATTAACCTTCTCCAAGATAGTTGACCCCTTTTTTAAGTTTTCTAAAATTTAAATTTAATGTGGAATACAATTCAACAGTAACTAAATTACCACCCATCTTTACAAATGAAATATACAGCGCCTGACTGTGTAAAATAGAAAACTATTTTGAATTTCTTTTTCTAAGGCACTTAAATAACTACATAAGTCTTGACATGTAATTTACAACTGACCAACTATGCTAATATGAAATTCTCAATCTGTAACCTCTACAGGAAATGAAATTGCCGGATTTTTTAATGGCTGACAAGATCCTAGGTGTTCTTTTTTTAATCATAAAATTTATGAAAACTTCCTAGACCTAACTTGGATTAAACCCAAAATATTAATGCGAAAAGAGCATTAAATCTGAGTCAATGTAACCAAAGTCAATGTCATGGGCTTAATCCACAATAAGATTAAACTAAGGGCACATTCATCATTTTCCTACAAAATACATGGAGTTTCATAGATGGATTAAAAACTGCGCCACTCACTATTAGTCAAGGTCGGTCTGAGATTATCAAATTACTAATAAAAATCAACACAATTGAGGAAGAAACGATCTTCTTTGATCAACTATTCATCTAGTATTCAAACAATCATGATCCAAAAACCTCCCCCTTTGAGAATCAGAACCATCCAGTTTCTGAATTTTTCATGTTAACTGTGGACTGTTGGTTAAGTTTATCAAAAAAGAACCCACTCAAGACATATTAGAACTGCTTAATGAAAGATATGTTTTAACTTTTAAACAGAGCTGAATAAATTACTGCATTGCTTGATCAAACATAATAGAAAGTGAAAATAAATAGAAACCAACTTACCACAATTGCAGGCACGTTGATCTTTGTGGCGTCAATTCATCGGCGACCTTATCCAGTGAAAACGCAGACGGCTCCCTCGGCCGGCTCGACAACTCTCTATGCAGGAGAGGGGTGTTCTCCGGCGACGTGTGAGTGGAATGCGGCGAAAAGGGCGGCGATTGAGACGGAGATGAAGAGAAGAAGTAGTTCTGGTGGCCGGGGCCGACGCTGACGGGAAGAGGGGACGGAGGGGTTGGGGGTGAGGAGGAAGGGGAAGCAAAATCCATCTCCATCACTCCATCAAGGAAGAAGAATTTGAAGAGGAAGAGATTTTTGTTTTGTTGTATCTTTTGTTTAAGTTTGGGGTTTTTTTTTTGAAAATTACCCGCCAGTTCTAGTTTTGGTTTCACCTAACGGTCACCTCCCAACTGTCAGACAAACATTCTAACTTCACGTTCCTGTGCCTGCCGAGTCCGAGCTAATACATTTTGTATATTGACAAAAGTAACCTTCTCTTCTTTTTTGTTTAACCACTGGGTCAAGGAAAAAGAATGGATCCACCCTCGGCCCAATTTGTGCAAATGGGTTGGGCCTCCAAATCCTTTTTATATAGAATGGTTCGACTTCGAGAGAAGACCCGAAACGCCCTATGTGTTGGGTCTGGATCCGAAATTTAATTTGTGAATTTTTTTGGGGCTGACTTTCGAACTCATTTCAAATGAGCCAAGCCCATGGAGTGGCTCGGGCTGCATATATGGGCTGACATTGCCCATAGGGTGAAAGCCCCTATGGGTCCATTTGATCCAGGCCCACCTACGCACCACTATGCTTCAAAAGGGTTGAAATGATAAAATAATCTTAATGTCACTAGAAAAAAGGGTTGCAATGATCATTTAGAGCCTATTTGTTGGAATTAAATTCGTCCAACAATAGATAATGAAAGAGAAGTGAGATGAAGGATAAAAGGTCGAGACCTTTGACTAAAATAGGATTTGATTTGTCAGGCAACAAATAGATACTAATTTCTCATTTTTCCGTTTAATTAATTTTTTATTAAAGAAGTGATTGTTCAAGAGCAATTTATAAATTTTCACTCTTATTTTATCAATATTAGCCGATTTAAAGAAGGGGGAATGTTCATATGCATCTTTCTCTCACCATAGAGTAAGGGACACTCCCATTTTTTAACATGAAAAGTGTATTTTGTACTTGAAAATTTTCAAAAAGGAAAGTTCCTCTCACCCTGTGGTGAGGAAAAGACGTATATGAATGTTCCCCTTTAAAAAATATATTTTTAAAAATACCTACAATTCTAATTCCATACAAACAAACTGACCCTTGCAAACTAGAAAAATCAGTAAGTCCAAGCCCGAACTGGGTATACTCATTCAGTCAAGTCCAACCGAGAACTCGCTCCGGTCCGTGACCGAGTCAGAATTAAAATGTTGTAGACGTTTTGAACTTCCCACTAAATCCCACTAAAATTAAACGATTGTGGGAGACGGGCATTCTTGTAAATTGGCGACCAGCGATGTAGTTGGCATCTTGATAGTCCCACCCGGCAGTCCACTTTCACGAGTCAAAATAAGCGTGTGCGTCTACCATTCCAAGGGCCGACACCGAGGTAGGAAATCCGAAAGGGCAAAAAGCACGTTTTTGAAACAAGAAAACATGTGTGAGGTCCACATAATTGATGATTAGAGCGGGCTTCTAATTTCTGGAATGACAAATTCTAAAAGAATTGCATTAAGGAGATTTTACTGGCTTAGTAATACAAATATTTAACATTAACATAAAATTAAAAACTTGCTCACTAGCTGTTGGGTTTAAAGAGTTGGACTGAGTGATTCCTTAAATTTGAAGATGGGATTGATCCATGGGCATGGATGTAATGCTAGGGTGCCAACGCCACGTGTATTGGTCAGACACAAGACTAGTTGAAGAAAACAAACAAGCAAAAAAAAAAATATACAAGGTCTCATTACAAATGGTGGCCCTATGGTTTTGCTCAATGTGAAGTAGGAACAACGTAGGGATGGGAATGGGGCAGGGCGGGTTGGTTTCGGGTACCCGCTTGGTATTTGCACTGTCCTATACCCACCCAGGGCCATGATGGGTTCTATGATTGTCATACCAAACCCACCCCATGACAATCATGGGGCAGAGCAGGTCAAGTTTATTAGTGTGTGACTTAATAGTTTTTGAAAAATAGGAATGATCAAGAATAGATCAACATACGATATGGAATAAAATTAGAACCCCCGATCCCTTTATTACCACGTTATAAAGGCAGACAATCCCCATCGAGGAGTCACAACTCACAACTAAGTGTGTAAAACGGGCCATGCTGGCCGGCCCATTAACGTGCCATGCTGGGCTGTTCCACCCACGGCCCCCCATGTCCCTCCTAATTTTTTTTTAATTTTTTTCTATAAATTAAAAGAGACTATGGACTTTTACAAATGAAAAATAAAACTTTAATTATTTGACTAGGCCATGACACGGCCCAGTGCACCCTAGCCCAGCCACTGGCCGGGTCAGGCAACATCGGTCAACTTGCCGGCCCATGCCAGGCCTAGGCAGCCCAGCCCAATTTGCACCCTTACAACAGTTGCTGGGAGCCTCATCTAGGAGGATGTTGGACGGTAAAAGTGCTGTGCGGAGAAGCTCCCTGGTAGGGCCACACCTTAAGTATTATTCAAAGCCTGATGAAAATTGCCGGGACTACTTAAAAGTTTTATTAAATAATGGACTTATAAATGAGAGAGAGATCACCGGATGCAACATTGACATGTTTCCAAACCAACTGACAATATTTTGTGGGATTTACATTAGGTGTTACACGCTACAACCAGTTTTACCGAACTATTCCATAAACAAAACTGCACTAAATGTTTGAAAGAAATAGGCACAAGAACTTGTTAATTTCAACTAACCATTTAGAGCTCTCGTTAGATTTTTTATTCTTCCCTTCATTCATTAGACAAACCCTTTATCCATCAACAGCTATGAAGATATGAAGATTGTATGAACTGCGCATGTTTTTTTTTTCCCCACATGTGCCTTTATTTCCCCATCCACAAAGGGAAAATATCAGTTTAATTTTGACCCTGTTTGGAATGTCAGAATGCAGTTGCCCGACAATCGCTTTACCTGTAAAAATCTGATCACCTGAAGTCTGTTTACTGTATATGAGAAAGATCGAAACAGCCATCACAGGTGACTCAGTTCATCCAAAGCCGTTAACCCTGATCTGCACATAAACTTAGTAACATGCAGTTCACTCCCGGAGATCTAAAAGAGCCCATTGATTCTGTACAGATAAAAAGAAAATATGCAACCTAAAACGGAAGGGAATGCAGGGTCTTTAAACATCAAGGGCACTTAAGATGGGGAGGGCCTATTTCATCCTGCCGGGACACTTCAAGTCAGAGCTTGTGTGATATGGATATTTATGGAGGCATGGTAAGTGGAGATCCATCAAATTTTATAGAATGTTGACTCACCCACAATTCACCCTATGAAAACAATCCTAGAAATTTGATGGTTCACACGCATGGCATGATATCAAGTGGACTTGTTTACAACAGCATTCCTCAGGCTGCAAAGTACTCTAGTGTAAGTGTATGGTCTATACACTTAAATCTCATAAAACGTGACCATGCAGTTGCAAAATGGAACTAAGTCAACAAAAGATGTGAATAAACATACCATATGATGCCTAATAACATATAACATTGACAACAGGTTTCTTCTTTTGTCCAAATCCCAGCGTCTTGAGTGTTTTTGAAATAGATAAACAAGAAAGATGACTGCCAGGTTTCTGATCTGCCATTCCAACTCTACACTGCAGGTAACCCATCAGATAAGAAATTACAGAATAAGAGAAGCTGTTCCTGTGTCTTAACCAAAACGAAAAGTCTTCTTGAATGCAGAAATATGAAACTACAACTTTGTCAATCAGACGAAGTAGTTCTCTGATCACACTAACCTAACACTTCTGATTCTTAACATGCGCCCAAACTCAACAGCTAGTATCGATCGTACCTGTCATGCCGCCTGCTGCAAAAAAATGAAATGACATGATCTTACACTGACACTCCTGGTTTGCAATTAACATTCCATTAATGCAGACAAAGTAAATCAAGTAAGGCAATAAAAATGAGCTTTTAGGGTTAAAAAATTGACCTCAGACATGCATTCATGTAACAATGACATGGTAATTTGTAAGCTTATTTATTTATTTTTATTTTTGGCGTGGTGATGCAGGCACCTGAATACAGCTCTTGATAATTTTTCCTTTTATAACAAGTTGTGTCCCAACTAATCATTTTAATCCATTGTACTATTCTCTAATGATACTTCAAATATATTATATAATTTGCTCCGTGCATTCATGTTAAGCCTTTTTGCCTGTTTTAGAACTAATTTGAGAAACTCTTTAAAAAACTACTTTGAAAAATAAAATAAAATAAAAATGAAGATAAATCATAGTTCATTTAAGTTGCATCTTGAAATTATTTTCAATTGGTAAAATATTTAACTGACTCAAACTTTGAAGATAAAATTTTACAAATAGGGAAAGAGAACTTCGATATTTCCTATAAATTCAATACTTCCAACAATGCACCCAATGACATTATACAATATGATATAATTTTAAATAAGTCCCTTTTCAATTATTGTTATCATTTGTTTCATAAAATATCTTTCTGACTGTTATTCAAGTGTGGAGCATAGTTGGATAAAATATATTACTTGCTATCAAGATAACAATTTTTAAAATAGTGAAACATCAAGTATAGAAGTATCAACATATAAAATTTCTTAGGTAAACTCGGTCCATGTCCACAGATATCCTATTCTAGTCACATTTTCAGGCAGTGGAGGCTTATCATTCAGCTAAAGGCTGGGACTAAGAGACTCTCTCATAGTACCCTTCTCCGCTCAGTGCAACCTTGCTCACACCTAATTTAGCCGAATGATCATGACAGCAAATCCTTGCATGAGTTGGACAAAGAATACAACTCAAACTTACCATGGTTTGAACCGTGAGTTACATTAAACGGCTAAACCAGAATGTGAAATCACAATTTAAAGACAGTAGTTGAAGCATAAACAGTATTGAAGGAAGAGGTTTGAGGTTAGTATATACAATACAGTTACAGGGTAGAGTAATTACTTTTTTTATATAACACACAGTAGAGTAATTAGTAATTACTACCTTCAAAAATTGAAAATGGTGCGTAATTACCAAAAAGGTCAGCTCAGAACATCACTGTTTATAACCAAAATGATCTGTATTAAAAGGATTCTCAGCTAGTACCTGTGACGATCATAATCCCTTGAACGTTCCACTGACCGTGAACGTGACCTCCGGCGACTCCTTGAATCATAGTTGCGAGAACGATCATATTCCCTATTGCGTTCCCGATCATACCCACGATCACGATCATAGTGCCTATCACGATCCCTACTGCGACGATCATAATCCCTTTCCCTTTCTCGACTGCCATTTCGTTCCTCTCCGTCTCGTTCATGATCCCTGCTTCTAGCCCTATCATGGTCTCGACTGCGCTCTTTCGATCTAGTATATATTGGAGGTGTATGCAACATTTTCAGTATTAAGGGGCAACTATTGTTAGGACAAAAGGTACGTAAGCATTTCTCAAATCCTAACAAGATACATGGAGAGAACATTACCGTCTGTCATCTTCAGACACCTTTCTGCTTTTATTTCTCTCTTCCTGAACAAATGAATTGCAATTTAGTACACAAAATACAAACATTGATAACATTAAGTTCTATTTCCAACAGGGCATGAACAAAAAGAGTATAACATTTTTCTTAAATTTTCATTTCTTTTTTTTTTTTTAATGATTACTTACACTGCAAAAACCTTGGTTTGGTTTGGTTTGATTACTTACATTGCAAAAAGCAAGCAGTACAGGATGAAAAATAACAGGATGACAAAAGCGTGATGGAATCAATCGACTAATTCTCTGAAGGCAGCCAAAATAAACCACTCCGCGGAGCCCATCAATCCAAAGTGCTAAGTGCAGATAATTCAATAGTAAGTGTTAGGCACTAAGTAGTTAGTAGTGAGTATTAAATATGTAATTAGTACCTAAGTACAGATATATTGCATACTACATAGTACATGACTGATGAAGTCATGACACTACATATTATATACATGGTAAATTCTAAAAAGTTTTACTAGTAAGTGTATTAGCATTTTATTAGGTCTCAAAATAATTGAGCAACATGAATACAGGAGAACTAATACATCAGTATTCTTACTTTAAAATAATATAGTGATATGGGACCTATTTGATAATGAAGGGTCCGATACTCTCATATATTTTAAATACTGATAAAAAAAATTAAAATCGAGTATTTTCTACATTTTTTTTATTTTTTTCGGAGTTTTTAGGACAAATTTAAATTCATGCACATAATTGATGCATATTGAAGTAACCAATCTTTATTGTTTTTGGGGGTAGCCGATATGCCCTCTGCGACTGCTTTTTTTTATCCTCGTTGTCCATCCCAATGCCTTGGTAGAGATGAATGCAAGCAGATGATGAATCCGATCCTTACATATCCAAAAAGTTACAAAACTGATAAGCAAAAGTGAGGTGGTTATATACATGCCATGCCTGAGAAGCTAGCAATTGACAATCTATATATACAATACTCATTGCATTTGGATTTACAAATAGATCTAAGCTGCCAAGCTGGATTTTGTCACATAGGGAAATTACAAGTAGATCTAAGCAGGATTCTGTCACAGAGAAAAAGGCATTTAAAATAACCCCAAGAATCAGAATCCATTATGTTAGAAACTTATCATGAGCCAAAAATGGTCAATTCAAAAATTCTCATATAGACCGTACATAGCACAAAAGAAAGAGCAGAAATCTAGGTACATATGGTAACAGATTAAAAAGAATATTAAGTTATAAACAATAGGCACACAACAGTCAAAAGAGCTAATATTGATTCATAAGTAGGACAAAAGTTGCATAAACTCACCTGAAGCTCTGCTAACTTCTCACGAATTTGCATATAGCCCAGGTGAAGCTTTCCTCCAAAATGATCAGCCAGACGACGGTCACTGGAGACAAAACAACATCCAAATAGTACATTTGCAACAAAACATACAACTTCATTACATGGCTTCAACAAGTAGTTAGTGCATAGTGGCCCCATAAGTTTGTAACAATCATAATCTACAAGCATAAAACAGAAAACACGCACATTTTCTAGCTGCAAAAGTTTTCCTCGTAAAACTGGGCCAAAAGCCTGCTGGTAACAAGGAGGTATAATGCGCCAGGTCAAAAGCTGTACGACTTCAAACCCCAAATACTAATTTTCTATTGCCCTCAGAATCTAAGAAACGTAAACGTGACTGCGGTATAAGGAGACAAGAATTTACCTGTCATACACACTCAAGAATGCTCCACATATGTCACAGACACGAAGCTTCTGATCAGTCTGTAATGATACCAGGTTTTAAGATGAGAAAAACATTGTTGGATACACACGTGCATGTTTTATTGATAAACTGGTATTAGTATTGATGGATGAAGCCAAGTCTAAAGTAATAACAAAGTAAAATTCCGGTGCTGGTCTCCGTGCCAGTCAAGATAGGGGAAAGTCGGTGCTGCCCTGTGCCACTCCGTGCCAGCCATGCTGGACTAAAATGGGTAACAGGCGTGGCGGTATTGAAAAATCACCAAAAAAATAAAATAAAGAATGAAATAATAGGAAAATGCTAAAAATGAGCAACATTTGATGATTAGTTGTGTCTTAAATCAATTATAGATATATTTAGCTTCTTTTTTTTTACAACTGGCAGGATCACATCCCTTCATCTAGCTAATGTAAGGATTATTTAACAAGAAAGCACCAGTACCAACATATAATGATTATTTATAACTTAATACTTATACTAACAATAAAATAACAAACCACAAACAGCAATTTTAACTGAGGGATGAAAGCTTGGGGACATGGAGATAGCAAGTTTCAAGCTTGCTCGAACCTATATGTCATCATTACCATAATCTCCACTACTTGTTACATATTAATGAAAATCCAATGGACAAAATACTCAAGATTATCAAACAACTATTGCTCATCATCGTACTAATAACTCTATGTAGCTCATCATCTGTTCCCCATCATTCTCATCCTGCCTACAGGCCCCATTATTCATAGTATAAGAATTCTTATCAATGAGTTCCTATTTATGTTTTTGATTGAGTTACCATATGACCCAATCCATGCCAGTCCCGTACAAGTACACGCCAGTTCATACCAACTCATGTAAGCCCGTACCAGCCGGTTCCAATCTGTACAAGGCTGTGCCAGTCTGACTGGAATAAGTATGGGCTTTGTTTAGGATCTCAGTCCCCAACTCACCTGAGTCCAACTGGGACTGAGTACAGACAAAGACTGTACTTGCTCGAGTTGACTTGGTGCCATGCCAATGAAACATTCTATTGGAGCCTCCAAATGTACTAGAGTTTTTTCTTTTTTTAATGTTATCAGAAGCTATCCTCAAAGCCAATGTTCCATGTATCAACCATAAGAGGAGACATGATTGGAATGACGAAACATCATTTCAATTGCATATTCCACATAATGTTTCTTCTTTGGTTAAAATCGTCATCAACAGTCTCATCCCAACAACTTAGCCATTTGGTTTGATAATAAAAAACAACCCAAAGCAAATATAAGTTCCAACGACTACTGAAAATTGTTCAAGATTCTAGTGTAAGTGGCAATTGAGTTAGAAAAAAAAAAAATTGTGGATCATTAATGCTGGAAAGTAAAAAGTTCACCTCACGAAGTGGGAGGAGATTTTTCAAATTTAAAACAAGGGTTGTTTGGGGTTCGGAAGAGAAATTTGACCTTGCCAAGCAAATTGTGGTGAAGGTACAGTGTGAACAAGCATTGTAGAGACATGTTCTCTTTCCGTAAGAGGGAAATGTAGGTGATGATAACCACGTAGAGTCAGCAGGGGTAGGGCATCCAAGGTGTGAAAAAGAAACAAGTCAGGCGGGCAGTGGGGAGAGGTAAATTAGGGAAGACAACCACAGGATGTGTCTGACTTCTGGTTGGGGAGGGCTCTGTTGTCCAGTTTAGGGACAGATATTTCGGCGGGAGTTGTAGATTCTTTCCTGCCCTAATTTCCTATGTCGTCTAGGGTTGTCTAGTAAGAGAGTCATTGTCAACATATTACGAGCTTTTGTGTGGGAGGATTGTTTGGAGTGGTAAGAGTTTGTCCAAGAGCTTTGGGAAGTAAGACCCTACCAAAGACTATTTTTAAGGCTTTAGCTCCTCCTTCATAGGGTCCCTCACCACATTATTGGGCCCAGTGGTCTAGTTCTTCCAAGTTTGTACCATGGTTTGAAATCGCAGTATCGGTAGCGGAATCGGTCGGGCCAAAAAACCGATACGATATCGGTATCGGTCGCGGTTATCAGTCTGTCGCGGTTGTCGCGATGTGAAATTTTTTTTTTAATCCGAAAAAAAATTGAAAAAATATCCAAAAAATCCATAATATTATAAAATGCTGGAAAACAATGTTACTTTCCATTAGCAACAACAATAAATCAAAATATCAGTCCCCCTAACTCATGACAGCTTGTATCGCACGCTGCTTAAATTTAGTTGTTAAAATATAAAGTTATAATATGTAATCTCTGAGCCCATTATTATAATTTATAAATTCATCAATATAACACATATCTAAATTTCTTACAATAACCATCACCCTTATATAAGCTTTGTAAAAAGAAACCAGTAGGATGTAGATCCATTGTTAGATTCATTACTGCAGAACACTTCTTTTTTGGTTAAGCACAACAATTAGAACAAGGGTGTTTCTTTAATATTTTATTTCTATATTTATAAGTGATCAATGTGACATTAGACCTAATTCTTATTTGATTAAAATTTATTGAGGGACCATTTAATATGAGTCATTTGTTTGGTTTAGATTCTTTTCATAAGTAGGCCCTATTCGTATTTTAAAATGAAAGAAAATATGTTCAGATTTTTTTGGGAATATTGTAGGCTCCACAGTGAGCTCATTTATAAAAGAATGTAAATTGTTAGAAATAAATGCCTCCTTTTCTTAGGGCTCTTGGTTAGATTTTGCTCTAATAGAAATAGGTTCGGTGTTAGATTGATGATTAGAAAACCTAAATTGCCCAAGAAGAAAAAGGAAAAAAATAATCTACTTAGACGCTTTACAAAATTTCATTCTAATTAAAGATCACTAAATATGGCCCCTCATGCTAATTAATGCCCATTGTTAAATTGACCCCGTGTTCATGGACCCATCTTCTACTCGATTAAAATTTGACCCTATTTGAAACAAAATTCACATCAAACGGTTTAAAAAAGTGGGCCACAATAGAGCCCACATGACTTATACTATGAACTTATGGTGCAAGACTCAACCTAACAAAGAGGTTAAAAGACCCTTCAAGGGTTTTGACTTTTGACATTTCCAATTCCAGCCTTCTCTCCACAGAGGCAGAAACTCAGGGAAAAGAAAATGGAAGTGGGAATGAGAGAAGAAGAGGAAAAGGGAAGAAGAGGAGGGAAGAGAGGGAGAGAGGAGGTGACGATGATAGGCGGATGCAGCTGGTGGCTGGCGGCAGGACCTTTGCCCAACAGGTACTGTGCCACATCTTCTCCTCTCTGTTTTCCTTTCTTTTTTTTCTTCTTTTCTACAACTGCTTCTTAGGTCTATGGGTTTTCTTTCTCTCATTTTTCTTGCAAATGCATCAAATCACTACCCATAGTTTTCTTTCTCTTCCTCTTCATTTTTTTTCCCATTAAGGTCTCATCCATATCAGTCATATCGGCCGTTACAACCGATATTTTGAAAATATCGGCCGTTTGGCGATATTGATTGATACGATATCGATACCGATATCGCAGTAAAATATCGGCTCGGTCTAGGCTGATACCGGTTCGTATCGGCCAATACGAACCGGTATCGGCCGATATTTTAAACCATGGTTTGTACCATCTGGTTGGAGCATTACCACAGGAAAAATACCCACACAGAAAAATATGACGTAGGTGCAGAAAACCTGCAGAGGCTTCTCCATTATGTTACAGTGGATCAGCTTTTCATCCATAATAGAATAGCAACGATTACATGATCCAGTATCTGATTATTTCAAGGTGAGATAGATCATCAAGGGCTTAATAGACATTTTTGCGTTCATGTCCTACAGGACTTTTTCAGAAGAGAGGAAAATGACATCACTCACAATTCACAAATACAGGACATCATAGAAAGAAAGGGAAAAAAAAAACTTTCAATCACAAAGAAATGTTAGTCAAGGAGATAATCAAGGCTAGATTGCTTTTCAAGTGACAACAAAGAATGAATTCAATGGAGTAGATACAATACAACCATTGTGAACTCCATTAGAGCAATGTGTATGTTTGGCGACCATTTTAAATAAAGGTGGAAACCTCCCTGTCCTAGATATTAAAAATTTAGTGTAAACAATAAGGCTTGAGGAAAACTGGGGCTGGTGGTATTGGAGGCATAATTTGTGATCATGACAGAATTTGTGAGCTACACCAGGACTGGTTTCAGGACAAGTGCTGATAGATGGAAATTCTACTAAAATGATGAAGTGAGTAGGTATGAGAGGACAGATTCCATGGAAGCTTGCTTTCATTTTGTAAGAAATATGGGATTATGAGTGATTAAGTGTCAGCTTCATTTACGCATGATTTATGGAGTACAAAATACAAATGAAGCTGTCAATAGATTAGCTTTAGCTAAAGAGGGTATAGAGAGAAGTTTGAATTTATTCACACACACACACACACACACACACACACACACAACACACACACACACACACACACACACAGAGAGAGTTGTGTTGTTCTAGTAACTCACAATGCGAACATCAGCAGCAGTGTACTTTGAGGAATCTAAAACTGGCTCCTGCCTTGCACCTAACTGGAAAAAACACATTATGACTGTAAGATTTTATAGACTCTGCATGACAGGGTAAAAAGAATCTGCAGGCAAGTAAATATTGCTGAAGAGAATATTTTGGGAAAACTTTATGTGTTATATCTGATACTCTGGAAAGAGACCGCCAATTGCCCTACAGTTAATCTTTATTATTGAAATTTGAAAGATAAAGATTAAAGAAAACCTTTTTCAGGGCTTCTGCTTCTTCCAATGCTTTCTGTGCTTCATCAACCATACCTTGCTCACCTGCAAACACAAGTTAACAGCTGTGGAATTGTGGATAACTATATTTTCGAATACAGCTCACAAGAAAAAGATAAAGACAAAGAAACATCACAATCAATTATAATAATCACAAGACCTCTAACAAGTAAGTCAAACATCCACCAATTATTAGCTTTCAATTAAAAGTAGCAGAAAATAAGAAACATGCGGAAAAATATAATGCCAAGGAAATACATGGATTGAAGTGCATGTTGGTGTAAGATATTCCAGATAATATAATGTGAAATCTCAGTTCCGTAAATTCCAGCAAAGCTACAATTAAGCAATTATTGTGAGGTTAAAAAAAATCGAGAGCAGCCCCAAGCATAGCAATCAAAATTTGTAGACAGCCTGCTTGAAGTTTGTTAATGGTTGTATTTTAAATTTTCTAATATAAACAACAGTGAACGGAGCAAATTTCATTTAAAGAAAGAAAATATAGAAAGGGAAAATAAAAACATGACCAATATGAGTGCTTTATTGACCAAAAACAGTAGTATTAACACAAGCCAATACAAAAAACACCACTGCCACAAAATAACACACAACTACATTATCACATCAAAGGACCTACAGATATTGAAAACCCTATCTAAACGTTGTTTAGCTCCTTGGTATGCAGCTTTGCTAATGCCTCTCCATGTATGATGGAAGTCAACCTCCACGAAATTGCAAATATCCTTCATTTTCATATGAGATGAAGCAAAACTTGCATTTAACCATCTTGATGGTAGCCCATCATCCAATAGCATTAGGAGAATCGCTCTTCACCATTAGCCGACCCTAGGACGAAGCTTTAAAACCCTCATAGCCACCCTAATAGCCAGAATCTCTACTTCATCACAATCTCACTCTAACTGGAACGGATGACATCAACAAGCTGGAATTCCACTTCCCTTTTTTCTTTAATAGGCCTTCCCACCCCTTGTATAAGTTTCCCAATTAGCAAAACTCCATCGAATTATAATTCAAAAGTTCCTTGTTCAATAAGGCCCAATTTAATGATGTCATAAATTACCTCCATGGCCTTCGTTCCATTAAAAATTCAGTCATATCTTCCGTTCCATATAGACCATAATATGGGATATATATATCTCAATAAACTGCTTATGACATGACCACACGTGAACAAACCACCACGCCAGCATGTGACCAACTCCCCTAACCCCACTGGGAAGCATCACGAATTGACGGTGAAGGGTGACCGATAGTCTCTTCTTCCATATTGCATATTGAGTGAACATCTATAAAATGGCAGAATAAGGGGTGATGGCAATCAAGTGGTTGATAGCCAGAATAAGGGGTGATCAACAGTCTCTTCCTCCATAGTGCATATAGAGTGATCATCTAAAATGGAAGAATAAGGGGTGATGGAAATCAAGTGGTTGATAGCCAGCTTAGGCCTCCACTCTTGAAGGACTGCCTGCAAACCACCAAACATGGGTTAAGTGGCGAATGTGGAACTAGGGCTCTCCATAAAGACTTGGATAATAATTTTCCCGACAAAAAATGTTTCAAAATTCATCGCTCACAAAAGCCCCCACAAATGCAAACGTCACTTAGAAACCCTGCTAATTATACACCATCTCCTCTTCTTCCAACAAAGCCCTTCTAAATTGGAGACACAACACTAACTTCCCACCATCTATCTAATTGTTAACAATCACACACAGCTGTAGTTGGGTTCTACCTCAATCCCTTCCAAAGTTATTCCAAGAATGGTTTTGCCCGATTTCTAGCTTTAAAGGGAAGACCATATGACGACTACCTTTTTTTTCCATATTTTAACCATTTTAACTGCAGATTTTAACCATTTTAACAGCACGCACACATTTTAACCGCAACACTCCCTTTTTTCCTTCGCTTCCTCGGTTCCTCTTCCCTCTCCTCCCACCCCCGACTCACCTGGTGCACATGTGTTGTAGGGTCGTGCGTGCGCCCAGGGGAATCGACTTGTCAGGTAAAAATACCACAAGGATACCCACACCATGAAAAAATGAAAGGGAAAAAAACTTAAACTTGCTGCCACATAGCATTTTTCTCCATGCCAAATCTCCACCAACATTTACCAATAGAGCCCAATTTCTTTCCTCCACAAAACCCCTTCCCTCTGGATTTACAATCTCACTCCGACCTGTCAAGTGCATTCTTTTTCGTTTCCAATAAAAAATGTACTGAACAGGCACCAATTTATTAATAACACTATCTGGGATCATAAAAAGAGCCATGTAGTGTAGGTTCACCAAAGTGGCTCTATTAGTTTAACCTACCTCCAAAAGGCAAATATTGTCACTTCCAAATCACAAATTTTTTCTCATATGATGGGGATCAGCCCCCAATAGTAAATCCATACAAATAATTGGATGTTAACCAACCATGCACTTTGCCCTATCAACATGAGAACGAACACTTCCATCAATCCTAAGTCCCACCATCAAGCTTTTTACTCATGTTCACTATGTTGAGCCCAGAGAACAGTACCTTAATACATAAGTCATGGCTACCTTTGGAAACATAGCATGGAAAAATAAAGCTCAAATGACAAATAGTACAGCAGAAATGGGCATTTCATGATCACGGCAAGGAGTATAAAGATTAACAGTTACTATTCCAAAAAGAAAAAGGTAATGCTTTAATCAAATTAGTATCAAGGCACATTTGCATAACAATGAGCATACCAAGATCTTCTGCCTTCTTCAGTTTTTCATTTATCATTTCTTGTGTGCGAGCATCTGGAGGAGGCAGAACTGGCAGTGGGGCCAATGAAGGAGGGTTTTGAAGTGGCTGCGGTAAAGAAGCTCTGTCTTTGTTGAAGGCATCAAGAAGAAGCATGGCCTGCATCAGAGCATAAGAACAGAATGATCACCCATTAAAATTATGGAAGGAACACTAGGAAGTAGTTAGAGGCATGATTTGATATAATGAAAAATAACTCAACAAACTGCCATGAGAGAGAGAGAGAGAGAGACCTGTTTATCTGCTCTTTTGGATCTGAGTTCTTCCACCACTTCTAAAGCCCGAATCTTACTGTCTGTTTTGCCTTCCAAATCTGCAGATCCATGCCATTCATATGTGTATACTTGTTATAAATACAGTATAAAATAGTAATGAAGTAACATGATATGATGGAAACGCAGTTCCGAAAGTTAATTCATGAATCAAATTCAAAACCATTTGTCTTTTAAAACATAAAACAGGTAAACGGACCCCACATCACACATATACACACACAAGATAGAGTAGATGGGAAAAGCATATAATCCAATAGGAGATTCAAGTATTATGTCAAACAGCAATTCATTTGTTTAAGTGAAGCTAAGCATCGCAAGGAAGCAGATGTAATAGGCAATAAATGAAAATAAACAAATAAATAACACAGACAAATGATGCATACAACAGGGTATAACTTAAGTGCTTTGAAAGAGTATGTAAGGAAGAAAAAAAAATCTAATCAATAAGGCCTGTACACTATCTCCAAGCTTTAGGTAAACTTATACAGGGGGCAACCCATTTTGGGGACAGCTCAGTCCAATCTATAGAACCATCAATGGGAAAACGGGAAAACACAGGGAAAATGTAAAATATAATGGACACAATTGCTGGTTGTTGATAAACATGCACTCACGTGCACAGACTAGGGGGGTTTGCTGTCTTTTAAAAAGGAAACAAGATGCCCAGTTTTACAAACACATTGGTTTGAGTTTGTGAAGTAGAAAGTGGTGTTGTTCAGAAAGAAGACAGTTTGAACATATGTGGAGATGGGCATTTCTAAAGAAGTGAAGGTAGCAACTCACATGGTAACATCTTGAAGAAGAGGATGTGCAGTAGCAAGTGTTATTGTTGGGAAAGGAGAAATGTGGAGATGGAGGTGAGGATTATTCTGTGGCAGTAGGTGGCAACTGAAAGTTGGTACATATTGACTTATTGAGGGAGAAAATGTGAGGTTCTGAGGATTTTTTGGAGTATTGATGGCTACTTCTTTATGGAGGAACTGCTCTGCAATTAGACAGAGGAAGAAGATTAAAAAGTTAGAAAATGGATAATTAAAAACATATCCTCCAGAGTACCATAATATATCTTGATAGATGAAAATGCTTTTCAAAATAATTTTCTTTGATGGAACAATCATGCAGATACACTAAGCTGCATGGGTATGGTACAGGTGTCAAACTCCAATACCTGTATGAATCTAGCAAATCCCAATACATAGGATGCAGATTCAGCATAATATTCAAGGAAATTTATTTCTTCTTTTGGTTGATGGGTGGGCAGTACAGGACTTTTTTGAAGACCTAACTGCCCACGGATCAATCCCTGGGCAGTCGTGTGAGATGAGACACCATTAACCACTAGGGTGTCTCAAGTTCCTCATATAACTGTTTTCCATTTAAATAAGATAATACAAAAAAGGTACAGATAAATAATAATAAAATATGGCTCGTACTTTAAATAAGCAAGTAATGATTTCTTTAGAAAAATATCATGTAATAATGATTTCTGGCTCCCCTGTTCCGTAAGAAGACCTTTCCATCTACTCTCCTACCATCGATAGACATGGATATAAGTAGGCCCCACGAGCTGAACGAACATTTTCCTTAATAAATATCTAAACTTATTTCAACTATGAAATAATGAATAAATTGGTAACAAAAGTTTCCATAAAATATCCGAGATGGCATCATGTCCGAGATGTGTTTGATAAAGGTATGGTGTTCGTTTCAAAGATTTTTTTTCCTTAAGTGGTAACATAGCGAGCCCACAAGATCAAGGTTGCATTAGTGAGCACTTTCCACTCTGCCATGGGCTCTTTTCCATTTCAAAGAATCTACACAAAACAGCCCATGATCTGGACAGTCATTCAAAATGCTAATTGAAAGTGCAACATAGCAAAAAAACACTTAACATCACTGCAAGAAAGTAAAATTATAACGGCCGGATAAACATAAAATGCATACAAAACAAACAGAATGAGCATTCATTTACAAGCAATATCATCCATTAATTGCTGGCATCATGGAAGAAGTATTACCAAAATCATCCACTTCTTTCAGCTTTTCCTTGATTTGTTTTGACAACTCAAGCACCTCAGGCGTCTGCATTTTATTAAAGCAAAGATTTATCTTTCCGAGGGAAGGTGGAGTTTGATAGTTAGAACTAACAAGATGAACCATGCTTGAACAAAACAAGGATTACCTGGGTAACCTCAGAAACAGAAATAGCAATAGCAGCTTTCGCATCCTCATCCTCCAGACGCTTAAGGGCTCTCGTAATTTTCCGGTCACACTCAACAATAAGTCTATCTATAACATCCTCCAGATCCCTGTCATAATTGTGAAGACCTTTCAATTTGGCCTCCTCATATCTATAAACTGTTCAGGAGGAACCATGACAATGAAACGCAGAGAATACTTATTTGCTAGTGTCCAGGGCATCAATGACTAAGAGCACTCCAGTGCCACCATAAAAAGGTTACATGAGATAGAGCACTTGAAGAATTGTTCAAGGGCCAGATGAAGAATCTTAATCTTAACATCAGGGACTTCAGAGACAAATTACTTTCGATTAGATCAACTATACACCAACGACTGGAAGATGAAACCTTACATAAATCGAAAGAAAAACTCATCATTCGGAGATAGAGCAGTTGAAGAATTGTTCAAGGGCCAGATGAAGAATCTTAATCTTAACATCAGGGACTTCAGAGACAAATTACTTTCGATTAGATCAACTATACACCAATGACTGGAAGATGAAACCTTACATAAATCGAAAGAAAAACTCATCATTCGGATTTCAGAAAGTTGAACATAGATCAGCAGGCAGATGCATAAACTTCTACCAGATTCTGACAAATATAAAGTGGCACAGATGGGGGGAATTTTTTTTTTTTTTTTAAGGTGAAGATAGGAAAAACTCTTAAATGTGATAGATGTTGATAGATTATCTATAACATGTGGTTATTGGTGCTTGAGGCTTGATCGCCCATACAGGGCATATATTCAACCATATATAATTAAATCCTCTTTAAAGTTCCACCATATTATAGCATTTTATCATCAAAAGCCAGGACACTGCACCCCGCTAAGGCACTACTACACAGTGACCATGTGAACTTAGTCACTGTGGCTTCTCACTACCTTGCACTGAAATGTGCATAAAATGATGCTCAGCTGAGTCATCCACGCATTTGGTCCATCCAGTAACGTTATTAGCCTTTCAGCAAACCACACAATTCATATAGTGGGCTAACTAACTCATCACAAATGGGTTATGGAAAACCCCCTCCATGGGTATATCGCACTGTCCAATGGATGTCATGCAAAGAAGACTAGCTAGCAACAGTACTCACTTTGCAGGAAGCCACGAACAACCAGCTAAAAGTATGAAATTCAAATAAATGGCTTTTAATGTGATACGATTTATGAAAATGCCAGCTAGGGTACCCGACAAGCAGCTGTATCACAGAAGAGTGGGGCCATATAAAATAAAAGAAGAGTCAGAACCCAAAAAAAAAAAACTCTCTCTACTCAGCCCCCATATGATATTGAAAGCAATTGATCTGGTACTAGTACTCAAGCCATTGGTGAGCACATAAATATGTTTCGATAAATAAAAAGAAAAAGAGGAACAACATGCAAAACAAGCTTTAGAATTAAAACAATAAGGATACTCTTTTCTCAGCTGCAAGGAGTGCACCTTTGGACATGGCCCCAAATCCATTTTCTGGTACAACCAAAAGAATAAAAAAAGATACATATGGTGTAAGCATGATAAACATAAACAAAAATGAGTGAATTCTAATGCATTTAATTAGAAGAACATCATGTACCAAAACAAAATAGTAATGATCTCATTCATATCTTGAAGCGCATCAATAAATACCAAAAATAAAATTGCATGAATATCTTACACCATAAGTAGGTACGAGTCGATGATAAATTCATCCCCAGATTCCATCCACGTCTACCATGTGTATGGCACCTTCCATTCTCCAAGACTACAGTAATAACACCAATACACCAAGAACATAGTAATAGCGCCCCTTTCTACATGGATGGATGCATAAATCACAAAAACCCTAAAGCAATGTGCTGTCTACTTAACTAATAATCAGAGAGCAACAAAATATTCCGATTTCGCTGAATCAATAAGGGGGAAAAAGTGCATAAAGATGATAAAAAAAGGAACTTTCTAGTACAAACCTAATATATCATCATCAAAGCCCTAACCATCAATCTGGGGCACTTTCTACCCGTGGTAGAAGAAACTGACAAACTCAATCTGGAGCAGATTGTACCTGTGGTGCAAGGAAGGTAATTATCTCGCCTTACCCATCAATCTAGGGCATTTTTTTTCTCCTAGATGCATGTAAAATTAAAACCCCAGAAGAGACATATTAGCCTTTCATACTCCAATCAACAACAAAGGAAGTAGAAAGCCCTAGCGTTTGGAAGATCATGAAACCCGAAATCAGTGGATGTATCTAGTCTCCTTGCTCTAAAACAACAATAGCAGAATAAGTGGGGATTTCTAGGGTTTTGGAAAGGCAAGGGATGAGTACCGTGAGTTGAAAGAGCTCGTGAGGGCAGAGACCGACGAGGAAGAGACGACATACGTCTCGATCGTAGTACTTTCGATTCACCTCTCGCACATCCCCGTTGCGATTCGCGCCCATGAGCACATCGAGCTGCTTCCTTATAGCGTCCATTTCTAGGGTTTTTGCTGTTTTTCTCCCCGTTCCTAATACGAACGATAGAGCTGCAGAGAGTGATATCAGAGGAAGAAAAAAAGCTACTGGCTTTTGAGTTGGATCTCAGACGAGGATTCATATTTAGCCCCTGCTCAAGGAGGATATTTAAATGAGGCCTGTCAATGGCCAGGGTGGGCTTGGGATGTCAAATACCGTCTCTAATATTAAACGGGCGTACTAAAGGTTGTCTAATTTCAGTCCTAAATTAAATAGGCTTACATCAAATTTTATCCTGTGTGGACCCTTACCGGGCAGACGCATAGTACAATCTTGAATGTAATGAGTACTCAACATGTACGAATATATGTTGCAAGCTTTTTGATAAAAGGACCAATCTAGTCGTTAGGCCTGATGGGAAAGTACGGTGATTATTATATAAATGCAATTTTTATCAAGATTTAGCACAATCGAATATCAAATTTGTATGTTTATTTAGGGAGATTCAAAAATGAAATTTGAATTGTTGATTTGCTTAGTAGACCTTATGGCTGAATTTATCACATTAGAATTCTTTGTTTAATAAAGAAGAAACAGGGAATTATTTAAAAGTTATAAAACAAATGGACCAGCTGTATTACTTGGTGGACCCCATATTGGAATACCAAAAACATCAAAAGCTACAAAACAAATGGTTGGGCCAAGCTTACTTGAATCATTTATTTAGATGGCTTTCTATGGAAGGTTTAGCCCACCAAAATAAGTCAGTGGAGCAACTTAATTCATCCAAGATGGAGCCTACCTACTCAACAACCCATGCATGTTAACAAGATCTTTCAATGTAATTCTACAAGTAACCTCAATAATCTTCCATTTTGTAGGACTCATTTATTTTGGAACCTATGTTGCATTAGACCGCTAGTAGATTTATAGTTCATGAACGCAACCTTCAAAATCACTATAACAAGCTTAGGATGATTAATCCATGAAAAATTAATGAAATTTCTTTGCGGGGCGGACCGGGCCTGGCTTGTTCTGCCCATTCCAGTCCCATTTTGGTCGGGCTTTAAAATCATTGTCCAAGCCCAGCTCAACACCCATTTCAACGGGCTCAATTGACAGGCCTACATGGTAGCCCCTTAGCTGATCATGGTTGTGGATCCCACATCGCCCGAGGGGATCATCATCTACCCTAGTTGATCCACAACCCACAACTTTTCACCGTCCAAAATGAGTGCACAACCAATCCAACGGTCCAATGCATTCAAATGGGTGCCAAACCTTGGGGCCCCGTGATTATCGAAGGAGTCCCTATTGTATGGTATACTTTGATAGACCATGAGCCACACCATGTGTCTGAAGGCCCCCTGCGCTCACCATAACACGAGCGCAAGGGGCTCTCGTTTTGTATATGTAAATATTATATGTGCAAATATTGCAATTTATAAGTCATACATCTGAAATACTTTAGCATATTTATTCAAAAATCACCGTTTTTACATGAGTAAGATGTATTTAGTTTTTTTTTTACAGCTTTTTTCAAATTCATCAAAAATCATGAAATATTAAGATATGAAACTAAATGCCTTGAACTTTACCATTAATACTATAATATTGAGCGCTCCAAATCATAATTGAGGACCCACAAAAGTATAGAAGATTAGAATTAGGTTCGGACTTTTTTCACAAACTACTCAAAATCTATGTAGATTTAAGATATCATAGGGTTTATTGGTCCAATAAACAAATTGAATGGTTTGGATTAAGGGTGATTCTATTGGCACCCCAAAAAAGTGCTGTGCCCCCCCCCCCCCCCCTCTATGAACAGGGGGGCGCCGAGGGGCCAATAGAATCACCCTTGGATTAAAAATATGAGGCCAACATAAATAAAAAATAAAGGTTGTTGTTGGGGCCCACAGTAATGCTAGCGCTTTTATAAGAGAGGCGTGAAAGTGGGTTGCAAACAGGTATCCGATTTTTTTATTACCAGAAAGTTTCGATCCAAAAAAATAGGTTCTGGAACCTATTTTAGGTTCCGATTCATAAATGGGTCCAGGTCTGGAACCTAGTTTTTGTTCCGATTAATAAACCGGTCCGATTCTAGGTTCATATAGGTTCCAACCTATGGACCCGAGACCCGCATATGAGTCTTTAATATTGCAAACTATACCTCAAAATATTTTTTTTTTACATTTTTATGCATAATGT
Source organism: Litsea cubeba (assembly GCA_012931725.1). Lineage (NCBI taxonomy): Eukaryota > Viridiplantae > Streptophyta > Magnoliopsida > Laurales > Lauraceae > Litsea > Litsea cubeba. The sequence continues at coordinate 35,414,043 of CM022948.1, forward strand.
TTGAAGTAGTAGACTTGATGCACTATTATAAGTTAAATGATATACTTATTTTAAGAAAAAATTAAAAAATTAAAGAGAAGTTAGAACCAATTTTTGAATTAGACCCAATCCTCCAGGTGGACCGGATTCCGGAACCAGATCCGGGTTTTTTTTATCTGAACTGGGTCTAGAACCAACAAAACAGATTTCGAGTCAAAATCGGATCCAGAACCGTTATTTAAAAATGAGTCTAGTCCTTGGTCTAGTATGGTTCCGACCCGGAACCATTCCGTTTGCAACCCTATGTGAAAGTGGTTTTCACACTTATCTTACTATGAACATTTTGGTGTTATTTACACACCATTTTTCAGTTTTTTCAGACCTCATTTTACTCATCACATGTGTAAGTGAGCACAAATAAATGAGATGATGTGCAACTATTGAATTATTTACACAAGTAAATGACTAAAAATAGGGGCAACTGCCAGCCCCCAATTGTTGATTTTGGGAAAAACTTAAAATAATAAAGAAAAAGGAAAGGAAAGAAAATGAAGGAGAGGAGAACAAATACGTAAGGCTTGATGGAGATTGGAGAAGAGAATTCTCAAATTTCATTCTAACCTATCTACACTTGCCCCAAAATCTTATGATCCAAGAGAGGTGAGGAGAAAGAACATCTTCTTGTTAGAGATCTTAAAATGAATTGCATGTTATATAGACTTGTAGAAACTATGAGGTATGAGTAAAGAAGAAGAATGACCAACTCCCACTTTCTCTTTTATAATTTTTTTACATTGCATAGATGTACTGATTTCACCACATGTAATTATGTATTTTCAATCTTTGTGGCTTATATTGAAATTGAATTCACTTAAAAACAATGTCCGATTGCATTCTATTATTACATTAATTTTTAGCTCAATCGGAGTTTTATCCATCATAGATAAAGAAATATTGTTGTATTTTTTATTTTATTTTTTGCTTTGATTATTATTGTCCATGTCAAAAAAGCCCAGTAAAAGAAATTTGATTTAAGGAGATAAAAACTAGCGGAACTATATACACTTTAAAATAGCTTAGATTTTAGATATTAGATTCTGTTATGACTTTTCCTTGGGGTTTTAAATAATAATATTTTAAATTATAACTTAAAAGTTGCATGCATAAGAAAGGACTGATACCCATCTTGAGAATTTTTTTTTGTACTTTAGTGTGTATATATATATAAGGAGATGCTCCTATGAGAGCATCTCCCATATATACATATGGTAAATATACTAATGCATTCTCAATCATGAAGATTCTTAAAACTGCACTTCGCAACAAAATTGAAGATAATTTTTTTACGGACTCAACCATGAAGATTGTTGAAACTGCACTTCGCAATAGAATGGAATATGAATGGCTTTTTAGATTATTTAATGGTATATATTGAAAAATAAATTGTAGAAAGATTCAGTTTTAAAATAATAATTGATGATTTCAACTCAATGAAAGAACATCGAGCACAACCTCAATATTTTTTATTATTGCATATTTTATTACTAAATTGTGCTATTTTGTTTAAAGGTCTTTTTCCTTTGCCGCCCCGTACCCCCAACACACAAAAATTCTAGTTTCACCTCGGACTACAAACAAGCGACCTTATGGTCAAGCGAGTCCAAATCTAATTTAATAGGTGAAGTTCCATAGTGGGACCACATATTGAAATTTGAGCGGCCCAAAACGAACATTGTCATCTTGCATGTATTGAATTTTTTTCAAATTTACTCCATTAGTTGACCCACTTTAAGATAAACCACATGATGAATATTGAAATTAACACAATCATATGGTCAAATATTAATAGGCCCATCTCTTATTTAGGATAAATCCCATATATGGTGGAGGCATTTATTTTGAGAAGCTCAGTCCCGCTATACATCAATTAAGAAGTTCAAATTTGAGTTAAGCGGATGATCCAAAAGGCTTTTTTATTATATGGAGCATATAGGTTGGAATTCAAAACCAACTACAACAATGTGTGAAATTAGGATGGTTTTGTCATGGGGTATTACTTAATTAGTCATGAACATGGATGCTTGTGTGAGTGAACGAGTTTTTTAAGCATCGTTAACAATAAGCTTTCATTATAAGAGTAGGCAAAATACAAAAGAAGAGCTAGGAAGCGAGGTACAAGAGTATTGTACCCCACCTTCAATCACATTGATGCTTGTGTGAAAGTGTGAGTTGGAGTCTCAAACCCAGCAAGAGGCCAAAAAAAAAAAAGATGGGACATGTCATTTTGCCCTTCATGAGTTTACTGGGTTTAATGAGATTACTATATTGAGAGCCTGTATATTCGAAGAGATGCATTACGAGGTCATAATCTTATCCCTATCTCTGAATACAAATGCAAAGTTGGTTTTTGCAAAACCACATGGGGGGAGGAGCCATTCCCCATCAGGCCCACTAAGCGTAGGTAGCATTTTTTTGGATCAAGAGTGGGATGGGCTCATCTTCAAAGACCTGAACATCAACTCTATGTCCCAGTTTAAGGAGGCCTTCTTTTGCAACACAGGTACGGTGTCACCCCTTACTCCATTTGTTCTCCATGAAAATAATTAGTTGGGATGTGAGGGGGGCTTCTAGACCCAATCTTCAATGCCAGTTAAAAAATAATGATGATAGAATTCCAACCTGATTTGCTCTTCGAAACCCGAACCAGAGAAATGAATGCTAACAAGATGATCAGCCGATTATCTTCCTTCCTTCCATCCTCCTTCTGCATCTATGGAAATGGTTATTCTGGGGTCTGTGGATGTTTTGGAACCCTCAAAACCTCTCTGTTAGAATCTTATATTCCACGGACCAGGCCATTTCATCTCTTGTCCAGGCTCCGAATGCTTCCTCTAGGTCTTTCTTCATGTCATGCATTTCTGCATCTCCTTCATGGGTCAAAAGAAGGACACTTTGGGATGATTTCAATAAATTTAACAACCAACACACCACTAAACATGACCCTTGGCTCCTCATTGGAGACTTCAACAGTATTCTTGGGCCTCACGAAAAATTAGGAGGCCAAGCAAAGCCTTCCTCGGCGGGTAACATGGACTTCCAACTCTTCATAGATTCTAACAACATCTATGATCTAGGTTTCAAAGGACCCCCATTCACATGGACCAATAGCAGGAAAGGCCCCTCAGCAATTCTGGAAAGGCTTGAATAGAGCTCTTGGATCTACACAGTGGTTTAACCACTTCTCTGACTACCAGATTCAGCACCTTTCTCGCCTAGGTACAGACCACAACCCTCTCTTTCTCTGCCCATCTGACTGGAGGCGGCCTTCTCAACGGGTTTTCCATTATGAGAACTTCTAGCATCATAAAGGACAATTTCTTCCTGTCAGCATGATAGCTCTACAGGAGCCGATAGTTTACTGTGCCAGCTGACTAGCTGAGGACCAGCTGACAAGCTTACATAGGTATGGTGCAAAACATGATGAGGCATGGGCAAAGGTAAGGCTCTCCATACTCTTGATGCTATAAATAGAAGCATCCTGTATTGGGTTGTAACATAGAGAAGAAGGCAGTAGCTTGAGAGAGTATTAAAAGGGTGTACCTGGGATTGGGGTTAAGAGAGAGTGTTCATCTGTAATCTTTCCTCCATAGTAATACTCTTGCTGTTCTCCCATAGATGTAGACTCAAGCCGAACCACGTTATCTCTGTGTGTGATTTCTTTTCTCCGTGTGGTTTGATCTTGTTATCTGTGCCTTGATTGGTGCTCCTAAGCACGACAAACTGGTATCAGAGCTTCGAGTGATCGGAGGAGATCCGTTGAATCGGATTTCGGGAAGGCCACCGGCTTTGATCTCGGTGGGCCACACAGATCTAATCTCGGTTCTTGATTTGCAGAAGATCAAGGATCAGAAGTTGCAGATAAGGGCGTTTCCTAGCTGGGTTTTGCGAATATCGTACGATCTTGAAGTGGGCCACGGACCTGCCTTTTGATCGCAGCACCCAGGTTCGCCGAAATCGCCACCGCTGCAACCGCTGCTGCCTCACCAGGATCAGGGGTTTGTCGCCGCCGCGCCATTGCCATGGAAGAAGAAGAAGACATGAATAAAGGGCCGGGACTAACCTTGTTGAGAAACAGGGCAGAACCAGAAGAATAAGAGGAAGAACCAGAGAAAGGACATCCGCTGCCGCCTTGCGTGTCGTCGCCGCCGCTGCCGGAGGAGACTGCTACCGTCGTCGGAGACCCTTGCTGCCTCGTCGTGCCGTGGCCGAAGGAGAAGCAGCAGCGAGAACGCTGCTCTCAGATCCAGAAGTTGTTCCAGAACGAGAATGAAGGAGAAAACCCTATTTGGGTTCAGATTTCAAATCATTTGTGTTTAAGAATCTTTGACTTGGCAGTCTGAAGCACCAAGGGAATTTATGGTCCTTGAAGCACCACATAAATTGGTGGTCCCTAAGTTCTGGTTGTAAGCCATGTCAATTTCGGGTCGGGTTGACCTGGTCCATGCAGGAAGCCCAGTAGCAAAGCATAAAGGTGCTGATGTCATCGCTGGTCAAAGTTTAATTTGACCAAATCGAAGGCTGAAAATTGTTTTCACAATATCTTGGAGATCCGGAGTCTGATCGGAGATCCGTTTGAACCTGTGGACTCATTGTGAGCAGATCTACGCAGGTCCAGTAAAAAGATTCACGAAATGGCTGCCAAATTTAAAATTGAAAAATTCAATGGAAATAATGACTTCAGTGTATGGCGTTTGAAGATGCATGCTTTGCTGGTTCAAAACGGTTTACAGAAAGCTTTAAAGGGAAAGAACGCTTTGTCTGACAAACTGTCGGATGAAGAGAGGGATGAGTTGCTGGTTAAGGCGTATGGTTAGATTCTGCTATTTTTTTAGCGATGGTGTACTGCGAAAGGTTGCTCAAGAAAAAACTGCTGCTGGCGTATGACAGAAGTTGGAGAACTTGTACATCACAAAGTCTCTCACAAATCGCTTGTATCTGAAGAAGCGGTTTTCACCTTACAAATGCAGGAGGGTACGTCTGTTTCAAACCACCTTGATTCTTTCACAAAAGCTATTATGGATCTTGAAAATATAGATGTCAAAATTAATGATGAGGACCAAGTCATTATGTTGTTATGTTCATTACCACGCTCGTATGAGAACTTTGTTGATACCATGATGTATGGTAGAGAAACTCTGTCCAAGGAGGATGTTGAGTTAGCCTTGAACTCCAAGGAGTTGAAGAAAAAGGTTACTATAGAAAACAATGACAGTTCCGGTGAGGGTTTGGTAGTGCGTGGAAGAACAGTGAAGAAATGACAAAACAGAAGAGGCCGCTCTAGGTCAAAATTAAAATAAAAAACTAGAAAATTAAAGTGCTTCCAATGTCATAAGGAATGACACTTCAAAAAATATTGTTCAGAGCGTAAAGGAAAAGAGAAAGCACATGATTCTGGAAATGTAGCCTGTGTTGCAGAAGACAGTTTTGATGATGCAAATGTTCTATATGTTACCGTTGGTAGCTCAGGTGATGAGTGGATCCTTGATTCGGGTTGTTCCTACCATATGTGTCTTAATAGGGACTGGTTTGCCACTTATCATTCTATAGATGGTGGTAAAATGGGAAACAATGCAACCTGTAAGGTTGTTGGGATAGGATCAATCCGAATTAAGATGTATGATGGTATTGTAAGAACTTTGTCAGATGTCAGGCACATTCCAAAATTGAAGAAAACTCTAATTTCCTTGGGTACGCTTGACTCCAACGGCTGTACCTACAAAGCTGGAGATGGAGTTATGAGAATCTCAAAGGGTGCTCTTATAGTGATGAAGGGACAGAAGCAGAATGACCTCTATTTTCTTCAATGTAGCACAGTTACAGGTGCTGCTGCTGTATCATCCTCAAATTCAAATTTGGAAACTACCAAGTTATGGCATATGCGACTTGGGTATATGAGCGAGAGAGGTATGGATGAGCTGAGTAAACAAGGTTTGTTCTGCAGCCAGAAAACAGGAAAACTGGACTTCTGTGAGCATTGTGTCTTCGGAAAGCAATGCAGAGTCAAGTTCAGCACAACAGTTCATCAGACCAAGGGCACTTTGGATTATATCCATTCTGACCTTTGGGGTCCCTCTCGTGTTCCATCTTTGGGATGTGGCAGATATATGTTGACCTTCATTGATGATTATTCTCGGAAGGTTTGGTTATATATCTTAAAGCACAAGGATGAAGTCTTTGCACAGTTCAAGCAATGGAAGACTATGATCGAGAAGCATAAAGGTAAACAGATCAATCGCTTGAGGACTGACAATGGCTTGGAATTCTGCAGAGGTGTTTTTAATGAGTTCTGTAAGAATAAAGGTATTGTGAGACATCGCACAGTCAGAAATACCCCACAATAGAATGGAATTGCAGAACGGATGAACATGACTATTCTAGAGAAGACCCACTGCATGCTCTCTAATGCAGGATTACTTAGGAAGTTCTGGGCGGAAGCTGTTAACACAGCTTGTTATCTGATCGATCGATCTCCATCAACAGCTATCGAGTATAAAACTCCTGAAGATGTATGGTCTGGATCTCCTGCTGATTATACCAATTTACAAATATTTGGTTGTCCTGCTTATGCTCATGTGAATGATGGAAAGCTTGAACCAAGGGCGAGAAAGTGCATATTTCTAGGGTAGGGAAATTCTATATGCACCACGACTTTTGCTGAACCCACCCACTTTTTAGAAAATACCAAAAATACCCTTCCTCCCTGCCACCTGCACCCACTATTCTCTGCCAGGTATGCCTTCTTCCCTCCCCCCCGACCAACTGCACCCACTGCGCACCACCCTCTTCATCTCCCTCTCTCGTCGCTATCTTCTCCTCTCCCTGCTTCACCCTCTCTATCTCTATTTTTCCCCTCTGGCATGCAACTCTCTTTGCCCCACTCCGCACCCATCTCTCTCTCCCTCTCTGCCACCGCCCACTCCATCTCCCCCTCTGTCTCTACTTCATCTCTCCCCCCCTCTTCTCCTTCCTTTTGTTTCTCTCTGTCCCTGCTTCACCATATCTCTCTTTCCATCTCCATTTTCCCCTCCGCCCTGCAACTCTCTCCGCCCTCTCTTGATCGCAGCCTTCTCTAGAGGTGCACGGAGTATTGAAGCCGTGCACATAGAGAGTTGCACGGCCAAAAAAACCAGTGCATTTTTCATTTGCACGGTTTATCATATCCGTGCACAGATCGCAGTCTTCTCCAAATGTGCACGGAGTTTCGAAACCGTGCACATAGAGAGGTGCACGGCCGAAAAGCCCCGTGCATTTATCAATTGCACGGTTTATCATATCTGTGCAATTGAGATATGCACGGCTGTCTCTCTTCCCATTCCTGTCTCTCTCTCTCCCTCCCTCCCTCCCTTTCTCCCTCCCTCTCCCCGCCCTCCAGAGGTGCAGGTCGCGATCGACGAGAGTGCCAGGATTGGTACACTTGGAAGCAGGTCCTGCTGCTTGGTGATGTCGTCAGCTGCTGCGCCGTGCTGTTCCCAATTGTGTGGTCTATCAAGAACCTGCACGAGGCGGCCAGGACCGATGGGAAGTCGGCGGTGAATCTGATGAAGCTTACTCTTTTCAGGCAGTATTACATTGTGGTGATCTGCTACATTTACTTCATTAGGGTTGTTGTTTACACACAGAGGTGCACGGCGAGGTCGTAGGTGGATCAAATGGAGGAGAGCACGTGGTCGGAGTCGGCGCGGACGATCTCGAGGATGTCGGCGGATCTCTGGAGGGAGTGGAGGTGTTTGTCGAGATCGGAGCCCTGCTCCTGTCTCTCTCCCTCTCCCTCCCTTTCTGTCGCTCCCTCCCCTGCAGGCAGCGCCGATTAGATGGCAGGCGGAGGTTGCCGGAGGTCGCCGGAGAGGAGAGAAGGAAGGAGAGGGAGAGGGGTATTTTCCTCATGTGTATTTTTTTTTAAAAAAATGTGGGTGTGTTCAGCATTGTACGTGGGCGAGTTTAGAATTTTCCTTCTAGGGTATGCACATGGGGTGAAGGGATATAGGCGATGTGACCTTTGATGAGTCTGCTATGTTGAAGCCGAAGGAGTGCATTGATGCTGAAAATGACAATGGTGTCAGTAAACAGGTGGAGGAGCAAAACGGTGTCAGTAAACAGGTGGAGCTTGATAAGAAAGCTTCAGAAAACTTGTAGGATAAGGTGCAAGCAGATGTCCTAGTTCGACAGAATGTAGAGGAGATGCAAAGCTCAAACGAGGAAACTGCAGTTCCGGATGATTACATGCTTACTAGGGACAGAGAAAGGAGGCAGATTAAAAAACCTCAAAGATACGGGCATGAAGATATTGTTGCCTACGCTCTTAATACAATTGAAAGAATTGAGTCAAAGCCGGTTACATATCTAGATGCCGTCACAAGTAAAGAATCAACAAGATGGGCCGTAGCCATGGGTGAGGAGATTGAATCTCTTCACAAGAATTAAACTTGGAAGCTGGTGAAACCTCCGAAAGGCCAGAAGATTGTTGGCTGCAAATGGGTCTTCAAGAAAAAGGAAGGAATCTAAGGGGTGAAAGATGCTAGGTTCAAAGCACGGCTGGTTGCAAAAGGCTATACTCAGAGGGAAGGTGTTGACTTCAATGAAGTGTTCTCTCCTGTGGTGAAATATAGTTCTATCCGGGTGCTACTTGCTATGGTTGTTCTATTGGACTTAGAGTTGGAGCAGCTTGATGTCAAGACTGCGTTTTTACATGGCGAGCTAGAAGAATGAATTTATATGCATCAACTAGAGGGGTTTGAAATCCAAGGTAAGGAGGATCATGTTTGATTACTAAAGAAATCATTGTATGGTTTAAAACAATCTCCTAGACAGTGGTATAAGCGTTTTGATACGGGCCCGTTTGGTAATTTGACTGGTAAAGTAAAGTCAAGTTAAGTCATCCTAAACATCACATCAAAAGTACTTTTTACCAAAACTCCCACCAACTTTTCTAAGAAAAAGTCAAAAAACAACTACATTTATTAACTAAAAGACAAAAAAACTTCATTTTCCATACCAAAAGTCAACAATATTCCATCTCAAATAATTAAAAATAAAATATCATCATAACACACTACATATTTTATTCATTCTTTTTATTTCACTTCACTCCACTTGACTTTAAAAGTAAAATGCCAAAGGGCCCAACGGTTATTGCAGGAGTGGGTATGACAACTGTGTCTACCACAAGAAGCTTCCAAATGGTTCTTTTATTTATTTGTTGTCATATGTTGATGACATGTTAATTGCTGCTAAGGACATGTTTGAGATCAACAGGCTGAAAGCTCAGCTCAGTGGTGAATTTGAAATGAAAGACTTAGGTGCTGCGAAGAAAATTCTTTGGATGGAGGTTCGAAGGGACCGGAAAGCGAGCAAATTGTCTTTGTCACAAAAGGGGTACCTCGAGAAGGTTCTGGAGCGCCTTGGTTTGCAAAGCTCAAAACTTGTGAATACTCCACTGGCAACTTATTTTAAACTTTCTGCTGCTTTATCACCACAAACTGAGGATGATGCGGAGCACATGTCACGTGTTCCTTATGCTAGTGCAGTTGGGAGTATCATGTATGCCATGGTTTGTACAAGGCCAGACATTTCATACGCGGTTAGTATAGTTAGCAGATACATGGATAACCCTGGGAAGGTCCATTGGCAGGCAGAGAAATGAATACTCCGCTACTTGAAAGGTACTATTGATGTTGGGATAGTGTATGATATAAACAACAACACTTTTGGAAGTGTTATTGGTTATGTTGATTCAGATTTTGCTGGGGATCTGGATAGAAGAAGATCCTTGACAGGTTATGTTTTCACTTTTGCTAGTGGTGCCATTAGTTGGAAGGCAGCATTGCAATCTAAAGTTGTCTTGTCTACCACTGAAGCAGAATACATGGCGGCTACAGAGGCAATGAAATAAGCTATTTGGCTGACAGGCTTGGCTGGTGATCTTGGATTGGAACAGAAGCTGACTACTGTGTTTAGTGATAGTCAGAGTGCGATCGATCTCACACACAATCCTAAGTATCATGAAAAAACCAAATACATTGATATCAGGGCACACTTTATTCGAGATGTCATCTTTGAGGGTGCTATTGAAATGATTAATATTGCTACTGCAGAGAATCCAGCAGACATGATGACCAAGACTATTCCAGCAATCAAGTTCAAGCATTGCTTGGACTTGATTGGTGTGTCAGTACCTGAGTGCCCTAAGGGGCAGATGGAGACGGAGAGACGTATTTTGTGCTATGATGATCGACTCCTATATTCGCCAAGATGGAGATTTGTCAGCATGATGGCTCTACAAGAGCTGATAGTTGACTGTGCCAGCTGACTAGCTGAGGGCCAGCTGACAAGCTGACACAGGTATGGTGCAAAACATGATGAGGCATGGGCAAAGGTAAGGCTCTCCATACTCTTGATGCTATAAATAGAAGCACCTTGTATTGGGTTGTAACACAAAGAAGCAGGCAGTAGCTTGAGAGAGTATTCAAAGGGTGTACCTGGGATTGTGGTTAAGAGAGAGAGAGTTCATCTGTAATCTTTCCTCCATAGTAATACTCTTGCCGTTCTCCCATAGATGTAGGCTCAAGCCGAACCACATTATCTCTGTGTGTGATCTCTTTTCTCCGTGTAGTTTGATATTGTTATCTGTGGTTTGATTGGTGCTCCTAAGCACGACACTTCCCTTGGGTCTAAAATGCTTGGTTAGAGCTAAGAGATGCTACTAATCTCTGTGGTAAGCTTGTAAACTTCAGGAATGGAGCTCAAAAGAGTTTGGTAACATATTTAGGGAAGTTGGTACTCTGAAAAGGAGAATATCTGGCATCCAGGCTAGTCTAAGATATCACACTTTCGCCTTCCTAAAGGATCTTGAAACAGACCTATCCCACCAGTACTTCTCTAAGCTCAGAGAGGTTGAAACATTTTGGGCTCAAAGGGCTAGAGTTAACTGGCTCCAAAAAGGAGATCAGAACACAAAATAGTACCATGCTCTAGCCAAGATGCACCATGGAAGAAACCTGATTACTTCCTTCACCTCTTCGGAGGGAGAACTCATCACTGACCCAGCTGCCATGAGTACTTTATGGATCAGTTTAGAGATGAAAATAAGGACAAAAACCTTGAGTTGAAACTGCCTGACTGCATGCCTTCGATCATTAATGAGGAGGATAACGCCTCCTTAATCAAAGTTCCATCTGAGGAAGAAATCCGCAAAGCTACATTCTCCATTGACCGGAGGAAAGCTCCAGGGCCTGATGGCTATAATGCCAACTTTTTTTCGCTGCTTTTGGACAACCATCAAGAATGATGTGGTGGACCACGTGAGGGGGTACTTTCTGGAAAGGGACTTGGGGGATCAAACTAACAAAACGTCCATTGTCCTACTCCCAAAAAGAGAAGATGCTAAGTCCCTAAGGATTATACGCCCATATGCCTGTGCAATGTGTGGTATAAAATAATTGCCAAGATTCTGGTTAACCTTATCAGGTCTCTCTTGCATAAGTTCATCTCTCCAAATCAGGGAGCGTTTATCCCTAGATGGAGGGCCACGGACAACATCGTAGTAGCCAAAGAGATTTTCCATCAGATGGGTCAAAGGAGGCGAAAAAGAGATAGGGAAGCCTCAAAGTTGACATAGAAAAGGCTTATGAATTATGATACTATCAGGTGGCCCTTTCTAGAAAGATGCCTTCTAAATCTTGGATTTTCGAGGACCAATGCCTCCATAATCATGGGTTGTGTTACCTCCACTCCCTTCATGATTAGAGTCAATGGGGAGTTTTCGAAGGAATTCAGGGCTGAGAGAGGTCTTAGACAGGGTGACCCGTTATTCCCTTACTTGTACCTAATTTGTGGTGAGGCTCTCACTAGAGTCATTTACCACTTGGGGACTGTCCATAGACTGCCCATACCCAGAATTGTTCACAACCACTTCGCATCATACGTTCAGCCTTCAATCCTGATACAAGCCTTGTACCAAACTTCTTTTAAGTTCCTTCAAATAATACACTGGTATTGGCATCATCTACTTTAAAAGTAATGATCTTGCGAAAACAGTCCAAACAGGCCATGTACTTCGCAAGTCAAATCATACCAAATATCACATCAAAATCATTCAGAGCCAACACTACCAAATCTGCTGGCATTAACACCTCTCCAATTCTAATATTACATTGAGGCACATATAATCCACACACTACTCTTCTTCCCAATGGAGTAGTTACAGTGAAATCATATGATAATCGCCTAATTTATTTTTATATATCACAAACAAATTGAGGTGCAACAAATGAATGAGTAGATCTAGGATCAAACAGTACACATGCTAGTCGATTATCAACATAAATCATACCTTCCACAACATTTGCCGCAACTTCAACTTGTTCTTTATTAACAGCATATATTTGTCCTGCAACCTGAGGTCTATTCTGTTGTTGCTGTTGTTGTTGCCTTGGTTGCTGCTGTCTCTGACGCTGCTGCCATTGACGTTGTTGTTGTTGTGGAGGAGCAGATGGTACAGCTTGTCCTTGAGAAGATTGTTGCTGTGGAGCTTTAAATTCTCTTCTACTACCTTTGGGACATTGGGCCATTTTATGTTCCATTGAGCCACAAACCAAACATGCCCCAGTGGTTCTCCAACAAGCTTCAGTTTTGTGAGATTTACCACACGTCTCACAAACTGGTTTCATTTCAGAAGATTTAGCAATATTTTTCTGCTTTTTTCCTTCAAAATTACCTCCCTTCTTAAACCAGGAACCTCCGCTCCTTTTAGGGCCAGCATTTGATTCAGATTCTTCTCTATGAACTTCTTCTGCAGTATACGCCTTGTCTACTGCATTTTCAAAACGAACAGGTATTTGACCTGCCATAAGCATTTTCTTGTAAGAGGATTTAATCCATTTAAAAACCTCTTAATCTTTTTCTCTTCAGTATCAACCAATTCTCTCGCATATTTAGACAGCTTTATAAATGTGTGAACATAAACTGTCACTGTCATTTACCCTTGTTTAAGATTCAAAAATTCAGCCTCCTTTCTTTCCCGGACATGTCTTGGCATAAAATTTCTTTCAAACTGCTTTCTAAATGTATCCCAAAGTGTGGCTTCAGGTGTTTCAATGATCACACCTTTCACACCCTTCCACCACTCCTGTGCTACATCTCTTAGCATAGAAAAAGCAAGTAACACCTTTTGTCTCTGAGTACAAATAATTGTTTCGAACACCACGTCAATGTATTCGATCCACTCATCTGCAACTAAGGCATCTTCTTTGCCTTGGAATTTTGTAGCTCCTCTCTTCCTAATGTTCATAAAGAACATTAGGATCTTTTTCTTTAGACTGAACCACCACTTGAGTACCTACATGAGGTTGAGGCTGCGGTGTGACTGGTGGTGCTTGCTAAGCTTGTACTTGTGCTTGTAACAAAGCAGTAATTTGAGCCTGCATACTCAACTGTGCTTCCTGACTCTTAGCCATCTGTTCATTACTGCGAGCTAATTGTTCCATAATTGTAGTAAACCTCGCATCATTATTATTTGGTGTAGAAGATGTAGGAGTAGGACCTCCACTTCCACTGACTACATTCTCAGGAATATTATTTCCATTTCCAGAACTCGAAGCATTCTGAAAGAACACAAAAAGTTAAGTCTTACTTTCTACTCACTTCTATCACATATAGTGAAATAACTCACCATTACAGTGAATATAAATCACATCTAGTGAAATCAAATCATATACAATGAAAATTGTAAATCACATCTTTCAAATTGTAATTTCTCAATCTAACGTTTCTTCACCGTGTCCTTACATATATAATGATTTTCAAATCTTACCTTTAAGTATTTCACTTTTCACTTTGCTCTGATACCATACAATAAGTATGCCATGACTCGAACCCGAGATTATACTAAACATCGAGTTAACCCCGAGTCGCACTGCATACTTACTCCCATGAATTTCAATCATTTCAAACTCACAAGGGTCATAACATACATTATGCGGAATATTAACTTAAAAATAATTGTACACTGGTCAAATTTAAAAATAAAACTTATTTACACCTTCACTTGCATATTTACATACAATGCAAAGAGTCAAAAGTATGAAACGTTGTTCCTTCTAATTCAACTTTCATCAAATTTTACTTCCACTCTGCTAGTCCTCCTGGAGAAACCTGACCGGTCTCCTCCTTTGTCTTTGTGGTCTTGGGACAGGTAGAGGCAACTGTACCTGTAATGCCATCAATAACACAATGTGAATTTAACAATTCAGCAAAGTATAAACAATTCCATGATTTCACATGATAATCATTTTTATATGTCTATTCCAATGATAGATCAAATCAATAACATTAGCATTAACAATATGAGTCTTATTAAAAGTTTGGCAACTCACATAACATTTTTAATCAATACTATCTTCTTAAACAGGAACGATTACCATCTTCCATATGGAAGGATTAGTGAAAATTATCAGTGACCGGGCCAGGGACTACTGACATCACCACGGAGTTTCGGAACACTCCCAAATAACTGCTGCAGCCAGTATCAGCTTAATGAGCTTATCGAAATCATCATGTAGTGCCAAACTCAATATACAATATAAATTCATTTAATTTCATTTATTTTAATTATAATGAACGAATATAATCTAGTCGACAATCTCAATTAAAGAATACCAACCAAATGGGTGTAATCTTCAGTATTATTCTCGATAGACATTATAATTTATGTACATTAAAGTCCCCTTAATTAACACCTATGGAGGTATAACCAATGCGAATAACCTCGATTAATTCAAGAGGCTTTTAATTTAGAAAATCAGAAATTAATTCTGAAAATCCCAATTCCGGTTACCATTTTGGTTACCTTTCGGTTAACCGAATTCTGGCTGATTTCGGTTGACCGATAATAATTCGGTTCGAATTCCAGATAACAACATTTCTGTTAAAATCTTAAAATTGACATTTCGGTTAACCGAAATGCCTTCTTCGGCTGACCGAAATATTTCGGTCAGGTTTTCGGTTAGAAAACCAGAGACACCACTTATCCCTGATTTTACACTGACGGTCAGAATTTCGGCTAACCGACGTTGTTTCGGCTGACCGAAATAACCCAGAAACATAGAATTCAGAAACGAACTATGTTTCATTCTACTTCAGTTCAATCCTGCATAACAGATTTGGAACCTCCTGTTCCCTCCTCAATAGTATCATTTACATACATACAACACTTCTATTCCTTCTTCAATTCACCATTCATATTAATCATATTATAAAGAAAAGGGCTGAATCAAAAACTATAATCAAACTCAAAGAAAACCAAGTTTTTTAGCTTTAGCATATACACAATAATTCATTGTTTATAGTATTGATTTCAACACAAAATCCCTTCTTCTATTGAGCTTGATCTAATACAAAAGCACTCAATTCCAAACCTTATGACCTTGAAGAAAACGAACCTGAGTTTTCTTTTCTACTTTAACCCCAGACAAACAACTTGGAAGAGATGACACAATTCACTATAGAACTCAACCAACTAAAAAGAAGAAAAATAAAGAAAGAAAACTCAAGAGTGAATGAGTTCAACGGATTTGCTGGACTATTGCATGAGGAGCTGTGCTGAATTAATACATGACTACCAGTTGGGTTCCTTTTCTGACTTCCAGCTCTTGCTTATGATAATACAATTTTGCATGGAAACCCATCTTGCTAAGGTTAATTACATTTTGAGTCAATTCAAAGCCCATTTGATTCATCTTACATCAAATGAAGTTGAATGTATAATGAAACTTAATGTGCTTGTCAAAATACACATGATGGTATCAAGTTCCACCAAATTCGATGAAATACACATAAATCTAAATTCACGAAAAAGTCCTCAAAATCACTAATTTGAGTTTCAAACCCAATTTAATTCACTTAATCTCTTCCAAATTATCTCATTGGACTTAATCCATTTAGTTGTGACTAATTTTATTCATTTCAATCTTTAATTACACTTAAATCAACTAATCACACGTAATCCATATTAATCGAGATTAATTAGAGTTAATCGTGATTAACTTGGGACGAGGTGTAACAACTACTTAAGCTACCCTTTTATAGGTACCTCTGGACTTCATAGCAGGGGAACCCCCACGTGGAAAGTGGTCCATTCCAAGATTCTCAAGCGCATGTCCAATTGGAAAGGGCCTAGGCTCTGCTTCGCAGGAAGAAGAGTACTAGACTACTAGTGCAATCGGTTCTTTCCTCTGTCCCTAACTACTGGCTGGGACTCCAAAATCTGCCAAAAAATGTCTCTTCTAAGATCAAATCATCCCAAGCATCATTTCTCTGGCACGGGACAAATGCTGAGGAAAGGAAAATCAAATTAATTTCATGGAGACAAGCTACTCTCCCAATCTGTGACGGGGGTCTGGGAGTAAGAGACATCAGCCTCCAATCTTCAGCCTTCTGGAGTCACCTAGTTTGGAGATTTTTGCAAAACCCGGAGGCCTTATGGGTTAAATTTCTCTCCCAAAAATATCTGAGGAATTCTTCTCTGAGGGACTATAGTCTTGACTAAGAAGGAATCTCCCTTCTGGAAGGGACTGATTAGGAATAGGGACCTCATTTTCCAAAACATAGCTTGAGTGGTGGGCAATGGGACCAACATTGATATCTAGAAGGACAACTGGATACCAGGGGTAGGGAAACCAGCCAGGGACCATTGTAGCGATCAGAACCTTTTATGCTCTCTCCCAACCCAACATGTATATGATTTGATACTTGTCCAAAATGACCATCTTCAATGGAACCTCCCCATTCTTCACAAGTTATGGGATGAACAAATGGCCACCATCATCCAGTCCATTCCCCTAGGCGGCTCAGACATTAGGTGTTGGGATAAAGAGGAAGCTTGGAAATGCACCATTAAGGCCTTCTATAAACTTATCCAACCTAGATCCACAGGGCCAAACCTGAAATGGACTCAACTTTGGAAGCTAGAGCTACCCTCAAAAATCAAGTTCTTCCTATGGAGAGTCCTGATGGACCGCCTGCCTACGAAAGATAACCTAGTCAAAAGAATGCCCAATCTCAGTCAGCAATGTAGCCTATGCAACCAAGTTCCTGAAACTTCTGATCACCTTTTTGCCGGCTGCAGCTTCACAAGATTACTCTGGGAAAAATTCCCTGCTTCTATTAAGAAGCCATCAAGTTCCTCCTCTTTCCATCATTGTTTCTGGTTTGACTCCAGAACCCAGAATCAAAGG
Source organism: Litsea cubeba (assembly GCA_012931725.1). Taxonomy (NCBI): domain Eukaryota; kingdom Viridiplantae; phylum Streptophyta; class Magnoliopsida; order Laurales; family Lauraceae; genus Litsea; species Litsea cubeba. The sequence goes on from CM022948.1 coordinate 35,431,310, forward strand.
CTTGGGGCTTGGTTCTCTTGGTACATTTGGAAGGCCATAAATGAATATCTCTTTACCTCAAACCCACTAAACCCCTGGACCATCATTAGGAAAACCACTAAGGCTATCCATGAATGGAACATAACAACTTTCCTCCCTTCCCTTTGCCCAACGGTTGGCCTCCCAAAAGAAACCTGGACCCCACTCCTCCGGGCAAATTCAAGATGAATTTCGATGGGGCAGTTAACATGAGCAGTCAGCTAGTAGGCATTGGGGGAATAATAAGAAATAGTGATGGGGAAATCATAGCAGTCTATTCTGAACAAATGCCCCCAGAGGACCCAATTCTCATTGAACTCCAAGCTCTAGCAAAAGGAATAAAAATCCTTCTGCTGCTGGGGATCAATAACTGTATTCTAGAAGGTGACAGCTTCATCATATGCCATGCTTTCCAAACCAAAGGGTCACTTCCTTGGAGGTTGATGTCTGTCTGGCGTCAAATCATGGATGACTTAGCCAAGATGAAGTCTTGGGAAGCCCAGTTCTGCTGACGAAGTGCAAATGAGGATGCGGATACGCTCTCTAAATTTTGTCCTCCATTCCCTATCTTCTGCAAGCACCCTTTCCATATCCATCAGCCTCTTTTTTCAGACAGCCGTAGTGCTAACCACTCACACCGTTCTAATGATGTGCAGGCGATAACTTCTGAAGAGATAGCCCGGATTTCGCACACGAGAACCGACGGTGGTTGGTTTTAGAGGATCTATAGCGGCTGATCCGCATTCTATTTTGTATTCCTCTTCATTTAATATCCTGTAATCTTTTCTTTGCAATAAAATCGCCTTTCAGCAAATTGCAAAGTTGGTTCTTCCATCTTTTTAATCAAGTTAAATTCCAATACATTGCATAAGATAACATTAATTTCAGATTTGAGGACAATACCATGGCTTGATTGTTTGTTTTTTTGTTGGAAACCCAGACTTACAACTTGTCCCAGTGCATCCTAAATTTACCTGGCCTTCAAAGTCAGACCCAGAACCGGCTCGCTATAGCTGCGTTGGTTCATTTTTGTGTAAATTGGGATGGACTCGACCTAACTCTCATAATAGCAACCACTGCACCCTTTAGCAGATATAGTCCTTGACCCCAGCTTGTTCTTTCATGGGGACCCATTATTGATTATTCAGGTTGGCTTAACTCATATCCAGTCCATATATAACAAGGTAAAACTCTCTCTTGGGCTGTTGAGCCAATTCATCCCAGATCCACTAAACCCAGATTGTATAACACTGGATTCAGACTGTACAATGGGTGCAATAGGGCAGATCTGAAATTAGTTTTAGGATCTAAATCCTTATATTTGGCCACAGTTCAACCCTATTGGGCTCAAGCCTTTATTGGACCAATCAGGACTCCCATAACCCTAATTGGACATGCTCTGCTCCAGGTTCTGTGTGGCTATGATTGGAAGTCTAAGTCCTTATCAGGCATAAGCTCAGGCCCATGTAACTCTAGTCTAAACCCCTGGCTCTCTAATGTCAACCACCTTGCAAACAAAGAGAAATTTATACAAAGATTTACATCCATTCAACATCAAAGCACACTGCATGACATATAACTTAGATAATTAATTGTAACATTGTTATAATAGCAGACTAATGACAATTAGTCACCTCACATTTAGTCTCCTCTAGGTGTGAAACATTGGAGGTGAACCATCGCCGCCGCCGGCAACCTAAACCGGAAAACTCTACTGCGAATCCTTCCTTCAGATATCTCAAGGCGAACTTCATTGAGAATCGACTTCGCAATATCATTAAGCTCATTGCGCACATCAACAGCAATCACCTTAGTTAGCTCATTAACCTTCTTAGCCGATCTCTTAATCTTTTCGACCACAACCACCTTCACCACATCATTAACCTCTCCAATTGACCTCATAATCTTGTCCTTAAACGTTTCCTTAACAGAGAACTGATAACTGCGGAGAAATGCTTGTCTCACTAGATAATCATGTCTGCCACTTCGCATGTGCCTGTTTTGCTCCACAAACCCATCTTCATCGGACCGATCGAGTAGCCCGGTGGAGTCAAGCAAATCGAGCTCGACCATTGGGCGCACCCTGGTGCTTCGCATGGCAAACAGTGAAGAACAAGGTGCCCTTCAGGTGAGTGAGAATCACAACCATTGTAGGATGATTGGGGAACTATATATAAGATCAAAGTAGGTTTAATGGATAAGAGGAATTATGGTGGTTGAACCATGTAGGAAATATACAAAGGTGGTTGGTTGGTAGATTTTGTTGCACCAAAGTCCTAACTACCAGATATCAAATATCTTCCACCAATACCCTTCTTAATGGTGATATCCACCGTACATGTTTATATGTGTTTGGCTTAGACTCTTTTAGTGGGCCCCACAATAAATCCCAATGGGCCTTTTGGAATGTACCCATAATGAAAGAGAGGGTGATGGTCTTCATCCTCTTCAACTCCCAAACTAACAAAACGGAAAGAAAGTCACTCGTGTTCCATGTGTTGGGGGTGTAACTGGGCCGAGCCAAACCCGATCTAGGATTGTATTGAACTGGGCTGTGATTTTAGGCCGATGGGTTCGAACTGGTCCAGATTTCTTTGCCCGGTCCTTAAATGATGGGATCCTCGGCCCATGAATTATGAAAGGCCCATAATGACATATTTAGCAGAAGGGTGTATATATATTTTTTGTAATCGGACTGGGCATGTGATCAATACCATACATCTGATGCCAATAGGAGGAGATTGATTACCATAAAGAAAACTGGTCTAGCCCGACCCAGCTTGTTTGAAAATGATTTGTCCGATTTAAGAAATAATTCGTTTAAGTTTAACTCACCTTGACTCAGTTGAGTAAAGTTGGATTGGTAGGTCATCTAGTAAGTCAGATTCAAACTATGGTTTTGTATTGAGTGTCACCCAGGTTAACCATATCATGTGTTGGGCATTGAAGCAACAATAGGCTCAGTCCTGACCCGTTTAGACATCAGGCCAAAATTATGACCACAGGTGAATACCATGTGTCTAAAACCTCGGCCAGAAGCTAGCCCAAAACAGCCTATGCTTGGGCTAAAAAAACTGCGACATGTGGAGCGCTACCCAAGTTCCCTTGGCTGCTCAGAAGGACCTAGGCTAGCCCAGTCCAAGCAAAGTCCTACCCAAGTGTACTCGGCTGCAATATATATATATATATATATATACTAGAAATTTCCCGTGCCTGAAGGCACGACTGATAAGTACCTAATTATTAAGCAATTAGAGACTTAATTGCCTTTCCATCACCTTCATTCGTGTTTAATTCCGTTGATTTCATATAATTTTACACGAATATTGGTTTTTGGTCAATTGCAGAAATTTGATGAAGAATGAAGCTTCTGGTGGATGAATGGATCAAATAGAGAGTAAAGAAACCGGTCTCCATCAGTCAACCGCAAATTCTACCGGTAGAAGTGGCTGATATTCCAGCAGAGAGGCTGATCATGAGAATTCCATCTGTCAACCGGTATTTCTACCGGTAGAAATGGCTGACCCTGAGATTTCCATCAGTCAACCGCAAGTTCTACCGGTAGAAGTGGCTGATATTCTAGCAGAGAGGCTGATCATGAGAATTCCACCTGTCAACCGGTATTTCTACCGGTAGAAATGGCTGACCCTGAGATTTCCATCAGTCAACCGCAAGTTCTACCGGTAGAAGTGGCTGATATTCCAGCAGAGAGATTGGACACGAGAATTCCACCTGTCAACCGGTAGTTCTACCGGTAGAAAAGGCTGACCCTGAGATTTCCATCAGTCAACCGCAATTTCTACCGGTAGAAGTGGCTGATATTCTAGCAGAGGTTTTGACATGAGAAATTCATCTGTTAAACCGGTAGTTCTACCGGTAGAACACTCGGATTTGGATAGAATTTTAGTTTTTGGGGCAGTTTTGTAATTAAAGTTGTGGGAACCTATATAAAGCATGATAACTCGAAAATTAGGGCTATCTGGGGATTGTGTTAGTTTCCCAGTAGCCGCCTTTCCCTTTTCCCTCTTCCTTCCTTAGATAAATGTAGAGGTAGTTTCTATTGAAGATGGGTGTTCAATTTTGTTCAATTCTTGTTTAAAGACAGAATCCTTCATATTAATTCAAGTTTTATTAGAGGTAATCTTTCAATTATGTTCTTACTGTTCTCTTACTTTTATTTAATCTGTTTGAAGACTTCTCCATTAATGGAGGGGTAGAATTACAGATGGTTTAACCTAAGGGGAATTCAACCTGGGTTTTGTATGGGTTATTCTTCCTGATTGTGTTTTCATGATAAAAGATAATTTCCATTGATGTTCTGCTTCAAGAAATCATAATTGAGATGTTAAGCCTTTGACTAATTGTGTTCATCTAAGATGATACAACTAGTGCTTGGGTCGATGACTCTCAGATTATCGAATTGAATGTCTAGGAATCTCTTTGGGAATTATTCACTTAGATTGATATTTGATTTTCACGAAGAAATCTTCCAGGTGAGAACTGGATTGATTCAATTCTTATCTGCGTAATGAAGAGGAAGATGAAACCATGAAAATCTAGGTGGTTTGAACCCTAGGTTGTACCATCTCTTTAGCATAACATTTTCATTTAGTTTTCTGCAGTTTTAATCAGTCCTTAGCTTAGAATTAATTACACCCATCGAACAAAAGTTGGTCACTCTCGACCGAAAGAAGTCCTCTAGAGCTGAAACCCTAGTCCGTTCTCTGTGGATTCGATCTCTTCATGAGTGAAGTGCTACACAGCGATAAATCATGTCCTCCGCTTAGGACAAACCCACCATCATAAGAATAGCATAAGCATTTCTGGCGCCGTTGCCGGGGAACGGCAATTGAGGTAAAACAGCTTTGTGAGTATTTCTTCTTGTTCTTTTGTTTTTAGTTCTTTTAGAATTAAGTGATTATTTTGATAATTGGGGTTGTTGTTGTATATGTCCTCTCATTACCGTAGGAACATACACAACAGATTGGTCAGAGTAGATCTTGAAGAAGTTCCGATATTTGATTGGCCAGGAATCGACATTTTTGTTGATCTGCACCTGCCCGATCCTACTTTGGAACCAATGGCGAATCAACCGAATAATTATGACCCCCGTCATCAACATAATCAAGCTGTACCACCTAGGACAATGGATGATTATTTGACTCCTAGGTGGACTGATGCTCCATCTTGTATTGTAGATGAAGCTCAGGGTGCAAATGCATATCAGGTCAAACCAAATGTTTTGACTCATATTCCCAATTTTCATGGAATGACATCTGAAATGCCTTATTTGCATGTCAAAGAGTTCAATGCCATAATTGAAACCATGTGCCCTGCAACTCAAAGAGAGTCAGCCAAACTTCGACTGTTTCCTTTCTCTTTGAAGGGGAATGCCAAAAATTGGTTGAACAATCTGAGATCTGTACGAATCACCACATGGGATCAATTGCAAAGAGAGTTTGTTAAAAAGTACTTTCCTCATCAGAAAACAATTGCTTTAAAGAAGAATATCCAGAGTTTTGCTGAAAAAGAGGGAGAGTCTTTTCATCAATGTTGGGATCGGTTTCATGAGACGTTGAACTTGGTCCCTCATCATGGTTTTACTATCCCTGAGTTGGTTACGATCTTTTATGAGGGATTGAGTTCAACAAACAAACAGTTCATTGATATGATGTGCAATGGTACTTTCCGTGCCAAGGAACCTCATGAAGCTTATGCATATTTAGAGAGTTTGGCAGAGCAATATCAGGTTTGGGACACTACCAATCCCAATGATAGAACCACTCCAAATGTGTTTCCTAGTGTTCCTAATGCAAGAAAATTTACTCTGAGTGATAAGGAGGATTTGAGTGCTAGGATAGCTCAACTTACCCGTCAGATAGAAGGTCTAGAGCTGAAAAGAGTTAGTGAGACTACTCCTACATCAGTTGCCCAAGTGGATCAATTGTGTGCAATTTGTTCACAAAATGATCATGGTACAGACAATTGTCCTACCATTCCTTCCATTAAGGAGTTGCTCCATGGTAACCCTCCATATGATGTCAATGCTGTGAGTCCCCAGCAAAAATCTTCTTTTCAATCTAACCAATTTCAGAATTTCAACCCTAGGTACAATGATCATCCTAATTTTCGGTGGAGGGACAACCCTCCCCAATCCGATAATCTTGGTTCTATGGGTTTTCAGTCTCAGCCCTATCAAAATCAAGGGCAATTTCCTCAGTCTAATCAGAGTCAAGGGCAATTCTTTCATTCTGCCCCACAATATCAGCATCAGAGATTCCCATCTCAGCAACAGTTTCCACCTCAGTCTTATCAGCAATTTCAACAACAAGGACCCCCACAGGGTCATGCTCCATATCAGCCTCCCCATAAGAGAAGTCTAGAAGATACCTTTCAAGCATTTTTGAGTAGTCAGACTTCCATCAATGAGCAGAACAACAGGACTCTTGAGAACATCAAATCTCAATTAACTACACTTACCAATGCGGTGAGTGCTAGTCAAACCACAAGGGGTGCCTTGCCTACCCAAGCTATTCCAATTGTTCAAGGCCAGCACTTTGTGGCAGATTCCGGTGGGTCGGATGCTCAAGTGGAGCATCTTAAAGCTGTCACCATTCTGAGGAGTGGTAAGATCATTGATAATACCATCGCTCCCAAGCCAAGTAAGCCTGATTTCTCTACTTCCATGGCACCTCCTGCTTTGCAAGAAGTGGAGGAGCCTAAGAATTCTGAGGCTGGGGATGAATCTTCAAAGAAGTCTAATGAGTCCAATGAACCTAAGAAAATTGAGTCTTCCACTTCTACCATTCAAGACCCTAGAGTCCAAGCTTTCCAACCCCCAGCTCCTTTCCCTCAGAGGTTGAGAGGGAAACCCAAGCCAGACCTTGCAGAGTCTCTTAGGGAGCTTTTCTCTCAAGTCAAGCTCAACATTCCTCTCTTGGATGCTATCCAACACATTCCTGTCTATGCGAAATATCTTAAGGACTTGTGCACTTACAAACGCAAGTTCTTGCATCAAAACAAGGTTCTCCTAGCCGCTAATGTCAGTACCACCATCTCTGGTTCTCTTCCTCCAAAATTTAAGGATCCTGGTTGTCCGTGCATTTCAGTAGAGATAGGGGGAAAGAAGATAGAGAGAGCTTTGTGTGATCTAGGGGCGAGTGTCAATCTTCTACCATATTCTGTTTACCTCCAACTTGGGTTGGAGGAACTTCAGCCCACTTCGATTACACTTCAGCTGGCCGATAGGAGTGTTAGAGTCCCAAAGGGGATTTTGACGGATGTGTTAGTTCAGATAGGGAGTTTCGTGTATCCTACAGATTTCATTTTGTTGGACACATATCCAAATCAAGGGGTTAGTGACCAAGCCCTATCATTCTAGGTCGTCCTTTCCTAGCCACCATAGATTCAGTCATCAAGGTTAGGAATGGGAACAATGTCCATCACCTTTGGAAACATGACCCTTGATCTGAACATCTACAATGTCGCCTCCCAATTGGGAGATGATGAGGAGATACATGAGGTGAGTTTGGTAGAGAGCTTGGTTCAAGAACAAGTGAACACACATTCGTATACAGATCCATTAGAGACATTCTTGACCCAAGAGGAGAGGGAGTTTCTTGAATCCCCCGAGGTAGAGTATCTTTACTCTCTATTGGATGATGTTGAGGAGGTAAAGGGTGCTACATTTTGGACACCAAAGTTTGAGGAGCTTCCGAAATCAGAATCTAAGTCAATGCCTAGCAGTGAGAAGGCCCCTACACTTGAGTTGAAACCCTTGCCGTCTTCGGTAAAATATGCTTTTCTTGGAGTTGATGAGTCATATCCTGTGGTGATTTCCTCTTCTCTTGAGGAACACCAAGAGACCCAGCTTTTGGAGGTCTTAGGTAGGCACAAAAGAGCTATTGGGTGGACCTTAGCTGATATACAAGGGATTAATCCCTTAATTTGCACCCATAGGATTCATTTAGAGGATGATGTCAAACCTTCCCGTCAACCACAGCGTAGATTAAACCCTGTTCTGAAAGATGTGGTAAGGAAGGAGGTTCTGAAACTGCTAGATGCTGGGATATCTATCCTGTAGCTGATAGCAAATGGGTGAGTCCTATTCAAGTAGTGCCTAAGAAGGCAGGGGTAACTGTTGTGGCTAATGAACAAGGAGAATTGATCCCTACTAGAGTTGCCACGGGGTGGAGAGTCTGCATTGATTACCGAAAGCTTAATGCCAGTACAAAGAAAGACCACTTCCCTCTTCCTTTCATTGATCAGGTTTTAGAGAGAGTGGCAAGTCATACTTTCTACTGCTTCTTGGATGGCTATTCTGGATATAATCAGATTGAGGTGTCTTTGGAAGATCAAGAGAAGACCGTTTTCACTTGTCCCTTTGGAACCTTTGCTTATAGGCGCATGCCTTTTGGATTATGCAATGCCCCTGGCACCTTTCAAAGGTACATGATGGGTATTTTTGATGACATGGTCGGAGACTTCTTGGATGATTTTTCTGTTTTTGGAGATAGCTTTGCGGGGTGTTTAAAGAATTTAGAGAAAGTCCTAGAGAGGTGTGAGGAGAAGAAGTTGGTTTTAAATTGGGAGAAGTGTCACTTTATGGTAACACAAGGGGTTGTCTTAGGCCATATAGTGTCTCCTAGAGGTATTGAGGTAGACAAGGCAAAGGTGGAGTTGATCTCCCAATTACCTTCTCCCAAGTGCGTCAAGGATATACGATCCTTCTTAGGTCACTGTGGTTTTTATAGGCGCTTCATTCGTGCTTTCAGCGCTATTGCAACGCCCTTTGTGCAATCTTTTGACCAAATATGCACCATTCGTTTGGACTGAGGCTTGTGAGAAAGCCTTCAAGCGCTTTGAAAGCGTGCCTCACTTCTCCACCTATTATGCAAGCCCCAGATTGGACTCTCCCTTTTGAATTGATGTGTGACGCCAGTGACTATGCCATTGGTGCTGTTTTGGGTCAAAGAAGAGGTAAAGTCCCTTTTGCTATTGCCTATGCAAGCAAAACTTTAAATGATGCTCAGGTCAATTACACCACCACAGAGAAAGAGTTGCTAGCTGTGGTCTTTGCTCTTGATAAGTTCAGATCATATATCATAGGTTCTCCTATTTTGTTTTTACTGATCACGCCAGCGCTCAAGTATCTGATGAGCAAACACGACGCAAAAGCGCGTCTCATTCGGTGTGTTTTGTTGCTCCAAGAGTTTAATATCACCTATCAAGGATAAGAAGGGTGTTGAGAATGTAGGTCGCGGATCATCTTTCGGCGACTTGATTTTGAGGATAAGTCATCCCATCTTCCAGTCCTTGATTCTTTTCCCGATGAGCAGTTGTATTCAGTGTCGACATGTCCGTTTGGTATGCGGATATCGTCAATTATCTCGTGACAGGGCAGCTTCCTAGTGACTGGACTTCTCAAGTGAGAAGGAGATTCTTAGGGGAGGTAGAAGTACGCTTTCGATGATCCTTATCTTTAAAGTATTTGTGCGATCAGATTATTAGGAGTTGTACCGGAGTCGGAGCAGAACAGAGTATCTTGTCTTCTGCCACACTGAGGCGCTGTGGGGGTCACTTTTCTTCAAAAAAGACCACTGCAAAGATTTTGCAGTGTGGCTTCTTCTGGCCCACTCTTTTTAGAGATGCCCATGAGTTCTGTAGAACTTGTCCTCAATGTCAGCAATTAGGAGCTATTTCCAAGAGGAACGCCATGCCCCTTCAGCCCATGCTTATCATAGAGATCTTTGATTGCTGGGGTATAGATTTTATGGGTCCTTTCCCTAGTTCTTATGGGTTCCTCTACATCCTTCTGGCTGTAGATTATGTGTCCAAGTGGGTAGAGGCTATTCCTACTAAGACCAATGACCACAAGGTTGTGGTCAAATTCATGAAGGAGAATATCTTGTCTCTGTTTGGGATGCCCAAGGCCATGATTAGTGATCAAGGCACTCACTTCTTTAATCGTCCATTCGCGCCTTGATGGCCAAGTATGGGATCACTCATAAGGTGTCCACTGCTTATCATCCTCAAACTAATGGGCAAGCTGAGTTAGCCAATAGGGAGATCAAGCATATTTTAGAAAAAACTGTGAATCCTAATAGGAAGGATTGGTCAAACTAGGTTGACTGATGCCTTATTGGCCTATCGCACAGCTACAAGACAATTTTAGGAATGTCTCCGTATAGGCTTGTCTATGGCAAGACGTGTCATCTTCCTGTGAAATTGAGCATAAAGCATTTTGGGCTCTCAAGACGTTAAATTCTCTTACCCAAAGCAGGTGTCCTTAGGAATTTTCAAATGAATGAGTTAGAAGAGATGAGGAGAGAGGCTTATGAGAATGCTAGCATCTACAAGTCCAAAGTCAAAGCTTTTCATGATAACACATTGTGAGGAAGACTTTCAGGTGGGACAAAAGGTCCTTTTATTAAACTCAAAACTTCATCTCCACCCATGGTAAGTTAAGATCAAGATGGACTGGACCTTATTTTGTGCATAAAATCTACCCTATGGAGCTATTGATGTTTTTAATACAATGATGGAAAGATTTTAAAGTAATGGGCAAAGACTTAAGCCATTTTTGGAGAATTTTTCAAAAGAGGACATTGTGGAAGAATTAGTGGACCCGGTTTATCCGGAAGCCACTAGTTCTTAATCTTTCTTGACTCTGTTAGTTGCCATCTTGCATGCAATTTGTTTTTCCCTGTTTAATGTCTTTATCTCTTTGTGTGCTTGATTGGCCTAATTGCATCTTAAATAAATAGCGGATGATGCTACTCCGTATCACCTCGTTCTTTAGTGTGATGTCTTGGAATCTGACTTTAAAAGACCAACAATTCATTCTTCATTTCTATCATTTGAAAAGTGGATGGTTTTTGGGGTGCACCATCTGTGCTTGCCCTGTTTTTGTTTCTAACTAATAATTGGTGTCTAAGTCTCAGCAGGTTATTCATACTACAGCACCAACCTTCGTAGATTGGTAACTTCGTTCCTCTCTTTTCCCTTTGTTCTGAGTTGTTTTACTCATTGAGGACAATGTTTCATACGAGTTGGGGGGGGGGGGGGGGGGGGGGGGGGGGGGGGGGGGGGGGGGGGGGGGGGGGGGGAAGAGGCATGAATTTCATTCATGCATTTAGTTAATTTTTCATGCATATAGTACTTTTTCACTATTTAGAATTTGCAAATACAAGCCTTGCATTCATTTCATTGCAATTCTCATTTGGAGTTTCAACTTTCGTGAAATACATGAGTATGCCTTCTTTGATTACTATGTGTCTTTGAATGATTGTGTGAGTTAATCATCACATTGAATTGAATTCGTACCATATCCCTTGTTTTTTTTAGAGTGCTTTGAGTGATAGAGTGGTTTCCACACACTTGCAAGTTCATACTTTTGTAGCCTTGAATTGCATTCATTTTACATCTTTTAGAAGTGGTGACACAAATGTTAATACAAGGAAATTTGTTGTTTATAAAACCAGAAAAAGAGTCACCCTTGTACCCTTGTTTGAGCCATGTTTTATATTCCCTATTCTGTGCTAAACCTTAGGGAACCGGTGTAAAGGAGGCAAGGAGGAATGGGGGGTTTTGGGGTGATTTCTGCAGGTGGAATATGGTTGTGTTACAAAAAATGGGCTTGGTTATGATGAGTAAGGGACTTTGAAGTGAAGATGATCTTCTATGTTTGGCTGTGGGTTTTGTGATTGACGATACAAGATACTCTATTCATGAGACTTCTTCTCTACTGGTATTCCATTGCGTAATTGAGGAATTCGCGAATAAGTCACTTCGTTGGACTTAAGGAGATTCATTCCAAATCAATCGTTGGATAAAAGTTTTGAAAATCAGAGGAAGAATGTGTTGGATTTTTAGCCAAGTCATTCAAAAAAAAAAGTGAATGAATGGCAAACCGGTAGAAATACCGGTTCAAAAAGAAACATTTGAGGCAGAGAAGCTAGAGAATTTTTTTTTACAAAGTCTCCAACCGATAGTTCTACTGGTAGAATTTCTCTACCGGTATTTCGAACCGGTAGAAAGTGCGGGCCCAGGCAACCCTATTATTTTTTCCCTGTTTTGTTTGTCATTTCATTTAGCTCTGCCCTTTCTTCGACAGCCGATCTCTCCTCCATAAACCCTAACACCACCCCGA